>OX375883.1:56460768-57060768 GCA_947359465.1 Metellina segmentata | reverse complement strand
TATTAATAAACATCTTTGGAATTTTTACTGGCAAAGAACGGAAATGGTAGTCAAGAAACACCCATACGGAATGCGCACAGAAAGCACGTAGCACTATAAAAACACTAATTTCGTTTACATTTAGCTCTCAACTGAAAAAGCCTCTCATGCACATCAACATCAAAATGTTTCTATAACATTTTCCATTTGTGTTCGAACGCGACACATATGGAATCAATGAAATGATTCACGTAGCACTATAAAAACACTACCTTCGTTTACATTTAGCTCTCAACTGAAAAAGCCTCTCATGCACATCAACATCAAAATGTTTCTATAACATTTTCCATTTGTGTTCGAACGCGACACATATGGAATCAATGAAATGATTCACGTAGCACTTTAAAAACACGACCTTCGTTTGCATTTAGCTCTCAACTGAAAAAGCCTCTCATGCACATCAACATAAAATGATTCTACAACATTTTCCATTTGTGTTCGAGAGCGACACATATGGAATCAATGAAATGGAGAGCAGACTGGAAAATTTTATACGACTTACTCAGAATTTTATTTTCTATGCTTCTACATATCTTTACTACCATACCAAAGCATGAATCTGCATTTACCATTTCATGTTTTATTCTATGACAAAGCCACAAATCTTGATTCTTAGTATGGATGCCGATTTTCGTGAGAAAATAATAACATTTGAGTCATAACTCGATTTTTCCCATCAAAACTTTGAACTTGATTTTTTAGAAACGTCAATTTTGCATATTCTTGCATTTGTCGTGGGGTGGTAACGATATATTCAGCTCAATTAACTTGATTCTGTCGCGGATTATTAGTCCTAATTAACCCTCATGAGGGAAAATGCGATCGTAGCATGATTCTACCAATAGCTTAACTTCCATCATCAAGACATTCAGGTAAGTTCTATATGACATAATTCAGATAATTTTTCTTAATTTTGCACAACCCGGCACTCCACTAAAATTTCTCGATTCCAAACCAGAACCTTTTCGCAATCATTTTTTCTTTTCCTCTTTTTTCGTGATCATTTTTACACGAATTCTTACACAGCCCAACTTTTGTGAGTAGAAGTTTTGAATCATGTGGTTTTTGAACAAGTTCATTAGTTGAATTGTACCAACAATAGTAAAACCGGATATTTTCTAAGTATTTGTAATCTTTATTAGTCCTTGTGTTTTCAAGTCTCTGATAAAATTCCGATAATTTCTCTTAATTTTGCACAATCCGGCAATCCACTAAAATTCCTTGATCCCAGACATACCGAACCTGAACCTTTCCGAAATAATTTTTTCTTTTCGTCTTTTTTCGTGATCCTTTTCACACGAATTCTTACACAGCCAGACTCTGGTGAGTATTTGTTCTGAGTCACGTGGTGTTTTGAACGAATCCATTTGTAAATTTACAACAAACCCGATATTGTGTAAGTATTTTTTTATTTCTATTAATTAGTCCTTGTGTTTTGAAGCTTTGTAACCTTTTATAATGGTCACACACACGCAATCAAGCCATGTGAGCGAGTTTATTCTCTAAATCAGGGTGCAGGTTAAACGTAAATAACGTATGTACCTCGTCCATCAAGTATGAAAGAAATGGCCCAAATCTTGATCTCGTCATCATCGAAACGAGATTTCACGTCGTAGCGCAATTGGCCAGATCTTGATGACACGAGATATCTCGTCGAAAGCCTTTGGAGAGTAACTTAGGAAGGCAACGCACGGCAGACTCTCGAAATATTATCCCACGACCCAATTTCGTGGATAAGTACCACAAGAACACACTGCCTACAAAGTTAAAAGCCTCTCGCAACAGCGCACGTTTGTCATTTAAAAATCCATTAATCCCTGTAATCCCGTCTGCTTTTCCCCCAAATCCCTGATAGATTTAACTTTCGTGTCTCGCGTGCTTTAATTTTTCTCAAACTAAATTAAAACCACCGCAGAGAATGAACTTAAAATTAAGTCACGCACACTTTCCGAGTCGTGAGGAAAAGGGAAGGGAGGCATGAAAAGACACCTGCAATGCCTTGGGAGCGTATTTTCGAACGAGGGAATAGGAGAGAGTCATGGACATATCGAGGAGGGGGAGCACCCCCCCCCCCCGCCCCCCGAAATGTTATTTATGTCACAAAAATAAAAGCCGAAGTTAGTTTAATCAGTGTAAATCGAAGTTTAGTGGAAAAAATGTGGCCAGGATGAAAACATTTAAACACGCCATGTTCATAAGTCACTACCATTTAAAACCGTTTAAATACCATACTGGTATAGTTTTAATTATACCATTATAATTGAACTATACTTAATACAATAACCTTGTTAACAAATCTAAATGGCATATATTTTAGACCGTTAAAATTGTAATTTTTTCTCCAATTAAAAATTTTTCAAAAATGCAAGTTGGAAATTAGACGCTGGTAATTTACTATGGTTAAAAATACTACCGAGAAAAACGTATCAAAATAATCAAATTTTACTGAGATCATCGACGTTCCGTTATGTTCATCCAGTAGGTAGTTAACTAACGTCACACTTGAGCAACACCGCGAGCTATTGGCGACGGTCCAGGATCAATCCCGAATGGAAATATCCAAGGACGATATCTTGAACCAAGGTCATATGGCGAGGTTAATACCTGAGCTGGTACCCAATTCTCCGAATTTCCACAGCACGCCAACGTGAGGACATTCGAGGCCACGACAGATTTAACGTGTATCAGCGACGGTCTTTGGCTGGTTCGAGTTGTGAACTCGGACTTGGAACTCTCCGTTGCGCTTTCAACTAGATTACCGCGACCCCTCAAAATTACGAGGCATTGTTCTTGAGTTTTGAGTTGATTGTAAAGAGTACATCTCTCCCCAAATCGTCCGCAGTTTTTATTAGTTTCTAACTATAAAATTACATAACTCTTGAGGTTCTGGGGATATGGCAGATGACATTGGGCGAGTTTACTTCTAGAAAGACACAGGAAAGGGCTGTCAAGAGAAAAATCATCTGTGAGGTTTACTATAAGTGATTATGTGTTTCGACAACTCATAATTACTGCTGTTGCTCCGGGAGCGAACTTAAACTCAAAATTAGAATCCGCACTAAAAATGTCAATTTTGTTTCACCAATTCCTAACGTTTAACACCCTCGAATTGAATGAATGGATTCGTTCAAAACGTGACCCGTACACCAACTCGCCAGAGAAGGAACTTTACGTGAACATACAGTTTGGAAGATTACATACATTTGGTCGAAGTGCTTGTTAAATTTCAGAAAATACTTTGTAAAGGGATTCCTGCATTTCTTGTGCAGTACAACATCAAAGATAGATTAAATTTAACAGTTTGAATTAGGTATATACACTATATGGACAAAAGTTATAGGACATCATAGACCTAATTCTAAAAACATCAATTGTTAGCTAACCTACAAAAATTCAGACCCCGATTTTTGACACTTGACCACAGTCAAGCAACATTGGTCTTTATTTTTGACTGCAAGTTAATAAAATATGCAGTGTTCTTAAAAAATAAGCCTTTTAACTCTCCCAGTGGTTTCAACGGGATATCTTGTCTATCAAGATCTGACCAATTTTTCCAACTATGAGATACCTCGTCATTAAAATATCCCTTTCTTTAATGATGATATCAAGATATGGTCAGTTTTCTTCTAATGACGAGATATCTCATCCATCAAGATCTGGTCAGCTTTGATAATGACAAAATACCTGGTCGAAGCAACAACCAGAAAGTTAAAAGAACTTGTAGGGACTTTCTTAAAATATTAAGACTTTTTAAGGGCCTTAAGAACTGATTTGAAAAATCAGGCTTTCTTAAGGTTTGTAGGAACCTTGTTATCTACATGGAAAGTATAGCTGACAAGCACTGTTGACAAAACATATAATTGACTCACTTATAAATGATAATATGCACAAAAACACTAATCGAGAAACTGCATTCCGATGCACATTTGAATTAAATCTTAAAATTTTACTATTCAAAAGTCCTAAATTACGAAGCCTTTGTCAGATTAAGCTGATTCTGTTGCTTTACCTAACATTGAGATTCTACCATATAGTTATATTAGAATTAAAAATCTAAACAATTTATGATAATACATTTCTAAAGTTTGGATCTCATGTAAATTAAAATGTTTCGGTCCCTTGTTTTTTTAGATTATCGTGCTAATCTAAAAAAAAAAGGGATTCATTTAATATCTAATGCATTCTAAAGTTAACATTAGAATTAAATCCTAAAATGTTATGATAGTACATTTCTAAAGTTTTAATCTGGTGTACATAAAAATGCTTCTGTCTAGTGTTCTTCAGATTATTGGGGTTCTACCATATTCCGCTAAACATTCGAATAAAATCCTAAATCTTAAGAGACCAAACTCTCGAATCAACAAGTTTAACAAATAACTATTACAAGTATTCAGATTTAGAGTGAAAAGTAGATTGAGAAACACTCACGTTTTGGGGAATCGTCCAGGAATCCTGCCACCGCATTCACCTGTTCATCTGAGTTCAGAGACATAAACAATCGGAAAGAAACTGCTTGTCACATGAGTAAATACCATTCTATTGGACGCAGAGGTCCAAGAATATTGCACAGTGTCCCGGCCAAGCCGGTTGTTGGGACGGCACAGTTGCATTCACACCACTCACATTCACTTCGGCCTTTATTATGACCCATTCACTCCGAGAGCCAGTTATAAGAGGCTTACTATGCGTTCATTTGTACGCACAGCAGCAAGGAAAAAAATTCAACCCAGCCTTTTCTATTAGCACTTCGTTCATGGCAGATCAATTTGAAAAGTACCATTCATTAGGAAATAACGCCTACTTTTAACTCATGTGCAAAAATTTACGTAAAAGGTCGTCTTCTATAAATTTCTATTCAAAAAATTTGCACTAAGGTGTCTTCTATCAATTCATATGCATGAGATTTGCAAAAGGATCTTCTTCGATCAATTCCTATGCATACAATTTGCATAAATAATCTTCTTCTATCAATTAACATGCATTAAATTTACATAAGGGGTCGCCTCCTACCAATTCATAACCATAAAATTTACATGAGGGGTCGTCTTATATCAATTAACGTGCATCAAATTTGTAAAAGGGATCGTGATCTACCAATCCAAAAGCATCAAATTTACGTAATGGCTCATCTTGTATCAATTCGTATGCATAAAATTTGCATGAGGGCTCGTCTTCTATCAATTAACATGCATAAAATTTGTAAAAGGGATCGTGACCTACCAATTCATAAGCATCAAATTTACGTTTGGGCTCATCTTCTAGCAATTCGTATGCATAAAATTTGCATGAGAGCTCGCCTTCATATTAAAATGCATGTCAACTCTTCAAAATTTTCAAAAATTACACCCTTTTTTGAAGCAAAATTTCGAATTTATATCAAAAATAATTCTCAACTACAAATTTTCAAGTCATTCAGGAGAGCCATTTATGGATTCTAAGTACGGAAAATTTGGAGCGCCTAACATGGAATTACCCATATTTTTATTCACATTTTTCAAGATTATTTTCTTATCAGACTAAAGTGTTTTACTACCGCTTCTATTTAAAAACTTCATCAAAATCTGTGGAATGTTTCTTCTTAAAGTAATTTTTAATGTACAATATTAATCATCAAATTAATTTTATAAAAAATTATGAGTACATATTTTCTTTGCAACCGATTAGGACTTTTTATACGATGATGCAAAATTAAGGCTCTTTCCTCCAAAGCAAAAAAAGTCCTTCCTTTTTTTTTTTTTATCAAAAATTATTTTAAAAATGGCAAATATTTAATTTATCATTGAGGAAAATTATCGATAGGAATAGTTGAATCTCTCACTTGAAACTTTATATCGCAGATAAAAATTTTGATGTATACAGATTCGAAATTTATTTAATTGAATAGCAAATAATTGAAACCTTTAATATCTGAAATGCATTTGTTGCTTTTCTAAGTTTAACAAAATGTAACGCAATTAGCTAGAGAAACATGAGTTAACTCACTTTGTATTTACTAAACTCCCAAGTTTTCTTAAATAAATATGCCATGATTTAAAAAGATAGATCTATTTTATTCCATTTAAATTTAAGGAGTTGGTGAGAAAATAAATATTGTGATCCGCAATAGTTAAAAATTTCAGAATCATTGGTTTATCTCTTAATAACTTATTATTATTGAATAAATTGTAGTAAACTTCATGTATAGCAAAACTATAGTATATTGTGAATTTAGAAATGTAATTTTACAAACAACTATTCAAATAGTCCTTGATATACATTTTGTTAACTGTTTTGTATGCCTACTTGGAGCTAATTAGATCTGTTCTTATAACACTTATGTCTCTATATGTGTAGTGTTTGGTAGTAGTATAAATGGAAATAACTTTTAAATGTTGGAAAGATCAAACTTATTCCCATTGGCTATAATATTATCCTATATATACAACTTTCAACATAAACTGCAATTGCACCCATGATATTAACCCGGAGAGGATTATGGAATCCATTTTTTTTTTTTTTTTTTGTGGATAGATACTTTTTTTATGCAGGGGGAGTCAGTTTCAGGTGATTAAAACATCGTGCCAAGAAAATCATGAATATGTCCCTATTTGTAATTGCATTTCGTTGAAATAGGTAGAGACAGTTTTATATAATAGAGCATGCTTCCAAAATGTTTTAGGTTGACTTTACACCAAGAGACAGATAGACGATACCTTGAAGGCAAAAGGGGTTAAATTTTAATCGACAAGAAAACATTTTCAAAATGTTTATATTATTTCGTCCAACTCTGTAAATAAATGATAGGATGTTTTTGTAAATGTCGTAAAAATGATGAAGAAATATTTGTTGACTGAAGCTACTTGGAAATTGTGCTGGACTATCTAATACCGTCAACCTTACATCAATTTTCGAACTCATACTTTCTGTTCGAGAGAGCAGTGACTTAGGCCCGGTGCGCACATCCGATCTTTCAACGTGCGGCGCCGCTGCGGCACCGAAGCCCAACTATGCACACATAACCGTGAAATGACGCAAGTACTCATTTCGCGCCATTTGCGATAAATATTCTATGGAAGAAAGCGTGTTTATTTCGCTTACTTGGTATAAAAAAAGTAAATTTTGAAACAAAATAGACGTTAGAATATAATACCATTTAATAATTATTATTTATATATGAAAACAAGGTACTTTCACCGCAGAAGAGTGTGCGGCGAGCTGCTGTGCCGTGGAGAACTGCGGTACAAATTGCACGCAAGTTGGACGTACGTTGCCGCAGCGGTGCCGATGGCATGTGTGCACTACTTCATTGGATCTAATGTAGCTCAGACCACACTTGCGTTGCGGCAGCGGCGCCGCACGTTGATTAACCGAATGTGTGCACCGGGCCTTAAAAAGCAACTTCGCATGCGTATTAACAGACGCTTTTTTAACTTGTCTATGTGGTGCAGTGCTCTTATTAGAGTATGAGCGCAATTTTACTTATCTGTTCTGTACACATGATGTCTCTCAATAAACTATCAATTAACTGCTCTCTACTTTCTCCTGAGAAAATTATCAAAAGCAACTTCTTACACTAGTCTTACGGAACAAATAAACAAACTATCGATATTTTTATTATTTTCATTGAATCTCACCATTGAGCGTACTATCTCAATCAAACTCAATATAGTTCCACAAATAACTTAGTGTATAGATTTAAGACGCGCACTTTAATCTTAGGAGGGAAATTAGGGAGAGATTAGAGATACAACAATGATTCGTTTTTCTTTACGAGGAATCTGTCGTTTCCCTTCTATATAAATGAACCAAAGCTCTCATTAAGTAAATACACAAGCAACTCCTGAGAAAATTATCAAAATCGACTTCTTACACTAGTCTTACGGAACAAATAAACAAACTATCGATATTTTTATTATTTTCATTGAATCTCACCATTGAGCGTACTATCTCAATCAAACTCAATATAGTTCCACAAATAACTTAGTGTATAGATTTAAGACGCGCACTTTAATCTTAGGAGGGAAATTAGGGAGAGATTAGAGATACAACAATGATTCGTTTTTCTTTACGAGGAATCTGTCGTTTCCCTTCTATATAAATGAACCAAAGCTCTCATTAAGTAAATACACAAGCAACTCCTGAGAAAATTATCAAAATCGACTTCTTACACTAGTCTTACGGAACAAATAAACAAACTATCGATATTTTTATTATTTTCATTGAATCTCACCATTGAGCGTACTATCTCAATCAAACTCAATATAGTTCCACAAATAACTTAGTGTATAGATTTAAGACGCGCACTTTAATCTTAGGAGGGAAATTAGGGAGAGATTAGAGATACAACAATGATTCGTTTTTCTTTACGAGGAATCTATCGTTTCCCTTCTATATAAATGAACCAAAGCTCTCATTAAGTAAATACACAAGCAACTCCTGAGAAAATTATCAAAAGCGACTTCTTACACTAGTCTTACAGAACCAATTAACAAAATATCGATATTTTTACTGTTTTTATGCCTTAAGCCCTTCCCTCATTAGTACGCATTGAATCTCACGTCGAACGTACTATTTCAGTCAAACTCAATAGCGTTCCACAAATAACTTAGTGTATAGATTTAAGACGCGCACTTTAATCTTAGGAGGGAAATGAGGGAGAGATTAGAGATACAACAATGATTCGTTTTTCTTTACGAGGAATCTATCGTTTCCCTTCTATATAAATGAACCAAAGCTCTCATTAAGTAAATACACTAGCAACTCCTGAGAAAATTATCAAAAGCGACTTCTTACACTAGTCTTACAGAACCAATTAACAAAATATCGATATTTTTACTGTTTTTATGCCTTAAGCCCTTCCCTCATTAGTACGCATTGAATCTCACGTCGAACGTACTATTTCAGTCAAACTCAATAGCGTTCCACAAATAACTTAGTGTATAGATTTAAGACGCGCACTTTAATCTTAGGAGGGAAATGAGGGAGAGATTAGAGATACAACAATGATTCGTTTTTCTTTACGAGGAATCTATCGTTTCCCTTCTATATAAATGAACCAAAGCTCTCATTAAGTAAATACACTAGCAACTCCTGAGAAAATTATCAAAAGCGACTTCTTACACTAGTCTTACAGAACCAATTAACAAAATATCGATATTTTTACTGTTTTTATGCCTTAAGCCCTTCCCTCATTAGTACGCATTGAATCTCACATCGAACGTACTATTTCAGTCAAACTCAATAGCGTTCCACAAATAACTTAGTGTATAGATTTAAGACGCACACTTTAATCTTAGGGGGGAAATGTGGGAGAGATTAGAGATACAACAATGAGTTGTTTTTCTTTATGAGGAATCTATCGTATCCCTTCTATATAGATGAACCAAAGCTCTCATTAAGCATATACACAAGCAACTCGCATTTTCTCTGACACAAACACAAACAGTCACACAAAACACTCAACGTTCACTCACATTCTTACATTAAATAAGATTTAAAGAGCAGTCATAATTTTAAATTTAAAAGTTTAATATTTACTCCGCATAGTAAGCAGAACTATGTTTGAAAATTGACAGTTTAATAAATACAATTTATGACTTTAAATAATACTTAATCGGAGAATCCTGAACTATGCAGATTTATATCTGAAATCAAAACTAGATTTTAAGGTAATAGAAAACTTCATTTCGATAAAAGTTTAATAATCAAAGTGACGTATGTATTTATTGATTTTTATTAATTAGATATTTCCAAAGAACTATATTCACTGACCGCTAAGAAATTATTAATTTCGAATAATTAGAATACTATTATATTGAAAACTAGTTATGCAAATTAAAAAATTTTATGCACTTAAGGCACAAATTATAAATTTTGTTCGCATTGAAAATTTATTATTTATCTAAGTTTCAAATAAAAAATTACAGTTTGTATTACGTTTTCATAATTTTTGAAACCATCAATAGAAAATCAAATAAAAAATTCGTTGACGAAGAAAGCAGACTAATTTTAAATTAATTCAGAATTAATTTATCATTTGAACTTACACTTATCACCATTCACAAACTGAACAAACACAAGACGGACAAAGACAAATACAAACACAGAACACATATAACGGACAAACATAAATGACGTATGTAACACAACATATAGACAGCACAAGACATACACGATTATTTAAAACATCACAAACATAGAAACATGTTATGCACTCTTATGGTTGAAATATTTTTAATCATGAAGTATAATAAATATTTAAAAATCATTTGAAGATTTTGTTTGCTGTATATTGCACTGTAGTAAAATATTGAAATACCAAAATAATATCACTTTAATTTCTTTTGAATTCCATACGGATAATTTCATAAAGATTTGACAAATTGGTGATCCATAAATATAGTATTTAAAAACTTCCAGTTAAATTTTTAATTAAAATGTTTGGAATTTTTTAAAGATGATCGACTTTTTTTGCATGAGGTGAAGAGAAAAGGTGCATTTAATCTCATAATTAGGTCTAGAATTTTTATGCCTTAAAAATTATTTTTTACACCTTAATTAATATTGTCAACTAATAAAATTCCCCTTCACTGAAGTAACAAGAAAAGTGACATTAGAATTAGAAAACTTAATAGTTATTTTGAAGCAACAAGACAGTCAAGAAAACAACAAAAAGATTAATTTCATATAAAAAGATCCATCTTAATATTTTTTTATAAATTAAGTTTGCATAATAACATTTTTTTATTTCGTTGCTTAACAGAATAACTAAAATTTAGAAGTTGAAATTTTATTCCATTTTTTGTCCTTCAGTTCAATTATTTCTTCTTTTTTTTATTAATTATATTTTGTACATCGTTAATTTCCATTATACTATTCAATCATTTTTTTTCAAAAATAGACAATACTTTAAGTTTATGAGAACATTGGAAATTTAAAGTAAAAAAACTAATTTAATCAATCATGAAACAAATCAATAGAAATATCATTATTTTTATCTGATTTCAAATAAACCATTACGCTTTTATAAAGTTTCAAGGAAAGGAATGGAAAGAAATAAAATCAATCCACAGAGTTCAAATTCTAAAAAGAAAACAATAAGTTTTATGTTTAATTGAATTGCAAAAGTTATCTTTCGAAATTGAGCATTTAAATAAAAACAAATGAAATGGGATCAGAAATCCGAGGAAAAAGAAATGGAAAACGAAGAAAGGAAAATCGTTTGGAGAGTTGAGTTGAGATATCCTATTCCCATTGTTCATCATCCTATCGCACCGTTCTTAATGCTGTTTGATTAGGAAATGGCATATTAAATATCTAAAAAGGAAAGTAAAAAGTGTGTTCTCTTTAAAACAGGAAAGTGTTTTAAATTGGCTCGTTTCTGCGTTGGTTCTTTTTTTCTCAGTTCGCCATTTGCGTGGCGAGTCGTTTGAATGCCTTCGTTTGACATTTTTCAGATATTTTGCCACTGATGAATGGCAGCATTTCTACTCCTTCATTGGCGGCCGAATTGAATCTTTTATGACGGAAAAAATGTTTCAAAGTGTCACTTCAGTAAAGAATAATAAACATAAGAGTTAATCAATTTTTTAAGTTCTTCGGGTAGGTTTTAGAAAATGCATTGTTGTTTCATAAATAGTTGAGAATATTTATTTAAAAAAAAACGCGAAAAACGTTCTTATCGCTACTCTAATGGCAAACAAAAGCAAAAATGTTTTGTCCTTTAGCTATTACAACCTATGTTTTATTGAAAAAATTAACTCTTAGTTTTTTCTGAGATATGCTGATACAAAGAACTTTATAAAAATACTTATCATTTTTGAATTGTTTTTGAAAGGTATTTATGAAAGTTTACAGACCTTCTAATAAAAAATTTCTCTTTTGAATGACTTAAAAAAATTTATCCGTTTTTTTTTTTCAAAAACATTGTTATACTTTAAAAGGAATTAACAGACCAAAAAAATGAAAACCAAAGGCTTCAGTTGGAGAATTTTAACTATGATCAGAATAAAATATGTTTATTTGTTTAATAAAAGGCTAATAGCGATCTCTTATTAAAAAAAGGCTCTTTATCTTTAAATAATCAGAAAGAATGAAAAGGGTGACTAAAAAGTCAAATATAGTTCAGAAAATGTTTTCTCTTAATTGAATGCACGTTGCATTTCAACACTAACAAATGCTTTTATTTATCTGAAATATACGTTCTTTTATTTCGGTTAATCAAGATTATCAGTTATTTACGAGTTACGTCAAAACTAATTGAGAATTTATCTAACACCACGTCTTAAAATTAATGCTTTAAAATATGATTAATAAGTTTAATGATACGTGAAAGGGTTAATGAAACATTTAAGGAGTAATACTTCATCTATAATTAATATCCTCGTAAAGTAACTAAAATAATTTTAACTGAAATGAACAATCAGGAAAATTAAGCTCTAACTCGTAATTAATCAATTAAATATGCTCTATTTCTGAATAGTATTTCATTTGATTATTCTCGCTAAAAGCTGCAGCTGTTTTTTCATAACAGTTTCGTATCTTGGAGTTGTAAACAAGTAGACGTTAGCATTGTTTAACTAATATTTTAGAATAATAAAAAAATGCTAGAAGCATTTTTGCCACTATTCTAATGCAAAATTAAAACATAAAAGTGTTCCTTCAATTATATTAAAGAATAAAAGCATATAAAAACATATACAGATTCCCGCCGTATTGTTTTCTCTACAACATATTTTACTAACAATTAAACACGTGTTGCAAATATAAAATTGAAGTTTTTTTCCTTCCAAATGAAAGAAAATCACTCGTTTTCGTATTACACATTGAATTAATTTTAATTTTCAATATTTTTTATAATCCCACGACCTCTATATTTTAATGCATTAGAAGAGTTTCCTAACTGCCGAAACCGATGCAAAAGAGTTAAAGAAAAATCGTTAGTTAAAACTTAATTTAATTTACGAAATATGCGAGAAAGTGCTCGAAAACTTACTGTTAATGTCCACCCCAACACAAACTGACCACTCCGATCTGGATATCTTCTTGTCCTGGTCCAAATCACAGAATTTGGCGAAGGTCTTGGCGCACATTTTTGGCTTGACTATCTTCTTGGCCATGCGTCTTAGGTCGCGGAGTTCCTTCTTCTTCAGGTAGGAGTCCTGGTTCCCGTCCAGCTGATCGAACTTCCACTGGATCACTTGCTTCTCGTGCGTGTCTCGAAGGGGGTCGTTCTCGACAGGTGCTTTGGAACGAACATTCGAATCATGAGAATGTTTGAGCAACAATCAACCCTCCCCGTGGATGTCTCGACAAGGCATCTCGTCAATACAAGAAGACTGATCAGATTTGGATCTCGTCATCGTCAAAAGATCGACAACATCTCGATGACGAAATAACTCGTCGAAACCACACTTGGGGGGTTAAAATCTCTATAAACTAAAAGAATTTGGGACGAAAGAATCTTTAAGGAAAGTATTTTATCTATGAGAGGGTTTTTAGGCGTAAACAAAGCAAAGGTAACGAGGAAAAAACTTAAAAATTGCGTAACTTACTTGCTGTCGTAGTGTGAGGCACCCTGTTGTATTCAGATTGGAAAATGTCGATCAGGTTCGCATTGAAGCTGGCTCGCTCGTTGGTTGCGCAACCTGTGAAAAAGAAAGCAATCAGCAATGGTTAATCTTTCATTGAAAAACAAAAGCAGTTAGCAATGGTTTATTTTTCCGATAAAAACAAAAGTAATCGTAATAAATGACAAGGATTAAGTCAGTCCGTTAAAAGAAAATTTAAAATATCGCTTATTTATTCACAAATGCATACATTCCGACTCAGATGGATGGCTAAAAGTCCATTGTGAGCCATCTATTCATTGATCATAAATGCTTCCCTTTCAATTTTTGTCGCCTTAATTGTTAAAAATATCTTCAAATCAGAAGTCTTAAAACATTGGCTTAAATCTAGTGAGATATTTTACTTGTTCAGTTTGAAATTATAGCCTGAATACATGCAATTAAAGCCCGAAATTCTTTTATTTTAAAATACAGAGGACTTTAAGGACACCTAAATAAATTCGTGTTTGAATAGCACATCACAAACTTAGCGATATTTAAAGCAATCCTTGGGCACCATATTTGTAACATCCTGGCAGAAATACTCAAAACTGTTGTTGAATATGCTGTTTTGCGATTTCAGTCCGTGCAACAAAATGAAGGACAGCACATTGAACAAATCTTGGGTAATTCATAAGTGTTTTTGATTTTTTTTAAACTCGTCAGATCTTGGTGAATGAGATATCACCAGCTTTGATCGAATTATGATGAAAACAGGGTAATATCTTGAACGCGATATCTGGTTCAAAGCAAAATTGTTCAGTCTTAATGGATGAGATATTTCGTCAAAACAGCTTGGAGAATTATGGACCCTTCAAAACCAAAATATAAAAGAAAAGATTTTGGGATGCTTTTTAAAGGCAATACATTTGCTAGTTATGTATTTCCTCTGTATGAATGTTGATTGTTTGAATGTTCAGTCTTTTAATGGATGAGATATTTCGTCGAAACAGCTTGGAGAATTATGGACCCTTCACAAAACCAAAATATAAAAGAAAAGATTTTGGGATGCTTTTTAAAGGCAATACACTTGCTAGTTATGTATTTCCTCAGTATGAATGTTGATTGTTTGAATGTTCAGTCTTAATGTGGATGAGATATTTCGTCGAAACAGCTTGGAGAATTATGGACCCTTCAAAACCAAAATATAAAAGAAAAGATTTTGGGATGCTTTTTAAAGGCAATACACTTGCTAGTTATGTATTTCCTCAGTATGAATGTTGATTGTTTGAATGTTCAGTCTTAATGTGGATGAGATATTTCGTCGAAACAGCTTGGAGAATTATGGACCCTTCAAAACCAAAATATAAAAGAAAAGATTTTGGGATGCTTTTTAAAGGCAATACACTTGCTAGTTATGTATTTCCTCTGTATGAATGTTGATTGTTTGAATGTTCAGTCTTAATGGATGAGATATTTCGTCGAAACAGCTTGGAGAATTATGGACCCTTCAAAACCAAAATATAAAAGAAAAGATTTTGGGATGCTTTTTAAAGGCAATACACTTGCTAGTTATGTATTTCCTCTGTATGAATGTTGATTGTTTGAATGTTCAGTCTTAATGTGGATGAGATATTTCGTCGAAACAGCTTGGAGAATTATGGACCCTTCAAAACCTAAATATAAAAGAAAAGATTTTGGGATGCTTTTTAAAGGCAATACACTTGCTAGTTATGTATTTCCTCTGTATGAATGTTGATTGTTTGAATGTTCAGTCTTAATGGATGATATATTTCGTCGAAACAGCTTGGAGAATTATGGACCCTTCAAAACCAAAATATAAAAGAAAAGATTTTGGGATGCTTTTTAAAGGCAATACACTTGCTAGTTATGTATTTCCTCTGTATGAATGTTGATTGTTTGAATGTTCAGTCTTAATGTGGATGAGATATTTCGTCGAAACAGTTTGGAGAATTATGGACCCTTCAAAACCAAAATATAAAAGAAAATATTTTGGGATGCTTTTTAAAGGCAATACACTTGCTAGTTATGTATTTCCTCTGTATGAATGTTGATTGTTTGAATTATTACAGCCTTAAAAATAGTGCGGTAATTTAGACGATCAGCATGCATTCAACGGATATGAAAAACACCTTTACGCTGCTTGAAAAGGCAAATATTTATTGTAAAAATGTGGAATTAAAATTATAAATTTATAATTTTTTCTTATGAGTCTAATTTTAAATAAGTTAAATTATAGCATCAGTTAATTCAGTCAATATGATGCTTAATAGCAATTGGAAATTGTGGCTCATAGAATATTTATAGTTTCACACATTGCAAGATAAAATTTGTAAAATATACCTTTTTTGTTCTTGCGTCCTCTAGAAGAACGTCGTCTGTTAGTTCTTCGTCCTGCAAGAATGAAAATTTGAAAATATAAGGTAAGTAAAATAAAGATATGCCTTACATTTTAAGAAACATTCACTTTCATTGTTTGTAGATTCAGAAACTAGGAAACAGGAAAAAATAAGATGGTTCAAAAAGTAAATTAGTGTAGATTGTATTCACGGTGTTTATGTTTGCTTTAAGGCAGGGATGCACGGACTTGTTAAGACAAAGGATCACAAAAATTCCCTGTGATTTATGGGAAGGTTGCGACAAAAACATGAAAGTTATCTATCATATACTATTTATTTATTTTTCATATATATTGTTACAAAGAAAGATGATAAAGTAAATAAAAAATTTAATTTGATGCGCGACATTTTATCGATTTTACAAATTTTTTAATGTTTGGTTCCATTTTTGCAATAGTCAAGGGCAAAATTGATTCTAAGTGTGAAGAAACTGGTACGCGTGCTGTGTTTGTGACTCACGGAACCAGTTTTAAAAACACCCAATTTTCAGCTTCCCATAAATGTCAAATAAGCCACAGTGTTGTCCAATGCGAAACAAGTTTTTGAAATATGATGCTTTGTTCAGTGATAACGCAACAATAAATTAATCTATTATAATTATTTTTGTACCATTATAATCTATATAAACAGTGGATGTTTTGATCCCAAATCAGAGTCATTTGTTAAGAAATAAATTTTTGATAGATTTTTAAATTCTAAATTTCCTGAAAGAATCTTGGTTTTTAATGCATCCTTGGCGAAAAAAGTTGCAACAGAAAAACTTTTCTCTCTAGTAACTTCATTGAGGGTCAAAACATGAAGAATAATATTGGAAATAATTTCCAACTAGAATTGTCTTTCTAGACAATGTAGAATTTGAGATATCACTGTTCAAAAAACATCAGAACAGCTCATTATAGCTTAATTAGCTAATTAATAATTAGTTTAATACGTTTTTTTTCATGAAATGGCTTTAAGCATAAACCATTGACCTACTGTGAAAAAACTGGATTTTTAAAGTTAAAATAAAAAAAAACCTTCTAGTGTGTACATACACATTAATTTTATGCTCGTAACTTCCGTTTGAAGTTAGAACAGGAAGTTTTTCCGGACCCCGTGTTTATATCAATCATGCGTGTTGCATTTAAGAAAGTCCTCTTCGTTGGTGTTACTTATAGAGATATATCTGCCTAAGGTAATAAAGAATTGCTGAAACTGCGTGAAATATTTCACAGATAGATATTTCTGTCACCCCGTGCGGTCCTCACTCCAGACTCGCCCATAGTTCCCCCATGGACTTCCTTGTCTCAAAAGGAGAAAAATTAATCCTTTCATGGACAGTGGGATGTCTGATGTCCCAGGAAGAGTAAAGGCAGAGCTTTTATGAAATAGTAACGCTGACTCATAAATATTCTTTATTTTTGTGTGTGTGTTTTTATGTCAAATAGTGTTTCAGATTGGCTAAGTCAAAAATGGCTCCCCTACCCCATAGAAACTAACTTTGTGTAAAGTGCAAATTATATTAAAAAAGGTGATAGGTATACGATCAATTTTTAAAATTTTTTTTATTTCTCAAGCAAATATTTTTTTTTCCACAGTGACCTTTTTGGGTAACATTTTTAATAGATGGGGATATTTGAATACAAAAGTACACGATACATAAAAGTATTCGTTGTGCTCGATTATTTTTTATACACGAATGCAAAAGCATTCGATATTGAAAAGTATTCGTTGTACTCGTTTATTTCTTATACACGAATGCAAAAGCATTCGATACTTAAAAGTATTCGTTGCACTCGATTATTTCCACGAATGCAAAAGCATTCGATACTTAAAAGTATTCGTTGTACTCGATTATTTCTTATATACGAATACAAAAGCATTCGATACTTAAAAGTATTCGTTGTACTCGATTATTTCTTTTTTCGAATGCAAAAGCATTCGATACTTAAAAGTATTCGTTGTACTCGATTATTTCTTATAGACGAATACAAAAGCATTCGATACTTAAAAGTATTCGTTGTACTCGATTATTTCTTTTTTCGAATGCAAAAGCATTCGATACTTAAAAGTATTCGTTGTACTCGATAAGTATTCATCAAATGTATACCCGCGATAGCCCAGTCGGTAGAGTCCCGGAGTAGCAATCGCAGGGTTGCGAATTCAATCCAACGAGAAACCGTGGTGTACGTGGGGTTTGGAGCAAGTTAAATCTGCCGTGATCTCAAATGTCCTCACGTTGGCGTGGTGTGCGCGTTTGAAAGAGGGACGCCAGCTTCTATGTTCACCTCATCATCTGACAGTGGTTCAAATCTACCAAATGTTGTCCTCGGATCTTTCCGTTCGTGATTGATTCCGGGCCTTTACCAATAGCCCGTTAGGTTGCTCCAATGCAACGTAAATTCAACTACCTATATCAGTTTCCTCTATTTCTCAAAAGAGCATTTTTTTAACACAATGCTCTCAAAGGGTCAATATTTTCAATAAAGATGGACGAATACCTAAATACACGAAACTTAAAAGTATTCGTTGTACTGATTATTTCTCATTGTATTAGAAAACAATACAGTTAATATCCACCTCTCTAAGTATTCCAATACCAAATATGCATTCAAAGTATTTGTTGGTAGTTGAATTTACGTACCACTGGAGAAATAAAAAGTTTGATACTGGCGACGGTCCGGTGATCAATCCCGAAGGGAAAGATATCAGGCCAACACTTCGTAATTTTGAACCACCGTGGTTGAGAGATCCAGAGTAGTACTGTGAAGAATACATTAAGTCTGAAGTCGATGAAAGGCAATCCCGTTTTTTTCAGGGACAAAGAAAAACGATACAAAAAAAATAAGACGGGAAACGATGCAACTGGAAACTGAAAATCGAATTTTAACTTAGCAACCGAAGATGTCTCCACTTTGAAAGTTAATCTTTTATATTTGTGGTTTTTCTTAAAAATTCGCGCCTGAGAAGGATTTTATGACAATTTATCCAGCTACCACTGATATCAATGCTCTTCTGTCAAGGTTGCAACGGCTTGGTGACAAAACTGAAATTCGTGATTTGAAAATTTTCTCCCTGAGGAAAATCGGGAAAATAGTTTTTCTCCGGAAGACCTGGAAACCAAGTGTGTTTTTTCCAAAGACATCCGGAAAATCTGGAAAAGTTGACGAAGATAAACACCCTCGAAGGGATAAAGAGAAAAAAATGTGAACACAATCTTCAGTGGCAGACACACAACAAATTAAATACGACACAAATGTACACGAAAAGAAAATCAAAGTCAACAATCCTTTATCACAAAAAATATATAGCACAAAATTGTTTTTTAATTTTTCGTAACATGGATTTTTCGTATGCAATTCACTCGCAGATGCAGAAAGGAAACACCACCAACTCTTCGAGAATCAGAAAGGAGAAAAATAAGCTCATAAATAAAAGAGCTCCACAAAGTGATTATAGGATGATTGACTTGGGCGCCAAAATAATGGAGCATTTCGCCACTTCAATTCCTACTTTATCAATCATAATGAATCAAGAAAGTGATCGCTCTTACTTGAAGGCAAGTGAGATAAATGCCCTCAGATAAGCTCCTTTTCTCTCGACTTACCTGTGAGCTTTTAAGACCGAATGAGCGGGGTTCTTTTGTAGTATTTTTTACTTCCATTTGAAACGCTTTTTCGTATTCGGCTCAATGAAAGTTAAAGAAAGGAAACACTAATTCGAACAGCTCTTTTGACTTCCGCCCACCTTTAAGAAGGTTTAGAACAGTGTTGCCAGATTGGGCGCAATTTCGCTTTTTTTCTTACGACTTTTTGTCGTGTGGGGTTCGAAACGCTATTCAACCAAAGATCATTGTGCACGTGGGGGCTGGTGCACATTTTTCAGAAAAGCCTCAAATGTTTTCAGGTTGGCGTTGTGTGGAAGCTCGCTCAAGTGTGACCTCGTCGTTGTTCAAAACGATGAGGTGTTGCCCTTGTATCTTTCTCTTCGAGATAAATCCATGTGAACTGTGTTGGGTTGGCGTGGAAGTTTGGAGAGTGGGGTGCCAGCTCAGGTGTTGCTTCGTCATCTGACCGTGGTTCAAAATTACGAGGTGTTGTCCTCGAATCTTTCCCTTAAGGGACTGATTCCGGACCGTCGTCAATAGCCCGTTGTGTTGCTCTAGTACGACGTTAACTAAAATTACCATTACTAATTACCATGTGAACTGTAAGTAGACTGAGCATTACTACTCTTCTAGAGGGTCTTCAAAAAATGTGACCAACATGTCGTCTAGTAGTCATGTGAGTGTTAAATGCAAACTTCACTTGCTTCGCCGATTTGGCAACTTATCGACTCGTTTGGCGATGTAACATCTTTTGACAAAGCAGGTTTGTGAGTTCGCATTTCTTCAGAGTGGCAATAAAAGTGGTGAAGTCACCTGACTACTGCTGTCTCGCGGACCAATCAGATGAATCAATCTGTGGGCGTCTTTTCCCTTCCCTTGGAAGAATCAGATGATGAATGTTCATGTCCACCACCAAGCAAACGAAAGTAGTATTTTTGTAGAAGTTGTCTAGAAGGAGTCAATACTATATAAGAGGCTATCAGACCAAAAGTGGCCGAACCTACCAAATCCCGAAAATTTTACTACTTTTTATTACGACATTTTACTTTTTTTCAATGTGCAGGTTCAAGTCTTCTAAAATTACACAAGAACTTATTATTGATCACTGTAAAATTAATTTTCAGAATCTCAAATCATACAGTAAATAAATAAAAATATATAAAATTGGGAACAAGAAAATTGCGTTTATCTCCACTGAATATGTTGTTGGACTAGAACACTCTTGCTCTGATAGATTCATTAGTTCAAGTCACATGATCCTGGGCATTGCTCACTGAACTTTTATCATTTCTCTTTAGATTGATCCAATAGTCATCTGTGATTGCACCACTGCGACGTTAACTCAACAACCTACCAGCCTTTAAACATTGACGCAGTTAAGTTACATGATCCTGGGCATTGCTCACTGAACTTTTAGCCGACCAACCGGTATAGTGGTTAAGGTGTTAGCCTCTAGATCGGAAGGTTCCTGGTTTGAATCCGGGTCCGGGCATGGATGTTTGTAAGCGTATGGTGTAGAGGCGGTTGGTGCACCTTAAATCTGTCGTGGCCGAAAGTCCTCACGTTGGGTTGGCGTGGAAGTTTGGAGAGTGGGGTGCCAGTTCAGGTGTTGCTTCGTCATCTGACCGTGGTTCAAAATTACGAGGTGTTGTCCTTGGATCTTTCCCTTAAGGGACTGATCCCGGATCGTTGTCAATAGCCCGTTGTGTTGCTCTAGTACGACGTTAACTAAAAATTACCAATTATCAATGAACTTTTATAATTTCTCTTTACATTGATCCAATAGTCCTCTGTGATTGCACCAGGGCGACGTTGACTCAACAACCTACCAGCCTTCAAACATTGACGCTAGGGTTCACCACTATGTCAACTCCCATTGTCTACACCTCTGCTCCAGTATGTAGTTGGGATAATCCCGAGACTAGAAAATACGATCAGATTTGAAATCTCCAAAAACAACCACGTCGGAAGCATAATTTATTCTCTTTAAAAAAATAGAAAGGAGAAAACAACGAATTTCCGGTCTACGTCATTCTTCTGAGTCATCACAAGAGGGTCAAAGTGCAATTGTAAATTCCCAACCAATGCCCGTAATCCCATTTAGCTTACAGCGTCCATACGTGTTCCCGATTGAATAGATGCCTACCAGCTATAAGGGAATTGATTTATCGGGGCTCTTAGGTCCTACACCTTAGGTAGGACACCTAAAGCGTGGGTTTGAGTTGACAAGCCGATGTCTATTAACCCCCGTGTCAAGCATTAAGTTTATTGGCTATTAAAACTGTTGAAAGGGCAGCGTCATGGGCCGCCTATGGGTGAACGCGGGACGGTCAGACTTTGTTTACCTTAGAGTCGGTTTAAGAGCTTTGTGCGAGGGATCCCACGCACCCATTTGAGTTACCGAGGTGTGCTCTTATAGTTTGTCTAAGGTCAAGAACATGGACTCGTAGCGATTGTGGTTTTGTGCAATGCCTTTAAAGTGAATTTGAAAGATTGTAAAGATCTTTGATGAAATAAGTGAATAGTTATAACACAGTTTTTGTTCTCTTCAAACAGAGTGCTCTATTTTAACAGCAAGTTACCAAGTTAGTTTACTATTACATCCTACATAAGTCCTAATGTTTTCACCAACTGTGCAAAGGATAGTTCAATTAACGTCGCACTGAAGCAGCAAAATAAGCCATGGCGACGGTCCAGGATCAAATGGATCAAATCAAAGGGAAAGAAAAGATCCGAGGACAACGCTTCGTGATTTTGAACCACGGCCAGATGACGAGAACAACACCTGAGCTGGTACTCCACTATTCAAACTTCCACACCACGCCAACGTGAAGACATTTGAGGCCTCAATAGATTTAACGTGTACTGACCACCGTGTGACAACCGTTTTTGGAGAACTTAAGTATAAGCGAGATAGTAAAAGAAACGAATTGAGAGACGATACCTGTGAGTACTGAACTAATTGGTTAAAATTATATAAAATGAGAAATGCATCACAAAATGACATATTGTTGATCTTGAAATTACTTCCTGCAATCCATAGACCAGAGAACCTATTCAAGTAGATATTTGAACAGAAACCCAATACGTCCAGATAAACACTTAAAACTCCCCTAATCTCATGTTCTTGAGAAATAAGTTGAGTAGGATTTGAGTTAGGATGAGAAAAGACATTTTATTCTCAAAATGATACCTGCAATCATCTTTGTCAACTACTTTCCTAAAACAGTTGGTGACAGAATGGGAAATTATGATGATATAAAATGAGAAAGCACATTACAGCGCATGGAATTGCTTCCTGGAATCTATAGACCAGGGGGCATCTAACTTCTTTGACTGTCAACTTTTTCAAAAGTTTGACTTTTTATCGACCCTATCTATCTTACTATTACGTAACTATAATAGGACAAGCAAAAAGACGCTTTTTTTGTGAGTTCTAGATTATTTATTTTATAGTAAGTGTTTATTGTATGTATAATATAGTTTTAGTTTAAAGTGATACGTTCATGCTTTTGACGTCCTTCTTAACCTTACTTATTTGATGTAAGAGATAAATAAAATATAAAATTTAATTTAGATAACGATATTAAAGTCTTCCTTATAAACGTGAAAATAAAACTTATATTAATTTAGTATACAATTTACAAACGTTGTCAATGTGAAGGGCGGATTCGTGACTCTTGACAATATTAACCGATGTTGGCTTTAAAATTAATTAGTTCCGGACTTAAAGCACCGTGGAATTCTATATTCGCTCTTAATTGAATTACGATGTCATTCAGGATGGAGTCAATCCAAGTTAACATAATTAAATCTAACACGTAAAATGAGGTTTTTCTATCGACCTCCAATCGACCCCTAACAATGTCATGTCGACCCCTGACACATACCAAGAAACCTATTCAAGAAGATCTTTAAACAAACACACACTTTATGTCAAGATGAAATCTTTTTAAATCTCCTAACCGCATGCTCTTGTCAAAGAATTTGTAAGAACTGACAATCTAGAATTTCATAGAGATAAATAAAATATAAAAAGTTTAATTTAGATAACAATAATACAATCTTCCTTATATATGTGATAAAAAAAATTGGTTAGTTCCGGTCTTAAATCGCCTCGGAATTCTATA
The DNA here is from genome assembly GCA_947359465.1 of Metellina segmentata. Lineage (NCBI taxonomy): Eukaryota > Metazoa > Arthropoda > Arachnida > Araneae > Tetragnathidae > Metellina > Metellina segmentata. The sequence continues at coordinate 57,037,067 of OX375883.1, read as the reverse complement.
TTCGCTTTTAATTGAATTGTGATGTCTCTCAGGATGATGACAATCCAAGTTAAACGAATTAAATATTACACGTACAATGAAATCCTATATTTTTCTATCGACCTCCATCGAGACCTAATAATGCTATATTGACCCTTGGGGGTCTATATTGACCATTTTGGTGACCACCACTGTATGCTAAGAAACCTATTCAAGAAGATCTTTAAACAAACACACTTTATGTCCAGATGAACATTTTTTTTTTCAACTCTCCAAATCGCATGCCCTTGTCAAACAACTTGAAAAGATTGACAATCATGAATTTCATAACATGACACAGATATTTTTTCACAGACATTTTCCCATGTTTCACCAACTTCTTTTTACAGATGATACATGCAATCACCTTTGTCAACTACTCTCTCCCAAAACAGTTGGTGCCGTTTCTCAAGAATTTGGTAGCGTAACTTAGAAGTTACGACACGGGGTTGTCGGGTGTATTGACGATGATGGAAGGGGTGTCAACGAATGATTTATTGGTCAGTCACGAATCAATTTCGAGCGCCCGTGACAGGAAATGAAAGTTGTCCAGCATGGCTTCATAAAAAAAAACGTGCGATCCGCAATAGAATTTATCTCCCTCCCGGATAAATTTGAAGAGTTATTTAATTTTCTTAATTACTTTATTGTGGAGCAGTGTTCTTTCCGTATGCATGTCGATAACGACATTGCATGGTTTTGTTCTCTACTGATATGAACATTTTCTTAAATTTATTAAGCTTATTGGATTTTAGAACTTAATGATCGTTTATAACAGGGGTGGCCAATCTGTGGCGCATGCGCCAAACACGGCGCATTGGATGATTACAAGTGGCGCACTGCATCCTTACGCCTACTTATTCGTTTGAAGTAGGTGGCATAGCTGAATCCATCTTCATATTTTGAGCATCAGAGTGCTCTCAGTTCAATTGTTCATAATTCGGAAATTGTTAAGCTCTGTCTCCAAATATATGCACGCCGTCTTGGTAGTAAAGGTATTGAAAGGAAAGTAGACGAAATTGCTATATCAAGGCAGACTGTTACCAGATGTATCGAGGAATTCTCTCGGGCTGTATCTCAGCAACTGGAAGCCCTTGTCTATTCTTGTACTTTCTTTTCTCTAACTTTGGATGAATCAACGGATATGTGATGTAGCCTAGTTAAGAATTTTTATAAGAGAAATTGATTATAATTTTAATGTCTACAACATTGTGCCAATCTGTAGTCATTGCATGGTGAAACTAGAAGATCAGACATATTAGAAAAAAAAAGCGATTGATACATGGTATGTAAAAGGTTGGCCACCCCTGGTATTTTATAGGAGTGTTGACTTACGAATATATTCAAATAGCCCATTTGTTCATATAACGCGAATGTTATTAAGGAAATATTGCAACCTTTTTAAGTTTATTTAATTTATTATCACGTTTTTGAACTACATTCATCCCTCGAAGTGTTTTCGACGAGATATCTCGTCCAACAAGATCTGACTAATTTTGCTAATGACGGAATACTTTGTCATCGTGATATTTCCGATTTTTTTTAGGATGATGACATTAAGATCTGGAGAATTTTCCTCTGTATATCAAAGCGATGTTCCGAGATATCTCGTCCATTAAGGTCTGGTTAGTTTTGCTTATGACGGGATACCTCGTGGAGACAACCACCAAGAGGGAAAATAAGTTACTTAGCGTTCCTAAAAGTCTCGAAGCCTGGCTTCCCTTAAATAAAAATAATTAAAATTCGTCGCGCGCGGTCATAAAATATTAAAAATCGATAAACTTGAAGAAAGAACTATTTTTCAAGGTTATCAAGGTTTAAGGGGTGTCAGCTTCTATTCTAAAGTCTGATTTTCAGTACACGACGGATAACTTTACTAGGGTCACGTTAGGGTGTTTAGTTAAGACATTTTGAAAAAATTTCAAGAAGCTCTACATCATTTCGTCTGATCAACTGGGAACTGCTGAACTCTAATCCTGCCAGCTTCAAATGATTTACTATGATTGGTTAATGATGGTGTGCCTTTCGCAATGAATACCTTCAACAGACTCTGCTCCCCTTCGCCAATGTGACTAACTTGAAAGCATTATTCCTGCATCCGCTATAGAAAATATATTAATATACATATCTAACACCAAACTTCGTGTTGTTTGTCCGTTGCCAATTACCCGTTGTGTTGCTCCAGTACGACGTTAATTACCTACCCACTTTCCACAGTCTGGTATTCCAGATCAGGTGATCCCGATGAAGTGGGTCCCTGCACATGGTCTATCACATTATATCCCTTCTCTCTCTCTCTCTCTCTCTCTAATTTCCTCGTCTTTAGAAAAGACAGCTCTGAGACATCGCTTGGATCATCCGCACAGAGATGCCAGCAATTATGGTGGTCCCAATTACATATCTTGGTCTTCTTTTTAACCCTTATGAGATGGTTGTCCAGAGATGGGCTCTCTCTCTCTCTCTCTTTCTCTCATCATTAGAAAAAACCAGATCTTGATAGACGAGATATCTTGTCATCGTTATGGGAATAAAATTGATCAAATCTTGGTTTAGTCATCCTAAAAAAATCGGCAATATCATGATGACAAGATACCTCGTCATTAGGAGAATTAGTCAGATCTCTTGACTCGTCAAAGCCACTTGGAGGGTTAATTTAAGACTAAAATTATTTTTATTTGATTATATTTGAGAGAGGAAGAACAATAGATCGAATGTAGTGGACTTATGTTATTGTCCAAAGCTAAGCGTTAGATTATTTTATTTCGACGTGTTGTAATCGTACTAAAAAGGCGAAACTAGTGACGTCAAATTCGGAATACATACCGCCGCACAACTACGTCACCTACATTTTGTCTTAACAGAAAAAAATTATCTCTTACATTCTTGTACTTTTAGAATCTAACAATGGGTATAATTACCACTAGACCATCAAAATACTTCTGTTGCAAAAACCTGGCCTCTCCAAGAACACACAAATGAGTTCTTAATGTTGCCAGATTTCTCGCTTAAGACTGAAGTAAAGGTTCGAATTTGTCTCGTGACTCTCGCGTTCCCTTCGTGATGGGCAGAAGTCATTTTTCAAGGATAATGAAATATAACGTGACAAGCAGTGAAACTTCCCCTCCAGAAGGTGGCAACCATCAACAAAATTAACGATTCTTCTTGAGGGCGTTTCGGGGAGTTTTCGGGTACGAACTGTAAATTAATTTAATTAAAGCGACTCGGAAAGTATGTGCGTAACCTTGAGTGAACTCCAAAGCGAAAGGTGAGAACCCTTTTCCTTTGAAAGAATCAAGAAGGAATCAAGTTTACGACTCTAGGCAAGAGTAATGATTTGTAAAATTGAAGTCTTTTAGCCGGAGAAATTTCGAGCTAACGCCCCGGTAGAAAGAGTGGATGTTTGCTTAGCGAGATGTTTAATGAATGATGGTCGCTTGACGAATGAACGAACTGAGTGACGGGCTGAGAGTGAAAACTGTTTTGCAAAGTCTGGAGAGAAAACTTATTAACAATAATCGCAACCCTCCGGTTACTAATCCGTTAACCTTCCAACCGGGCCACCACGGCCCCCATTCCTATAGGACAAGTACTCTTTTAGTGTTCTTTTAAAATTAACTTCACACTGGAACAACACAACTGCTATTGATGAGGTTCCAGGATCAACCCACGAAAGGAAGAATCCGAGGATAACACCTCGTTATTTTGACCCACGGTCAAATGAATAGGACAACACCTGAGCTGGCACCCTACTCTCAAAGCTTCCACCCCACACCAACGGACATTTGCGGCTACAACAGATTTAACGCCCACCAGTCTCTTTTGTACACAACGGTGTATGTTGGATTCGAACTCACAACCCTCCTGTTGATAATCCTTTACTCTTCCGACCGGGGAACCGCGGCCTTGAAAAATTATAGCTTAATGTCGTATGCCCTGGCATGAAAATGTTAACCCTTTATAAAATATCCGGAAAATATTTTCTTCCGTCCGGAAGACCTGATTATCCGGAAAAAATGACAGGTATGATACACTACCCTACAATAATGGTAATTAATTGGTAATTTTTTAGTTTACGTCGTACTAGAGCAACACAACGGGCTATTGACGACGGTCCGGGATCAGTCCCTTAAGGGAAAGATCCGAGGACAACACCTCGTAATTTTGAACCACGGTCAGATGACGAAGCAACACCTGAGCTGGCACCCCACTCTCCAAACTTCCACGCCAACCCAACGTGAGGACTTTCGGCCACGACAGATTTAAGGTGCACCAGCCGCCTCTACACCATACACTTACAAACATCCATGCCCGGACCCGGATTCGAACCAGGAACCTTCCGATCTAGAGGCTAACACCTTAACCACTATACCGGTTGGTCGGCCCTACAATAATGTCCCGGACAGCAAGATGTGATGGTATAAGGGAAATAATACATGCTTTAATAAGGGGATGGTCCCCCATTTGCTACAATTACACTAGCAACCCTTCTGCGCATACTTTCAACAAGGATTTGACACACAACTATGGGTATTTGTGTCTATTCCTGCTGCAAGAATGTCGCCAGCTCAGCTGTAGATTTCGGACGTGGCTCCCATGTCTGTAAGCGTCACTCTAACGCGTCCCACAAATGTTCTTTGGGGTTTAAGATCGGGATTCTGAGCAGGCCAGTGAAGACGTTTGACATCCATATCTTGATTCCTCTGCTTCACAGAACCTGCAACATGACATGTAGCGTTGTCGTCCTGGAAGTAACATTCGTCCATTCCATAAAATTGCCAGAACGTAGGAAGAATCTGACTGTCCAAAATGTTCATGTAGGCGTCGACGTTCAATTAACCAGGAACAACAAACACTTAAAGGACCCAGGCAAAACCACGAAAAACACCCCCAAACAAGTAGTCGGAATTTTTGCAAATCCACTGGCGTCCTATCCATTATTGTAGGGTTGTGTATATTGAGTGTACTATTCTCACCTTTCTGAGCGCAGTTGGGTCGGGCGTTCTGCATGGACGATCCTCGTATGGGTTTACCGGCTTCGTCCACACACCAGCAGTAGCCTGTGGAGGCGTGACACTGGATTTCCGCAAAGCTACCGTCCTCCTTGCAGTCCGGCACGAAGAGTCCCATCTTGTTCCCTTGGTCCAGCATGAGCGTCCTTTGAGCTTCGCAACGAGCCTTCTCTGCAAATACATAAAGAGTGATTTAGTTGAAAATACTTTGTACTAAACTACCCATCTGCACCGCTAAAGAGGTGAGTTTCTCTACCGTATTGTTCGTCAGTATGCGGTGACATAGTTATTCTTCTAGTCGATAATTCAATCATGCACACATTTTTGGCAGCAGAACTTTGGAAGTGAGACTATCGTATGTGTGGATTGGTCAACACGATCCCCCTATCTGAATCCCATTGAGCATGTATGAGACGCTTTATACTATACTATAGCCATCTTACAGAGGTAAGCCCCGTTTGGGTATGTGGGGTGAAATAGCAGTAAACGACATAAGTTTAACAACCAAATGTAGTTGTCTTTGTCAATTATTTCCGTACTTTTCCCGCAGAACACCCAATAACGCATAACATACAGGATGTGTCAGAGTGTGGAAGATCCGTAGGTAGTGGAAGGCCTCAGCGCCCTTGAATATCACGACGCCCAGTTAGAAAACAACAGGACTTCAAGACCCGGTGCACACATCCGATTTTTCAACGTGTGGCGCCGCTGCGGCAACGCAAATGCGGTCTGAGATACATTAGATCCAATAGAGTAGTGAACACATGCCTCCGGCACCGTTGCTGCGACGCACGTCCAACTTGCGTGCAATTTGTACCGCAGTTCCCTTCAGCTCGCAGCAAACGTTTATCCGTTCTAAAGTACCTTGTTTTCATAAATGAATGGAGTATAAATAATAATTAATAAATGGTTGTATCCAGTAACGTCCATTTTGTTTCAAAATATACTTTTTTTTACACCAAGTAAGCGAATTAAACGTTTTCTTCCGATAGAATATTTGTCGCAAATGGCGCGAAATGAGTTCCGGCGTCATTTCACGGTTATGAGTGCATAGTTGGGCTTCGGTACCTCAGCGGCGCCGGATGTTGAAAAATCGGATGTGTGCACCGGGCCTAAGACTTTAGTTAAGTACCGCAAACGGACAGTCCGCAAACTCAATTTTGAGTCACACAGTTCAAAAACTCGAGATACCCCGTCCCTTCCGACCGAAAGGGAAACGCTTCGTTTAATTCCGGTTGGCAGTCTTGATCATTGTTGCAATCCACTCGAATGAGTTACGTGAAGAGCATACACGAAATCCCTCTCTAACATCTGATACGAAGGGAAGGAATGAATGAATGCCAGTCACAGCAGGACAAGGCGTCAAGAATCTTTCCCAGTAAACAGGAAATTGTCTCACTTTTAAAAGCTCTACCGTGTAGGCATGATAAAAAAACATTTCAGCAGAGGAAAAAGTAAGCGCTCACTGCCCTAGGTCAGATTTATACACTAGAATTCATAACAATATTATTTTTCATGGCAAAGGTGCAAGATCATGTTTTTTTTTGTCTGGGGCAAATCATTTCCAAAACTGCTTGCGTTCGTATATAAATATATAGTAAACTCCCGATTATCCGCGGGCGTATTATCCACTTCCCGGCTTATCCGCGGTCACTTTGTGTAAAAATGCTGTCGATAAAACTCCAATCTCAAATAAAAAAGAGGTGTTTTACCAAAACAACTTAAACAATTAACTGATTTTTTTGTGAATAAGTAAGTAAACAATTTTTAAGTTCAGAAAACTAATGTTAATTAATTCAAAATTGTATACATAGGCACACTCTCTCTATTTGTGTTCATATATAAATATACAGTAAACTCCCGATTATCCGCGGGCGTATTATCCACTTCGCGGCTTATACGCGGTCACTTTGTGTAAAAATGCTGTCGATAAAACTCCAATCTCAAATAAAAAAGAGATGTTTTAACACGAAAAACTTAAACAAGTAACTGATTTTTTCGTGAATAAGTAAGTAAACAATTTTTAAGTTCAGAAAACTAATGTTTATTAATTCATAATTATATACATAGGCACACTCTCTCTACTGTAGATAAAAATGCGGATTATTCGGGGTTCCCGCTCCATTCAATTCCGCGGATAATCGAGAGTTAACAGTATTTTTACTGGACTGGACTGATCATACGGAGCACGCGGCAACAATGTATGCAAACAGTATAAAATCGACCATTCGCCTATTTTGCCTTTTGGTTTAAATAGACTTAATTTGAGCTATTGAGCTACGTAATGTTACTAAACTACAAGGAAGGGTTCGACACTTAATGAAGTTCTTCAACAGTCTGATGACAGAAAGTAATGGGAAATCTAAAAGATAGGAATAAAGCCAGGGGGGAAAATGTAAGCGAAAATAGGGTTGGTTTCAAAAAATGCTGAATAGCCTTTTGAGTAAGTGTACGGGATGAAATTAAAGCAGGCGTTCAGAATCGTTGTTGTAACATGAATTAAGTGTTTTTTGCCATGCATTTTATTGGCTACTAGAATAAATATCCCGTCATATACGACGGATGCATAACAAAATTTATTTATTGTGGTCAAACTTCATTTATACCTTTTTTAAAACCTGATGGTACATGATCAATGGCTATGTATGTATTGTTTAAACCTTTTTTTCACAACACTATCTGTCAACTTTTGTTGATCAATGGCTATGTGTGATACTTTTTCCACCACTATCTGTCAACTTACCTAGCTTTCGCATGGTGTTGTTTTTTAAGCAAAAACGGGTAAAACAATATTATTAAAAAACTTAATTTTTGATCAACACTGGTAAAAGAATGATCTGCGTACGGGGCAATCGTTTTATACTCAATGTTATTTCCATGGCGGAACAGAATGATTTTTGATATTCCATATCTCGTTTCGCTCGTGACATCACACAACCAATCAAAACAATTTGAAACTCCGCCTACTCATGACGTCACACAACCAATCAAAACAATTTGAAACTCCGCCTACTCGTGACGTCACACAACTTATCAAAACTTTAATAGCCATGAAAGCACAGGAGAATCTAGCATTTTAAAAAACAAGATAAGAATCGACATCAGTAAAAGTAAATGAAATGCTGTTATATGTATTTTTGGATAATTTTATTTCATTTAGAGGAAAAAATCCGTTTATTGAATATGGATGCTATAGTCATTATAAATGGATTGAAGTAAGACATAAAATGGGAGCGGGGATCTACCTAGCATCTTTAAAGTTACACAAATATTTTACACAAAATGGTCTTTTCTGTTTCATCAAATCAATTATTTATTTAGCAATTGTACTTCATTCAAAATTCTAACCCTTCATTTAATCGGGTTTTATTTTATTTCGTAAAATAATTTCTGTGCAATAAAATAAATAATCGAAGAAATGATGTAGAGCTTCTTGAAAATTTTTCAAAATGTCTTAACTAAACACCCTAACGTGACCCTAGTAAAGTTATCCGTCGTGTACTGAAAATGTCTGAGTTTTTTTTAGGGGATGTTTAAGAGACCACCGAAGTTCCTTTATACACACAAAGATCGAGATACAAAGATCCAGATAACAAATTAAGCCCATGGTACTAATTCACGAAATGCGAAGATTCGACATTCGGCGATAAACCGCGTGTGCAGTGCCGCCATTTCGTGATTTCACTCAGCAAATCAGATCGTCCGCTCTTGAGACTTTTTCTGTAGGGTATTCCAAATAATCAAGTTAACCCGGGTACAGTTCTCAGTTGCATAGTGTAAAAACCTGATACTCTTTCTCAGGCTTAAGAGACCACCGAAGTTTCTTTAAACCCAAAAGAGACTCCTTACCACATAAATGTATCCAGAATAACAAATTAAACCCTGGCAGCCAATTCCAAACAGTGTTCGCAAAAACCGAAACGAAAGAAAAACCGGCTTAGTTTTTCCCCAGCTTAACTTCTTTCGGGAGCTTCCAAAAACACTCATTGTTTGAACAGTGTTAAAACCCCGCACTCTACCGAAAGCTGTAACTCAAGAGAAGGAAATTCGGGCCTTTTGTAAAGTAAGTGGTAATCCGCGTGAGAGGAGCCGTCCTTCTTTCACATTCTACTCAGAGTCCGTAATGGCACATGCCGTGAATACAGCAGTAAGTGAATGTAAATTAGCCTCGGAAAAGGGACGGTTCTGCGCACGAGGGCGCTAGTGGTGTGAGTCGCGAAATATCCGATTCCGAATACTGGGGTCTTGCGGAAGATTCAGTTGTATGGCCATCAGCTTCGGGGATTTTTTACTTGCTCTTTTTGCTACGGATCCATTTGTAATATTAAACTTTCAGCCCTGCTTCTTCGAAAAGGGGTAGCTTGGTTGGAAGAGTAGAGCATTGTCAACCGGAGGGTTGTGAGTTCGAATCCCACCAAAGACCACCGTGTACAAAGGGGGCTGGTGCACGTTCAATCCATCGTGTCATCAAATGTCCACAAGCTGGCGCGGTGTGGAAGTTTGGAGAGTGGGGTGCCAGCTCAGGTGTTGCCTCGTCATCTGACCGTGGTTCAAAATTACGTGGTGTTGTCATCGGATCTTTCCCTTAGGGGATTGATCCCGGAACGTCGAAAATAGCCGTTGTGTTGCTCAAGTACGAAATTGATTACAAATTACCAAAAAAATTTATCTTCGAAAAGTGGGGGCCGCGGTAGAAGAGTAATGCATTGGAAACGGAGGGTTGTGAGTTCGAATCCAACCTAATACCGCCGTGTACAAAGTGGGCTGGTGCACGTTCAATCCATCGTGGCCTCAAATATCCTCACGTTGGGTTGGTGTGGAAGTTTGGAGAGTGGGGTGACAAGTGACTGGTGTTCTTTCAATTTAGCTCAGGTGATGCCGCGTCATCTGACCGTGGTTCAAAATTACGTGGTGTTGTCCTTGGTTCTTTCCCGTTGGGATTGATCTCGGACTGTTGTGAATACCCCTTCGTTTTGCTCCAGTGCGACGGAAATTAAAATACCCACCATACCTGCGTTCAAAAGTGATGACGTTTTCTTCGTAATTTATATTTTTGTCGATCTAATATAGAAAGGGGAACGCGGAAGTTTGGTTGGATGTGAATGTGTATTTTAATTAACGTCGCACTACCCCTGATGGAGGAACGAAATATTATTAACCAGAGGGATGAGAGTTCGAACCCAACCAAAGACCGTCTTTTGCAAAGTGTCTAGTGTTCTTTCAACTAGACGCATCGTAAATTTTTAAACGTTGTTTGTGGGAACATTGCACTTTGGCCATTCCCGAGTAAGTATTCAGAAAACAATTTCGGAAGAATCCTAAATCTCTCACGGTTTTCTATTTCAATTAAAAGGCCGTCAAAAAATTTGGCTATTTTCAGATATATACCGTTTGACCAATCCATATCCAAGTTTGGTACACTTATACTTAAGAGCTCTGCAGAAAACTTTTCTGTTAAAAACTAAAATTTTAAAACTACTAAAACTTTACTCTTACTTTCCTGTCTTCAGACCAATCTGTAGCACTTACGACTATGAAAATTGGTACACAGGTAGTCCTAAAAGTGTCCTTCGAAGCCCCAATTTAAAAATCTAAAGTTTGTTTTCTTGCAATAAATGAATATTGACAAGGAAACACATTCTGTGCAGGAAACTTAACGCAGGGAAATGTCGTGGTCACATTTGAGCATTACTAAATTTTATAAATCAAAATTTTCTAATGTCTTTTTCGAATTGTTCTATTTCAAATCAGGAAGTTGAAATTCGACACTTCGTACATCGTTCGTCATTCAGAATTCTACATTTTTACATCGGAATTCTGTTTGCATGTCTTAGTCTTTTGCATATCGCAATATATTTTCAGGAATTTAATGTATATATTTGCATCCGAAATAAACTGTAGAAGCTATGAAAAAATTAAAATCAAGCTAAAAAATATTTTCCGTGCAACTAAAATGATTCGTAGTATTTTTGATTGATTATTCTAATTCACTTTTCCATCAACATTCAACCATTTCAACCCGAGCATCGCCGAGATTTTTAGATTTTTTTATAAAGGTAGAAATACGATAGGAATGTTATGACTAAGATGAGATTTTAAGTCTATTTTTATCTTTTATACACCGACATTTCACTTGTATGCACGCATTGCATTTTGGGTTACTTGTCATGGTTGACCAAAATCTGTACAGTGAAACCTCGATTGATCGTCGAGACGGGGGCGGTTAATCGAAGAGACGGATAACAGAAAAACCTTACACAACAACACACCTCCATCCATTGCATATGTACGAATGAAAAAAAAATGCCTGTTTATGAACTGGAAATACTCTATAAAAACTGCATATATGTTATTTTACAGAAGCAAACATGTACAATATACATTAAGTAGAGTTTTGTACATATTGTTACATGAACTTATGCTCTTGACGTACAAATATATTCAAATTTTAAAATAGTCAGTCATTTTCTCATATTTCTTAGAGGCTCGTGCTTTATAGACGGCAATGTTTCGCAATAACGGACTGACAGTTAATAGAAACTAATGGTTAAAAGAGTGACGGTTAATCGAAGTTTCACTCTGGACTATAGTTCCAATTTATCTCCAAAATGTTTAAAATATCTTTTAGAAAGATCACTTTCTGCATATATTGAACCGTAGTACTAGTAATAACATCGTCTACCCACTCCAACTACTGATGCATACAGATACATTAGTACTTTATTTTCTTAATTACTAAATTAACTACATTTAGTACTTGAAGACTATGCTCTGCATTTGACTATGACACTATTGAACAAACTCTTATTTGAACTTTGAAATTTAAAAATATATGATGTTCAATAATGTATGGAAGTGGTGACAGTCAGCTTTCAACGCTGAATTTATGTTCTTGGAAAATTATACGAACAAGAAAATCGAGTAAAACCGCATGGACCGAGTTTGGATTAGCAACCGCATGGGTTGTGAGTTCGAAACTAGGTCCAGCCAAAGTTAATTGGTAATTTCTAATTAACGTCGTACTAGAGCAACACAACGGGCTATTGACGACCGTCTGGGATCAATCCCCTTATGGAAAGATCCGACGACAACAACACATAACTTTGAACCACGGTCAGATGACGAGCTAACTCCTGTGCTGGCACTCTACCTTTCAAAAGTTCCACAACAACCCAACAAGAGGACTTTCGGCCACGACAGATTTAAGGTGCACCAGCCGCCTTTACACCATACGCTTACAAACATCAAAGCATTGGCCCGGATTCAAACCAGGAATCTTCCTATCTAGAGGCTAACACTTAACCACCAGACCGGATGGTCGGTTGTCCAGCCAAAGACAATCGGTGCACGTAAACTATCTCACGTGGGCGTGGTGAGCAGGTTTGTAGAGTGGGAGCTATCTCAGGTGTTGTTCTGGTCATCTGACCGTGGTTAAAATTTACGAGGCGTTGTACTCGGATATTTTCCTTTCGGGATTGATCCTGGACCGTCACCAATAGTCCATTGTCATGCTTCAATGTGAAGTTAATTATTTCCCCACTGGTCTGACATTATTTGATATTTTTTTGTCTTGCGTGGCACAACAAGGCCTAGACCTGGCCCTTGCGCCATATAACCCCAAAACTAACCAATTCTCCAAGTGGTTTCGACGAGATATCTCGTCTATCAAATCTGATTAATTTTGCTAATGACAGATATCGTCGTCAATATACTGTCAGTTATTTTATGACGACCAGATCAAGATCTTTTCAGTTTTCTTCTAATAACGAGATATCTCGTTCATTCAAATCTGGTCATTTTTGCCAATGACGAGTTATGTCGTCAAGACAACCACCAAGGTGTTAAGGTTCAAAGTAATTTATAAAAATCTGTTCAATGCAATGCAAAGCATATTCACAACTAGCAAAGTTTCAGAAAATAATTGGTAAGGTAATTTTTAGTTAACGTCGTACTAGAGCAACACAACGGGCTATTTGACGACGGTCCGGGATCAATCCCTTAAGGGAAAGATCCGAGGACAACACTTCGTAATTTTGAACCACGGTCAGATGACGAGGCAACACCTGAGCTGGCACCCCACTCCAAACTCCCACACCAACCCAACGTGAGGACTTTCGGCCACGATAGATTTAAGGTGCACCAGCAGCCTCTACACCATACGCTTACAAACATCGATGCCCGCACCCGGATTCGAACCAGGAACGTTCCGCTCTAGAGTCTAACACCTTAACCACTATACCGGTTGAAGAAAATAATTCGAAGTCTGCGAAGAATATTTGAATTAATTTACATGGAAATGGGTGTCACGGTAGCCCAGTAGGGAGAGTAATGAGGGCTGGTGCACGTTAAATCTGTCGTGGCCTTAAATATCCTCACGTTGGCAAGGTGTGGAAGTGTAGAGATTAAGGTTCCAGCTCAGGTGTGACCTTGTCATCGGATTGTGGTTAAAAATTAAATAGTGTCCTCGAATCTTTCCCTTCGGGGTGATCCCGGTGCTAATAGCAGATACGTTGCTGCAGTGTGACATTTAATTAAAATACCTATCTCCTGTACATTTAAGGGTTGTTTCAAGTTCCGATGTAGATATAGAATATAATTTAAGGACAGAAATATAGAGAAATGGAAACGAAAGAAAGAAATACTGCAATTATTAATGTTATGAAGTTATGAGTTTTTCGAAAACCGGTTTAGTGCTAAAACTGAAGTCTTTATTGCAATGAATGTCACTTAAGTAAAGAGAAACAACCTACAAACCGAGTGGCGAGACATTTTAATGGATGGCTTATCATTAATTAACCTAGTTTTAAAGCAATATTTTAACGATCCTTTAGTAGCATTTTAAATTTACGACCATTCGCCATTAAGATAAAAGTTGCATCGTTAGTGTAATTGACAATATATTACTTTTTTAATTTTGAAGTATTCTTTATTGACATTCAGTTTCGATGGTGGGTTCGAGCAAAATAAGTTCACTCTCCTAAGAAATAAGGTCAAAATAATGAAAAGTTGGAGAAAAACTTATCGAAAAGAGTGGTATTTTTACTTCAAGTAGAAATGTGATAGCTTTGCACAATTTTTCTTATTTATTTATTCAAACTGCCAAAAAGATTACTCTAGTTAATAACTCCTCTTTTGACAACATATCTCGATTATTAAGATCTGGTCAGGTTTTTTCCTTTTGACAACATTTCACGCGACCATTTAGATATGATCAGTTTTTTTTCCTTTTGACAACATATCTCGTCCATTAAGATCTGGTCAGTTTTTTTGTTTTGATAACATATCTCAACCATTAAGATCTGGTTAAATTTTTTCTTTTGACAACATATCTCGTCCATTAAGATCTGGTCAGTTTTTTTTTGACAACATATCTCGTCCATTAAAATCTGGTCAGTGTTTCTTTTGACGACAAATCTCGTTCATTAATATCTAGTCATTTTTTTCTTTTGACGACATATCTCGTAAATTAAGATCAGCTTTTCTTCTTTTGACATTATATCTCGTCCATTAAGATCTGGTCAGTTTTTTTTCTTTTGACAGCATATCTCGTTCATTAAGATCTTAGCAGATTTTTCTTTTGACAACATATCTCGTCCATAAGATCTGATCGGATATTTTTTCGACAATATATCGTGTCCATTAAGATCCGGTCAGTTTTACTTTTCTTTTGACAACCTATCTCGTCCATTAAGATCTGGTTAGTTTTCCTAATGACGAGATATCACACCAGAAGTGTTGACAATAAGTTCCGTAAAAAGGATCATTTATAAAGATGAACCTAATAATCCGATCATCCTCTGTACTTTCGCTCCAGAAGCGTCAATCTAGTTTTCCGGACAGCGCTAGAGCCTTGACTTGTGTCATTGGCGATCACAACCCGCGTTGTGTACTATTGACTTTACAGGGAAAGGCTAGCGACAAGTTTGAGCGAGGGTGTCATGTATTATTCATGGCACTTAAAAGGTTTGTCTGTCGGCGACTGTTTTCAGATCTTCCCCACGACAGACGGACTTAACGAGAATCGAGAAACAGATCGAATACGTTAATCTTCTACAGGCCCCGTTCCAGTAAATGCGGATGCAATTATCAGGGATGCGACTTGTACAGACAGATTTTCTGAGCGGGTTTCTATCTGATGCAGCGAAATGATTCGAAGGGAGACACATCGGGTTCTTGGAACTCGCATTTTTATTCTAATAAATGTAACTTACAAACCCGCTTATGAATGGCATTTGCTTTGAAGTTTCTAAACATTTTTAACATATGATTCTAAATGTATTGGGCCGTGGTAGATCGGTCGCAAGAGCATCAAATTTGCAACAAAAGGTTTGCGAGTTCGAATCCAACCAAAGACCGTCGTTTTTAAGGATGCTGGTGCGTGTTAAATCCGACGTGGCATCAAAAGTCCTCACGTTGGTGTGATGCAAATGTTTCGAGAGTGGTGTGCCGGTTCAGATATGACTTAACTTAACTCCGTCATGGGATACCGACCCTTAGATGGAGTGTACCGGTAAAAAAAAATTCCCATAACGTAAAGGTGACCAAATGAGAAAAGGAAAAAAAAATAATTTGGTGGGATGCAAAGCAGAAATTACAAGTTAAGAAATGACACGCAGGTGCCGCTCTAATAAAAGATTGCAATGAGGTTAAAGGGCCAAATAAAGTCTTGTAGTCAAAAAGTGAACCTAAACGGCTTGTCTAAGTTCAAACTCCCTGGAGGCCACAAATCACACGACTTGTATTATCTTCCTTTGAAGCAAAAGATATCTTCATCTGACTGTGGTTCAAATTTACGTGGTGTTGTCATTAAGTGTTTCCCTTGAGGATTGATCCCGGACAGTACCCAAAAGCCCGTTGTGTCGCTCCAGTGTGGCGTTAATTAAAATACCTACCTCTAAATGTATTAGTTATTTCTATTTTATTCCTCTGGGTTGTGGCCGACCAACCGGCATAGTGGTTAAGGTGTTAGCCTCTAGATCGGAAGGTTCCTGGTTCGAATCCGGGTCCGGGCATGGATGTTTGTAAACGTATGGTGTAGAGGCGGCTGGTGCACCTTAAATCTGTCGTGGCCGAAAATCCTCACGTTGGGTTGGCGTGGAAGTTTGGAGAGTGGGGTGCCAGCTCAGGTGTTGCTTCGTCATCTGACCGTGGTTCAAAATTACGAGGTGTTGTCCTCGGATCTTTCCCTTAAGGGACTGATCCCGGACCGTTGTCAATAGCCCGTTGTGTTGCTCTAGTACGGCGTTAACTAAAAAATTACCAATTACCTCTGGGTTGTGTGGAAGTATAGCGGGGATTGACAACAGATGGGGTGCGAGTTCGAAACTCAACACAAGCAAAGACCGCCTTGTACGTGGGGGTCGGTGCACGTGTATTATTCGTGTATCTGTCGAGGCCTCAAATGTCCTCACGCTGGCGTGGTTTGTAAGTATGGAGAATAGGGTACCACATATAAGGTGTTGACTTCGTCATCTGTGTTTTTTCTTGACTGTGAAACTTACCGGGTGTTTTCCTCGAACCTTTCCCTTTTGGATATATCCTTTACTGCCACCAATGACCCATAGTGTTTCTCCAGAGCAACGTTAGTTAAATTGCATACTTTAGAGAAACCTCCTTAGTTTCTGGTTGAAAGAAGTGTCATCAGCTCACATAACCTTGCATAATCAAGGCGATACTGAAACTTAAAATAAGTTGCCAAACATTGCTTTATGAATTCACAAAAACTTGTATCGGCTTTGAATGTTTTAATCTGTTGCACCTTTTTCCACTATTTGCAAATCTGCAATATACTGAGTTTTAATTTAAAAAAAAAATTTAAGATACAACTTTTTTTAAACAGGGTTTATAAAGAGCAAAAAGTCAAATGTCAATAGCACCTAAACGTTTCCCCCAGAGTTCTATATGTTATACTTGGACGCAATTTTCAATTTAATTTTATTGGTAATTGGTAATTTTTTAGTTAACGTCGTACTAGAGCAACACAACGGGCTATTGACGACGGTCCGGGATCAGTCCCTTAAGGGAAAGATCCGAGGACAACACCTCGCAATTTTGAACCACGGTCAGATGACGAAGCAACACCTGAGCTGGCACCCCACTCTCCAAACTTCCACGCCAACCCAACGTGATAATTTTATTGGATGTCTATAAGTACGATTTTCTGTCAAGGTAAATATAGATGACAATAGTGTTTCTGCCGTAGAGCGTGTCTTCTATTCGTAATCAGGACTGTAGGGAAAAACACCTCTTTTTTTCCCTCATACAAACTTACGAAAGATTCGTGTCCAACACCTCGTAATTCTGAACCACAGTCAGATGACGAGGTCACACCTAAGTAAGCACCTTACTCTCCAAACTTTAACACCACTCCAACGCGAGGGCATTTGAGGCCAAAACATATTTAACATGCACCAGCCCCCTATGTATACGACGTTTTTGGTAGGATTCGAACTCGCAACCTTCCCGTTGCTAATCCATTACTCTTCCAATAAGGCTACAGCGGCTCCCATGACAAATAAGGACTCTCGGAAGATTGTATTGGATGAAAAAGTGGTCGGACTTTGCTCCAAGAAAGCGAACAATTTTATAAAAGTTAGGCGTCAAATATGGCAACTGGATCCAAAATCTTGGTCGTCAAAACAAAATCCATAGAAGCAAAATACGACTGATATACGTTTATTTAAAACTCTGCTTCAAACATTTGTTGGAATTTTTAAAACTTGAACAAAAGGGAACACAACAAAAATTTAAATCGTAAGACATCTGAAGAGATTTATCAAAGACGTGGCATAGTTTCATGATTCTCCCTACATTGAAATAAAAAAATTAATTCCCTCCATTTTAAACGAAAAGCTATTAAAAATTTGAATGTTGTTATTGTTTTCCCTGTCATGTAAAATTAACCTTTTTCGCGAAAATTACTGCCAGTTCACTCATTTCTCAAGATCCATCAAAAGAAATTAAATCGAAGTTCCAGAAACTTTTGAGACAAAAATATTATCATGCAAATTAAGAAGTTTATGAGCTAATTTTTAAAAAAATACGCTTGAATTTTGCAATAAAACACTCCATACGAGCTCCAGAAGTTAACATTCAAGAGTTTGAATTTCCCTTTAACTTTCAAAACATGACGTTTTCCAATTATCGCATTAATCATAAAATGGTTTTTACATCGGAAAGGATAGAAATAAAAGTGGAAATTATGCTAAATAAGTTATTTTATTTTATTACCTGAAAACAAACGTAATTAGAATTGTTTGTTTAAGTTCGCAGAAACTAAAAAACCGTTTTAAAATTTTGATGGATTGAATGTGGTCATCATAAAATTAAATTATTTTTACAGCATGAAAGGAATTATGAATTAGTTAACGAGTAGTAATGTCACGAGCAACGGATTTCGGAGTAAAATTTTGATGAAATATGTTGTTTGTTTCACCGAAGAAAATAAATTACTAGCGTTGGTTGGCGTAAAATTTAAATTATCTTCAAATATTTCTTAAGCTTTTGCATCATAATAGGATGAGTGATTTATTAGTTGAATTTTAACGACGCAAGAAACAGATATTGGTCAAGTTCATAATTAGATTAAGCCCCGTGAGCCAGCACACACAAACACCACTTATAAAAGCCTTACAATTTATTTCAAACATAAGAATGCTTTTGAGACATTTTCTTGATAGCGTTTCTGTACAATATGAGAATTCCATAGAATAATTTCTGAATTAATTGATAGTTGATCTATTGATCTATACTATGTATAAAAACGGAATGTGTGTGGTATATTCACTATGCAAATCTACACCGTTTGACCAAACCACAACACATTTGGTACACTTGTACTTTAGAACACTGCGGAAAACATAGGCTATTTCTTTCCTGTCTTCATATCAATGTGTAGCCATTAAAATTGGCACACAGGTAGTCCTAAAAGTGCCCATCGAAGCCCCAATTTTAAAATCTAAAGTTTGTTTCCATGCAATAAATGGACGTGGACAAGGAAACACGTTCTACAGGGTTGGTATATTTGAGTTAACACAGGAAAATGTCGCTGATATACACAGTGCAGTCACATTAATGTGACCACCACCTACTTTCGACGTCAAAGTGAAATAACCAATCACAAAAGGCAGGTGGTAGCACATTGCAGTGGAGTGTATATAAAGGATGTCCTAGGGCATCGGAAAGCATTTCAATCGTTGGCGTAATGCAAAAACGTAGCGATTTATCCGACGTCCAAAAGGGCAGGATTATTGGCTTTTGGGCCAAGGGTGGAAGCATTTCGGAAACGGCTAATTTTGTGAACTGTTCGCGTGCCGCCGTGGTAAAAGTATACCGTGCATGGCCAAATTGGCACTTTCCAAAATCAGTGGCGTGGCACATGTGGTGCACTACGGGCTAAAGATGACAGAGGCGAACGAAGGCTACGGAGATGCGTTCGGGCAAATAGACGTGCAACAGTTGAGCAACTGACCGCCCAGATGAACCAAGGGGCTACCAAGAGTGTATCCTCAACAACGATTCAGCGAACGTTGCTGCGCATGGACCTCCGCAGCAGACGCCTGGTTAATGCACCTATGCTAACTGCTGTTCATCAGCGACGAAGGCTGGAATTTGCACGCCAGTACCGCAACTGTGGACGCCACAGAGTGGCGACAGGTGGCTTTTTCCGATGAATCACGTTTTATGCTCCATCGGACAGATGGACGTTGGCGTATACGGCGTGAAACGTCTGAAAGCAAACACCCTGCAACAATTGCCATGGATCCTCAACCGCGTAATCTAGCTCAGCTGGCCACGGCACTGGAGTCGGCATGGCTCAACATCCCAGTGAACACCTTCAGAAACCTAATTGGTGACTGAAACTGACTGGACTGTGTATTTTAAATACGATCAACGCAGGTCTATTCAACTAGTAGGTCATAAATTAGATCAGGCCTCGAAATATATTTTTTAATTTAGGTGCACAAGGTGCATCTAAGTTTTTAAATTAGGTGCACAGGTGCGTCTAGCGGGAAAAATTAGGTGCACAATTTTATTTTCATGTGCACAGTGCACCCGGGTATTTCGAGCCCTGAATTAGATGAAACTCCAAGCTTTGCCAAAAGGGCGATAACCTGTATTTTAAGATAAGGAGGGTGATCGGGTGGCTAAGTCAGACTGCTCCAGAGATGGCTCCCAGATCTTATGATCAATAGGAGACGCTTTACCCATGTCATGGACTTGAGCAAAGAGAGGACGACCACCTGTCTGTATTTGAAAAGCAATTGCGGAGATCATATCCAGTACCTTATCATCACTGATATCTCGGTAAAACACAATGATAGCTGCTGGCCTTAAATTTAGCCTGGAAAATTCTTGTCATGCTAAGATTTGGCCATTTGTAACACATGTAATTCTTTGATGGCTAGAAATCCTCTCCCACCTCTTCAAACTGCAGATTATTACCAGCATGTCCCTCACACATCATGATTTACATTGGAGCCATACATGAAGCTATTTTTAAGGATCCCATCTGCCATTATTCAAAAACGTTTTGCACACTCAATGACTCAGTGTAGTTTTTTTATCACTATGATAAGAGAGAAGAAGCAACATGTATCATGCGAGAGTATTTGGACAACCGAAATATAATCTTCGCGTACCGTCTGGTTTGTTTTTTACACTGAAAATCCCTTTTATGCGATTGGAGGATTGTTTTGTCTCAAGCCTTGCACCACAGAATCCGGAATTCAATGATAAGAGGGCTTTTCAGTGAAACACATCAAACCGTGCGTAAAGCGGAGATATTACTTCAGCTAAAGAAAAGTTCTCACATGGTAAAGATTGAGGTGGGCCCCGGGAGAGGAAGTCATGGATTTTCAACGGGTGGGTTCCGAGTACGAAACTCTATCTTACCAATGACGCCGTGTAAATTGGGGATGGTTAACGTTAAATCTGACGTGGCCTCAAATGTCCTCACTTTTGTGTATAAGTTTGTAGAGGAGTGACAGCTCATGCGTGAACCTCGTTATCTGACCGCGGTTCAAAATTTCTAGGTGTTGTCATTGAATATTTCTTAATAGCCCGTTGTGTCGCTCCAGTGTGATGTTAATCATCTATATACAATACCTTCGATTTTTCGCTTCGGGTTTGGTCTCGAACCGTTTCCAATATACTGTTATATTGCTTCAGTGCGACGTAAATTCCCCAACCTACATTGGACCTCGCGGCAAAAATTTCTCTTCATATTAAATTTCTGGTAACATTGTATCCCATACTGATGGAATTTGCCCCTTCTGTCTTATAACAGGACTCTTTAAGATCTTTTGTTAAGAACGTAAAACAAATTAATAAACAAATTTAAGGTATCGTTAGTGAGAAAATGTTTCGACAATGATGATTTTCGCCAAACTCTAAAATCGGTTTTGCTGGCATTTACAGCCTACTTCATAAATGAAACATTTTTTCAAACGGTTTTAGGATATTTATATTTAAATATTTAAATACCCTCTTCCTGTAAACTCCAGCACAAAACATAAATATTTTTTTAATTGAAAAGTGTCCTTTAGTTCTATAAAAGACACGTTTTAGAAGTGTGATATAAATATCTAAACGTATAAGACGTATATATCTAAGCTATATATGTTATCCAAGACCAAAATATGGTCTTTTGTAGTTTTCACTCAACGCAGTAGCTGTTAGAAAATGTTAAGAAATCAGTATATGGGTTCCAAGAGACCCTATTAAACTGTATATATTATGGACAGGTGCCGGCTTTAGGATGATGTTAGATATCTTTTATAACTGCATTTTATATCGAATTCTATGTCTCTTTTCTTCTCTCTTTTCAAGGCACGCGATCGCGAGGGCTCTTAAGCACATTCTCTTGAGAATTGATGCAACGCGTTCTGTAGATATTCTGTAGATGAGTCTACCAGTTCACATATAAAGGGATAGACATCTGTGGAAGCATCTAGATCTGTCTTCTCTATGGAGAATGACAAATTATTTCGTTTAAAACTACTTTCAAAAAGGCTTGATGGTTCGTGTGATGGGTCATAGCATTTCGTAGGTGGAAAAGTTTGGTATTGCACTTACTACTGTTCCAATGTTGTACTGTGACTGCAAGAATTCTGGCTAAACCTGTAAGTTAGGAAAGCAGTGAGACAGTAAAAAGACTGAATAAACGTGACCAGCATTGGCTGCATTAATCGTTCCACGCAATAGGCGTGTGATAATGCAACACGTAACATCGGAATTCAATGCAGTACCCTCAATGGGAAACGTCATCTTGAGAACCGTACAACGTTTAATTGAGGATATGGTCTTTTGTAGGTATATCCTTGTTGGATACTCGACACACATCTATGCTCCTCGCTTAGACTAAGGAACACTTCCATTGTATACTTGATGACTGAAAACCAGTAGAGCCTGGTCTGATGAGTAACATTTCCAATTGTTTCGGGCAAATTTGCCATGGATCCGGTATGTTAACATGAGATTACACAGGCTACTGGTGGTGGCTCCATAATGTTACGGGGTTTGTTTAGCTGGCATTCAGTGCGATATGTTAATTAATGTCTCTGACAAGTGAACGTTACGTTTGCATTCTTTCTGACGTGTTACAGCCGTTCATGTCCTGCTTTTTCAATCTGATGAGTTGGGACTCTTCCAACATAGGACAATGTGCCGACACACAATTCTATACATGGCAAATTATGTTTCGAGGAACGCTCATCTGCGTTTGGATTATTCCTATCTAAGTCACCAGATTTCAACGTTATTGAACACATCTGAGATGTCATGTAACGCTCTGTGGAACACAGAAATCCACATATCACATACCACATACACTTTACCACATACAACACAATTTTTAACAGCTCTGCAGGAAGTATAGTGTTCAATGACAACAGAATACTTCCGAAAGCTTGTAGAGTTCATGCTCCGTTGTCTGCAGTATACTAAGTATTGGGTTGGTATACCAGTTTTCTCTCATTTCAGTGTATATAAACAGCATCCTATATTAATTAAGTTTAAATATACTGTTACTTCATGGGAAAAGGTTGTGAAGCACCGGTCCTAGTCGACTGTGTTTAGTTCTCTGAAGTACTTGCTAATAGGCATAGTTCCAACTGCGACGTGTTGTCCAACTCTCGACTGTCATTCTCCGTCCGAATTAAATTCACACCATGTCGCCTCGCTATCTCCAATTGGCGACAATGAATAAGAACAGCGTTCCTCTTCAAATAAAACAATTACCCGAAACACAAAAACAATTTGAAAAATGTCTAGACGCTTTTCATTGGGCGTCACAATTCGCTGACTGGCCTGACCTTAGCAGCTTTGGAACACGTCAATTGACTTCATCCCCAATTCACGACGAAGAGAGATAATTCCATTTTTTTCCTACGCCATTTTGTTAAATATATCAAAGGTCATTTACACTGTCGAATTTTTAGGATGACAGAATGTTTAAAGACAGGTGACACCTTGCATACCACCGTACGCCTACGCTCGAGGAATTTTTTTGTCTTTTCAAAAACAAAATGGCAGATAAAACTGGAGTAAAGCTCTGTTCGGCGGAGTGACCATTTTTGTTTGTTTCTTCGGTTCACGCGTTGAGAGGTGTCACGTTCTTTGAATTGGAGAGGCGTAAAAACACGCCCGGAGACTTCGGAATAAATTTGATTTTAACGAGCGAGATGATTTGAGTACAAAAAGAAACGAGTGAGCGTGTTTTTTGTTTTTTGTTTTCTTTTAATTCTTTGTGTGAATTTCGCTTTCGGAGAAAGACACCTGCATCGAGCTGCTATTGTTTCAGAGAATCTGTTGGAGCTTTATTTGTGTTTTGTTCTCACGTTTCTATTTCTTTTCAAACTTTCGGCTCTGTATTATCTTCTTCGGTCTCTGAGGTTCCGATAGGAGAAAAGTTTTGATAAATTCGTAAAAAATAATAAATTGACTTTCATGCGTCTTTAGATTACCTTCTTTAGTCACTAAGCCTCTGTCTTATTTAATAGAAGGACCCAAAACGGGAAGGGTACCTTTAAAAATAATACTAATGAGTAAGTGAACAAATTCTTTGAACAAACCCACCCACATCACTGGTGCGGAGTCCTAGAGGTCAACCAATTTGCTTTTTCTTTCTTCATTTCTTTTAAGTCTTTGCATGAATTTCGTTTTCTGAGAAAGACCTACATTGAGCTGTCGTTTCAGAGAATCTACTTTAGCTTTATGAGTGTTTTGTATTTATATATTTATTTCTCTTCAAATTTTCGACCCTGCAATCTTCTTCAGTCTCTTAGGCTCCAATAGTGGAAAGTTCGAAGAAGTCCGTAAAACAATAATACATCGTGATTATTCATCTTTGCACTATCTTCTTCAGACTATGAAGCTTCAGATAATTTTAAGAAGGTGGCCCCAAACGGGCGGGGGTACATTTTAAATTATTTCTAATGAGTAAGCAAATAAATTCTTTGAAAACAAAAAACCTACATCATGGGTTTGGAGTCCTAGAGGTCGACAATTTAGCTTTTTCCCCTTCGTTTCTTTTAATCTTTTGTGTAAATTTAATTTTCTGAGAAAAAAATCTGCATCGAGCTGTTATTGTTTCAGAGAATCTGATTTAGTTTTTATGTGTGTTTTGTATTTATATGACTATTTCTCTACTAATTTTAGACTCTACATTATCTCCTTTCAGTCTTGGAGCATTCAATCGGAAGAAGTTAAGAAATTCGTATGAAAATAATTAAGTTATCATTTGAAGAAACTTTCTAGAATGCTTATTTTGAGTCTCACGGACTCAATTTTAAAACTTTGAGCTTAGTTATTCCGCTGTCGATTTTTGATGGCGACCTTGAACAAGTCTCATTGAGCTCGGATAAAATAAAATATGCAAGTATAGAAGCTTATAACGCTTAAATCTGAGGGGAAAAAATTTGAAGGTGTTGAAAATAAAGCCGGTCATTTCTAATTTAATTATTATTATTTTGAATTATTGCATTGTGTTTTAAAACTTTTTTTGAGAATGTTTAATATAATCAGCTAAATTGCCTGTTTTATGTCGCGTTAACCATATTTTCAACTATATGAAATGCGACAATATTTTAGATAAAAGAAAAACTTACTGTAATCATATTGGATTAACATTTTGTTTAATTGTACGTTTGAAGTCTAAAAATAACGTATTAAAAAATTAGAGCTCTACAAGCATTAGAAAGTTTTGTTACATGTCTTTAAAAACTTAAAATGCATTTTTCTCAGACTTTTATTTTGATAATAGTAAATGTTTTCTATTCCCTAAGACTTTTTTTCTGTTCATGGTAGAGCACTGAAATTTTTTGTATATACTTGTAAATATATATACTTTAATTGTTTGCTATTATTTTGTGTCTTTATACTATAGTTATTTTTTTTAATGTCAACGTGTATAGATTTGGAATTTTCAAGGTTTTTCCTGTGTTCTGGTACAAAAATCCTTATTGTCAAACAAAGAAAAAGATTTTATAAATACTAGATGGCATTTAATTCTAACTATCCAACAATTATTAAAAAAAATAGTAAAAAATATTAAAAATTGACTATTTTATAAAAGTTTAAAAAAACTTAAAAATTTCAATTTGTTTTTCTAAATTTTAAAATACGGTTTAATTGACTTAATTTTTTGAAACATGTTTATAAAATACTTTGGAACAAAAATAGCTATTTACACTTTGTTTAACTGTCTCTAAAAATTTTTTTTGAAAAAGGGTGCTATGATTCCTTAATGACTTTTAGCAAATATTAATATTATTTTTAGGCACCCTATAAAAACTCAAATGAAATGTCGAGCCTTCTGAAGGCTTTTTAATGATTGTAGGAGCTCAGAAATTACAGGATAACAACTAAGAGGATCAAACCTTTTACCTAGGGATTAAAACACATTCTGAGTTAAAAATTGATCTCAAAGGTTCGTCAAAGGCTTGTGACTAAATATAGTTTTCAAAAGAAAGGGTTGTTTTGTTAAAAATACGTGCCAAACACACACACACACACAGTAATTGTGTCATTGTATTTGTAACCAGCATGTCGCATACTGCAAAATACAGAGTGTACCCAGTGCTTCTCTTCATTCCTGTGGATGGGGTAAACATGTAGTATTTCTGGGTGTACCACCGTTTTTGACAGTCGATCTCGGCAACCGTGAGCGCAAAACGACTGTATGTGGTATAATTTTAAATCTTTTGACGAGATCTATTCACATTTTTGAAGATTGTTTCTTTATGTTTACAACTGAACATTTTTTCTTATTAATCGGTGAACATTTTTGACAATATCACGGTTTATCTCGGCAATCGTGAGCGCAACACGACTGTGTTTGGTATAATTCTAAAACTCTCTGCGATAACTTTTCAAGTATAAAAAGAGAAAGTTTCGCAATGGTTTGTACAAATCGTTTTCAAAACTAATTTTTTGTGAACCGGAGAACACTTTTGGCGTCATCGTGGTTTATCTGAATAATCAAGAGCGTAACACAGATGTGCGTGGTATCGTTTTAAGCTTCCGACGAGATCTATACAAGTATGCGAAGAAAATTTGACAGTAGTTTGAACTGGATTCTTGACTAGCTCAGTGTAACTCTCTGGTCTCCAAGCCGTAGTCCAACGTTCTAAAATGACCGCTCAGCCAGAACTGAGAATATTTATCTTTGACGTGAATGCGTCTTTAAAATCAATCCGGGGGTCTAAGGTGCATGAATGGGAGCATCTACAGAAACCTGCGCGTAACGAAAAGCATTGATACCTCAAAGCCACATAATTCTAGAGGGAATCAGCCTTTACGGATAAATGACCAACCACCGTGTAGAGGAAGATGGGCAGTGGCGATCAGCCACTAATCCACCCCCTCTCTGACCTTAGTACCGCGTGGCGGGGAAAATGAGTCATATATCGGGCATACACTGGCCTGTTTAATCCCTGTAACCAGTTCTTATTGACAGGTCGTGGCGAGTGCGTACTTAACCTTTTTTGTTTTCACAACGGCTATACTTATAACTAGCGCGATTCTTATAATTTTCAAGGTTAAACTGCTGCACCTGCCGTAGTCTGAATTCTTTCTTGGAGCGATTCTTATAACTCTCAAGACCCAACTACTGTACTGGCCTAAAGTCTGAATTCCTTCTTGGCACGATCAAGGTACAACTGCTGTACCGGCCTTAGTTTTAACTAATTGTATGAAAATTGTGTGGAGTGGAAAGTGAGACGATTAGTCCAAGCCCAAATTATCCCACCAAAGTTCAATTGCGGCATGGGGAGCGTAAACAGGTTAAAAGAACAGTTCAAAAGGCGAACAAAATGGTACCAAATACCCACCCCGTCTTCATTTCACCAGCGAACCCCTTACCAGGTATTCACGAACCAAACCTCACGAAAACACCGGGGACTGTGCTGAAACGCTTTTTTATTTTGACTTCTAAAGAGAAGAAACCCCGAAACAAAAATCGGTTTTCAATCCATCCCGAAGTCTGATATCCCATCCAGAGCTTAATTGGCTTATTAATCAAACATCTTTAACGATCCCCGTTTTTTCACATTCCCGCACCATCGAACGCCATCGCATCATTTTTTAACTCCAGAAATGTCCGAGAGGGTCCCCTAATTCGAAAAGTTCGGGGATGATCGAACAATGATGCCTCCTGCAGGACCGTGAAATCAATAGAGGGATATTATGAACCCCCGCTTTTAATGAGGCATTAGGAAAGCAACTTAAGAAAAATCAAGTAGGTTAATTAGATAATTAAATAAGATGAACAGCCGTGGCCCCGGCGATTCGGGCTTAATTGACAGAACTGATTTCGGGCAGTTAGGGCTGATCCTGCCGTCGGAAGACGAGGAAGTTGGGGCTTCCGATGCCAGTTCGGCATTAATCAGAATTGGGAAAATAGCATTTTATCCCGTGTTTGTATTTAAGCGTCTCAAACGGCTGACATGGATATTAATTCACTGAGTAATCTGAATCCGTAACTGTCGTTAAGGGGCATTCGATTGTTCATCAGAATCGTTTGATTTGACTCCAGGAACTCACAGAGGGACATTGAGGGGTTTGGTAACAGGTGTAGCAATATAAATGAATTATCACTAGCACGTAGCGTAACGTTGGTAATTGGGATACCGTGATTAGATAGGAAGCACACAAAAATATGATGCTTAGCTTTAGACAACCTTGCCAAAGATCTTGATGCCACTGTCAGATGACCAGAGCCCAGTTTCATGAGCAACGGATTAGCAATAGGAGGGTCGCGAGTTCAAAACTCAGTCCATCCAAAGACTGTCGTGTGCTCAGAGGCTGGTGCACATTAAATTGTTCGTGGCCTCAATCTTTCCATTCGGAATTGTTCCCAGACCGTCGCTAATAGCCCGTTGTGTTGCTCCAGTGCGACGTTAATAAATATATCTACCTATAAAACAGTGTAAAGTTATGGGCATACACACAAGACAGGCAGTGTACACTAAGAGACATTTACATTAAACCGTTCATGACCTCAAATGTCCTGTCGCTAAAGTTGTGGAAATTTGGGGAGTGGGGTGACAGTTCAGGTGTTGTTCTCGTCATCTGACTGTTGATTCTGATCATCTGAATGTTCAAAATTACGAGGCGTTGTCGAATCTTTCCCTTCGGAATGATCCCGGACCGTCGCCAATAGCCCGATGTGTTGCTCCAGTGCGATGTCAATTAAAATATCTACCTACCAGACAGTGTAAAGTAATGGACATACACACAAGACAGACAGTGTATAATAAGAAACATGCACACATTTGTTCGATTTGGACTTCGGTCCCGAATCAGGTGAACTGATTGTAGTGGAAAAGCGTGTTTCTTACCAATGCACTTGCCACGGTGTTTGAACTCCACTGGGTGTCCCTGACACTTGGCCTTGTCGATTTCACACCGAGAGTCGTACGTTCTGCCGTCGTTGCCGCACACGGGAACGGCCTCGGGATCACAGTCAACATCACAGTCTGAGGAAGAGCGCTCCGACATCAGAGGAAGCTAGGGGAGAAAAAGGAAATGTCAACATACAGTCCTCTAAAAACCACACTCTATGTGTTACCGATAAAGATCGGTTTGTTGTTACAACAGTTACCAGTTTTTATCAAAAACAGTTGGAAATTGGCATCAAAAATCCTAACAGATGTTACATTTTATTGTATCTTCATATAGGAATCCGGCGTATTAATCTTTACCGTGGTCGCGCCAAGGACGAGTTTGGACTACGGCCGGTACAGAATTTGTACCTTGAAAATTATTCGAATCGCACCAGGGAAGAATTTAGACAACAAACGGGACAGCAGTTGTACCTTGAAAGTTATTAGAATCGCACCAAGGAAGAATTTAGACAACGGCCGGTACAGCAGTTGTACCTTGAAGGTTATTAGAATCGTACCAAGGAAGAATTTAGACAACGGCCGGTACAGTAGTTGTACCTTGAAGGTTATTAGAATCGCACGAAGGAATAATTTAGACAAGGGCCGGTACAGTAGTTGCACCTTGAAAGTTATTAGAATCGCACGAAGGAAGAATTTAGACAACGGCCGGTACAGCAGTTGTTCCTTGTAAGTTAGAAGAATCGCGCCAGGAAATGAATTAGACTACGGCCGGTACAGTAGTTATACCTTGAAAATTTTAAAGTATCGCGCAAAGAAAGAATCGCGCTGGTACAACAATTGTATCTTAAAAGTTAAGCCGTCTATAGTAGTCTACAAAGTAGTCTATAGCCGTAGTCAAAATTAAATTAGAGTAACCGCGGGAAGGCCGGTAGGAAAAAAAACGAATTAGCAGCCGGAGGGTTGCGAGTTCCACTCCTTCCAAAGACCGTTGGTAACCAAGGGGATGATGCAATTTAAATCTGTCGTGGCCTCGAATGTAGTCACGTTGACGTAAGTTTGGAGAGTGGTGTGCCATTTCAGGTGTTGTTCTCGCCATCTGACCGTGATTCAAAATTACATAGAGTTGTCCTCCGTTTTTTCCGTACAGGTTTCATCTGATCGTCGCCTATAGCTCGTTGTGTTACGCCCCTTTGACGTTAATTAAAATCCCTACCTACCGGAATATTAACGGAGGCCCTTGTGGCTCAATGATTTTGTCCACTGCCCTAGCATCCTTCGCGTTGTGGGTTGGCGTGGAAGTTTGGAGAGTGGGGTGCCAGCTCAGGTGTTGCTTCGTCATCTGACCGTGGTTCAAAATTACGAGGTGTTGTCCTCGGATCTTTCCCTTAAGGGACTGATCCCGGACCGTCGGCAATAGAGCGTTGCGTTGCTCTAGTACGACATTAACTAAAATTACCATTACCATTACTTTCGTGTTGTTGGCGGCGCAGGTTCGATTCCTGTCAATTGCATTCCGACCTGGGTGTATTTCTCTCTTCTGTGTGAAAAACTTTTATGTGTGTGTATGTCTATTTGTTGATATTGTATGTATTGTGTGTCTGGCACAACTTGACCAAATATGACCCTTGTCCCATAAAACCCCATGTAACCAACCGGCGCATTAACGCGTATTTCATGGAGTCTTCTATAAACCAATAAAGCAAACATCAGAAAAACAGTAAGTATAGATGAATTACAAATTTTCTGTTAGAGAATCAACAAGAGAAGAAACTGAAATTTTAAATCAGATTTGTTAATACCAAGGACCGCATAGATTCCCTGTGCTTTCCGGGACGGTCGCCTTAAATACCATGAAAGTTATCTGTCATATATTATTTATATTTATTATTTATTTATATTTTATATTGTTACCAAAAAGTAAAATGAAATTAAAAGTAAGTAAAAATTTAATATGATGCGTGACACATTATACATTGATTTAACATTTGTTTTAATATTTGGTTCGGTTTTTGTATTGGCTAAATGCAAAATTGATACTAAAAATTTTTTTTTTCAAGCGGCTCAAATTTTTTGTTTTGTCAATACATGAATAAAATGTGTTCAGAGTGTTTGGCGCATTTTAATGCAGTATCTAGCAACGTAGTTTTAACCTAAATTATCTGTCTTATGACTGAACCATGGCGATGCAGGCCACCATCAACGGAGGGCGGCACAAGGCCGTGGTCTGTGCATCCCTTTCTTACATGATGAACTCGTAATGTAATGTATGATTTGAGGGAGTTTTTTACATTAAGTAAATTTTTTTCAAGCCTTGCTATATCACGTTAATTTCTTTATCTCCCTAGAAGCTCGATATATGGTAGGATTACTGTTTTTACAATGGATCTAATGTAAGAGTCGATGTTTGTTCTACAATAAATAAAAATTTTCTCAGCCCTTGCTATATTACGCTTTATTATTTGTCTACCTAGAAGCTCAAGATATGGCATGGTTCCTGTTTTTCAAAAGGATGTAATGTATGAATTGGGGTTTTTCTACTATAAATAACATTTTCTCAGCCCTTGGCATATTACGCTTTTTTCTTTGTCTCCCTAGAAGCACGATATATTGAAAGGTTTCTGTTTTTTTTTAAGAAGATTTCCACCATACGCAGTATTGATTTTCCTCATATCTCGATTCCATATGACCCACAAAACTCAAAAATTTCTATGCCACCGCTTTTGGCCCCCATCCATGCCCGATTCTCTCAGACCCCGAAAAGAAAGACAACCGAAATGAAACCGACACACATCACACAGCCATCCGTTGACAAGTCTGAAGGGGGAGAAAAATCAAAATCCTCTCTCTCCTCCGAGAAAAAGATGACGCAGACGATCTCTCTGGAACATGCCCAACTATCGATTTCTCTTTCATTCCAAAACATTCCCTGTTCGTGAAAAGGAAAAGTGAAAGGACGGAGATAGCAAAAAAGGCGTCCGACGGCCTGTTGGGGAACCCTATCCGCCTTGGGACGGAAGACTGGCGGCGTGGGTAACGCGAGAGCCCCGTGCTCGAAACCGCCTGTCCGGCTGACCGGGTCGGGGTGTAACGAGATGAAGTCAAGTGGGAAGGGAGGACGGGTAGTGACGATGAGTTGGGAAATCAGAGGAGGGCAGTCTCGAGAAGTTGAAGATAATGCGTTCGTTTTTGCTATTGTACTGTGAAAATGCTGTGGTGGGAGATTGAAGCGAGATTTTGTATGGTTCGTAGAGTCACGAAAGCGAGAGGTTGATTGATTGGTTCTGGCTTTTAAGGCATGTGGCCTGCATTTGGCCAAAATGCGCCAAATATAAGACAGACTGCATCAAATAATTGTGGTATTGGGTAATTTTTAATTAACGTCATACTAGAACAACACAACGGGCTATTGACGACGAACCGGGATCAATCCCCAAAGGAAAAGATCCGAGGACAACACCACGTAATTTTGAACCACGGGGAGATGACGAGGCAACACCTGAGCTGGCACCACATTCTCCAAATTTCCACACCAAGCCAACGTAAGGACACGAGGCTACGGCCGATTTAACTTGTACCAGCGCCCTTGTGATTTCGCTTTTTTTTTACTTTAACACACTTAATCCACCCTAAAGTAATAGCCGCATTAGTAAAAAACCATCTCCATCTTGTTCCCTGTACAATTTTGAATAAACCATGTTAATCTCGTAATATTCAGATCTGTACTTAATCGGTAAACCGTCTGAGAATCGAGCAAAAAAACGAGCATGACGTCAGAGCGAGTTTCAAGGGCATCTGCCAAACCCGTTAGTCAGAAAATGTAACCTTAATTTCCGTGAATAAGAATGAACGCTCTCGTTCCATGAAATTTGCATGACCAACTTTTGATCGCATCGAATTTATTTATTAACCAATTTCAAAAATAATTGAACCGTAAGAAAAGAGTACATTCTAATGTATACTGAGATGTTTTCAAATTTAAAAACTAATAGTAAGAAGAAATAGATATGATAATTTTAACAAAAAAGTAACGAAAATATCCCGAGTTTTTCCGAATTTTAAAAACTAATAGTAAGAAAAAATAGATATGATAATTTTAACAAAAAAGTAACGAAAATATCCCGAGTTTTTCCGAATTAAAAAAAAATATTATCAGGAACTAAATTTAAATTTCTAAAAAAACTCTACGAGCTTCTAAAATTCACGTTTAGAGATACGACCGTCATTGATTGGATCTGAACTCGCAACCTTTCTGGTTGCCAAGCCGTTACGGGCACAGTGGCTTGTCCTACCTTCTGATGAAACAAACGGATCGTGTTCGCGTGGTTAAATGCTGTTTCTATATTGCTCCATTTGAATGAAGGTCGCGTGGTATTGGGATGAAAGCGCGAATTCATGGACGGAATCTGCGCCCATGGAGACTAAAACACTGCTAGCAAATTCAAATCGGATAGGAACTGTCAAAAAAAAATTTACAGAAACGCGCCAGAAAGAAAAACGCGGTTGTCGCCGGCATTATTAAAACTAAAGAATTAAAAATTCCTCCTGACCCCACCCAAAGAAAAAATGTGCATTCTTTCTTAATGTTAACTACACTGCTTTCTTTCAGCGAAAGGAGTGTGGATCATTTTCGAGACGCGTATCTTGCAGAGGGATGAAAGAGGCTTTTGTCGGCCGCTATTTCCTTTCAGTAACATATCTGACATCAGCATGCTTCGCTTCGTCTGGATGAACAAAGCGATGAGAATTACGATGCTTCCTTTGTTTTTCCGTCCAGCGAAATGAAAACAGAAGTTGGAAAATCATTGGCCGATGTGTGCAGTGTAGGCAGCAGTTGTTTATTCAAAGCATTTTTAGTGTAAAAAAAATTAAAAAATAAATTTTTTAAAAATTGTTTGAATCGCAAGTGGTTTTCTTTATTTTTTTTATTTTTTTTTAAACGAAAAATAATTGCTAGAATTTTTATAGAAAATGCAAGTACGGTAAGAAAATAAATTTAGAGCATTCAATCGAATTCAAACAGAAGTTGGAAAATCAATGGCTGAAATATGCAGTACTCAGGCAATGTTTATACAAAGCATTTTTAGTGCCAAACTTTTTAGATAACAAAATCGCAAATGTGGTTTTTTATTTCTTCTTCTTTTTAAACGAAAAATAGTCGCTAGAATTTTTTTAATGAACTGTTGAAGGTTGAGTATTTGTGAATACAATTAAGGAATACAGTTACTACAAAAAGAATTACTATAAATGCAAGTACAATAAGAAAAGAAATTTAGAGCATCGAATCAAAAAGTCAAACAGACTTAAAAAAATCAATGGCAGAAATATGCAGTAGGCAGGCACACACACAATGTTTTTAGTGTCAAACATTTCTTAAAAAACCCAAGTGTGGTTCCTTATCTTTTTTCTTCTTTTCAAACAAAACATTGGTGCAAAAATGTTTTTAGCTTAACTGTTGAAGTTTATTGTTTGTGAATGGCAATTAATGCCGGTATTACACTATGAAAGTTTTTTGACAAAGATCTTTTATAAAACTTCTATTTTTACCACTGGAACAAATTTATCATTTGCATTCATTGTAATAGTTTCGATTTAAAAAAAAATAGGAAGAAAAAGAGGTTTTTAATGTGGGTACGACCAATGATTGCTCGACAAGAGTTGAAAGTTGTACATACCTTGCTTCCGTAGTGGGTTACGGAAGATCATAGAAGTTGCATGAATTATTTAAGGATGGGTGAAACTACTACCAATTATTTGATTCTGAAGAGGTGGGAACTTTAATATAACGGAAAATGCAATACTTTCAACAAAACATTTTATATTTCTTTATAAGCATCCAACCGCGTTTATTTCAATTTTTGTAGTCAGCATGTCCACCCTGGAGAAATTGAAATCTCTGATTTTCACATATTAACATCTTTGTAGCTCCCATTGACCACAAATCACTCAATTTTGTCGTAGCATACGTCTTACTTTTCGAAACTGGGGTACCACGCTTAATTTTCAGTCACAAAAAAGCGTAAGCGTAAGTTAATAATTAGAAATATATAAACCATACACAAATGAATAATTTCGCATTGAAAAGAGCATGAAACAAAGAATGTTATAAATGCTCATAGATCTTTTGATGACATCATCAGCTGATGCAATCGCAGCTCAAAATTGAATCGTCACGAAAATACGCACTGCCGCTCACATTAATTTCGTTTAGCTCCCGCCTCCTTTGTGTGAGTATGGCATTTGAGGTATCATTTGTTTCGTCTCTTTGCGTTTAAATTTTTAATACTTGTTAGATTGCAAAGTGTGGAAAATCGCAAAAATTTAAAAATGTCCAAATATATGCATAATAAACACCAGAAGAATTATAGAAAACGTCAACAGGAAGAAAGATCGAGGGATGGGGAATCCAAGAGGATCCATACATCCTATGTTGATTGTCAACCGGCTGGGAGGAAGTTCTTGAAATTTTAGGCGTCGCACCTTCAAGATGAACAAATGCCAGATACGAGTGCACCACGTACCTCCACCGCTCAGGTTGACTCAAATAGCATATCTGATGACACAGACGTTTTATAATCGAATGATGGAGTTCGAATCGAATGTTCATGTTCGTGTATTCCAAACGCAGTAAATCCATATTATTTAAAATAGAAATCAAATTTATTACAAACACAAAACATAATAATTTAACAACCTAATCGGCTTTTCAAATGCAAAAGGGACTAGATCAACTGAGAAACAACTATCGGGGAATAAACAATTCTCAATCCAAAGTTCACACATACAATTAAATCCGAATGCGATACAGATTGATCTATTGTCCAATAATAAAGATAGTCGAAGAATATTTGATACGAATAGTTCTGAATAAGAACATAAATTCTGAAAATCCAACAAGTTCAACCCATAGAGGTCGATAATGAGCCACAACCTTCAAAATCAACAGCGAGTGCACCAATTGTGATATATGTGCGCAGCGATGAACATTTGATTTATGAAATTAAAACAGTCTTGTACTAATTTCTTTCACTCTCATTTTTTATGTCCTCACTGACGTATTCTACGTCTTAAACTTAGCGGCCGTGTCCCGACATAGCCCTGTCCGCTTTGTTTTTAAAATTATTTGATCAAATCCCAAAGTATGTATGTAGTGCGGTTGAAAATGCGGGATAGAAAATACATAAACATAAATATTTTATCCAGTATTGGATGCAGAGGCTAACTTTGATAAAAGAAACTTTGACAACGCGCGTCTCTTGACCATTACACTATCATATTTTGTTGTCAAACTTATTTTATAAAAGATCGTTGTCAAAGAACTTTTATAGTGTAGTACCGGAAGAGTAGCGAATTTGCAACCAGAGGGTTACGAGTTAGAAACTCGATTCCTGTACGTGAGGCTGGTGCATATTAAATCTGTAGTGGCCTTCCTTAAATGCTCGCTCTAACGTTGGAGAGTGGGATGCCAGCTCAGTTGACCTCGTCATCTGATCTCACTGTGGTTTAAAATTACGAGATGTTGTTCTCGGATCTTTCATTTCAAAGTTGATCCAGAACCGTCGCAAATAGCCTGTTCCAGTTCGACGTTAATAAACAACCTTCCAATCTAGCTAAAATGTAATGAAACAAAAACAAAATGGTGTACCGGAACATGACCTAACGTGCTGGAATTCAAAGTCATCCAAATCCCAATATTACAACATGCCATAATTGAGCACACCACGTTGAATAAATGCGATTAGAGTAATTCCAGCGATATCATCTAACATGCTAGAGCTGATATATGTCCCTATCAACTTCCAGCATTACGATCTGTTTGCTTCGAGCCTCGAATTGTTCAGATAGAGTTATTTAGATGGATCATGATGGAATTCATATCAAAATGGCGTTCTACTTTTCCCACAATCATAAAGAGGAATTAAGAGTGGAATTTACCGAGGCCACATAAGGGGAAATGCCGTCTGAATAACAGCTGGTTTAGTTCTGATTAATATGTAAGGGAGCAGAAATGTGTGAAATGGAGCATGCCGCTGCACAAAAAGAAGTGAAATCTGTATGATTTTAATTAAATATTCGACTACAAGAGCATTGAGAAACATCGAGCGAGACATTGGCAATTAAATCATCGTTAGTCGTGCTATGACAGCGAAACTCCTTAACTGATATTTATTGGAGACGCTAAATGTTTATTAATCTGTTTTAAAAGATGCAGTCAAACCACATTAAGACGAACTCGATTACTACGAATTACTGATAGTACGAAGTAAATTTCATTTCACATCAATATGTATTTTCAAATAATGTTAGTCATTTGTTTAAGAATTCGGGTTATTTAATCGCCAGTTAAGACTAACAAATTTCGAAATTTAAAGGGCAAACGAATTCACTATATGGACAAAAGTATTTGGACACTGCAGAAATTTGGAGGAGGATCCATCTTAGATTGGGGTTGTTTCCCAGATTACGACTCGACCCGTTCCTTTACCATGGTACCCGTACCTGGTACCATGAACGCTGACGTGTACCTCGACGTTCTGGATAATTCGGCATTGCCTACACTATGGCAATGCTACGGCGATGATGGTTGTTTCTTTCTGCAGGATCGAGCTCCGTGTCATACTGCAAAAGGTGTGCTGAGCTAGTTTCCCTAAAATGAGGTGCATTTGCTTGAAAGGCCTGTTCAGAGCCCCGATCTCAATCCGGTAGAGCACTCGTGGAACACACTGGAGCGAAGAGTACGACACCACCAAGCTCGCACATCTTCACAACAATCTCTTCTCACAGCCTTGTAAGAGTCATGGCGAGCTATTCCTCTCCAGACTTACAGAGAACTTATGGAAAGTATGCCTCGATGTGTTGCAGCTGCAATACAAGCAAAAAAAGGGCCTATCCGTTACTAAATAGGATAATAAGCACTTTTTCTGAGCAACATGTAGTCCGAATACTTTTGTCCATATAGTGTATTTTTCACTCGTATTTCCAGAAACATTAATTGACCCCGAAATCGTACATTTACTTGTGGAAGTGGGTGAAGAAAGATTAAATGAAGATCCCAAGGACGATGGAATAATCATGTCTCCTTCAAAAGAAGCCACTGCTGGTTTAGTAACCTTCATTGCTTTTTGTTTGACAATGAATATTCCCCTGCTCAATAAAACAGCCTTGACTGCATCAATAATTTCTCAAAAAATGTTATGAGAAAAAAGAAATTGCTAAAGCCGATAACAAATCTATTTCAAGACAAAAATCAAGTAACCAGGAATCACATGTGCAATAAAATAAAATATGAATGTAAGTACATTACTTATTGTACAATAATTGGTTCACAGATAAATGGTATTGTTGAAATAATGCTTTTTTCGTAATTCGTATCACACGAACTACGGTTACTACGAGAAACAAACACAAAAATCGATAACAGAACTATTTCAAGACAAATATTAAGTAATTTTTAGAAATATCTACGCAATCAAGAATTATATGTATAATCAAGAACCATCTGTATAATTTTTGTGATGGAGAATACCATTTGTCTGTGAAACAGTATTTGTACAGTAGTAATGTTTTAAATACGGATCGGGATCAACCCTTGAAACCTAAAATCGGTAATTTTTCATTAACGTCGTACTAGTGCAACACAACGGGCTATTGACGACGGACCGGGATTAATCCCCTAAAGAAATGATCCGAGACAACACCACGTAATTTTGAATCACGGTCAAATGATGAGGCAACACCTGAACTGGTACCCCACTCTCCAAACTTCCACATCATCCTAACACCTAAAATAGGATAGTAAGTCTTTAAACAGTTGTACAGTAGACAACGTTGTCCGTTATTGCGTTTATGTTCCGAGACGATGATTTTCTAACTTTTTGAAGCTCATATACTGTGGCGGCGTCGTGGCTCTATGGGTATGACCACTGCTCTAGCAACCTGCGAGTTGTAGGTGACGCAGGCTCGATTACTGTCAGGTCCGTTTACTACCACCTGGGTGTATTTCTCTCTTCTGTATCAGGGCCGGTGTTGTGGAAGTTTGAACAGTGGGGTGGAAGCTCAGATGTTCTTCTCGTCATCTGACCGCGGTTAAAAATTACGTTGTGCTTTCCTCTGAACTTTCCCTGGACCGTCGCCAACAGTCCGTTATGTTTCTCCAATTCGATGTCGATTAAAAACACCATAGCTACCTTTAGAAAAATCCTTTCCTTGGATTAAAATCGTTAGGAAATATACCATTGGTTCTTTCGTTAGAATATAATCGTTTGTAAAAATTACATTGGTATTGTTTCGTTAGAATACGATCTTTTGTAAAAATTCTATTAGGCCACTTTCATAAAAAATGGAATCGTTTCGAAAGTTTATACTAGTCCTTTCCTCAGAATCGAGTACTTTGGAAAGATTATATTGACCGAGGATTAACCCCAGTAACAATTTCATTTTTTTCCCGAATTCGATCCAATAATGTCACATTTTTATTACCGTTTTTTGTTTATTTTACATTTATAAGTAGGAAACTATTATTGAAATCAACATTTCTATAATATTTTTTAAGCATTTAGAACGACTTTTTTTTTACTGCAAATAGAATATTTCACTGTGTGTGTGTTGTCTTTTCCTTCCTACATCAGCGCCTTGCAGGTAAAATACATTTACCACTGTTAAAAAAATTACTTTACACTTAATTTTCGAAAACAATGACATTTACTCACCCTTCTTATTGATTTTAAAAATTGCCTTGCTTGACTTAATCCATCTGTACTACTATCAAAGTCACAAGTATCAAATCATCTAAAAAAATTTCACTATACCCAGACTCATTTACAGATGTTTCAGATTCGGAATCACAGTCCGAAGAAATTAGCTGAATACATTCTGAATCAGCCTTTACGGTAAAAATAGTTTACACTACTTGCACAACAAAGAATCTGCCAAATGATCAGTAAAATTAAATTGCATGTGAAAAGCCAAGCACTAAATGATGAAAAGTGAGTCATGCAAAAAGATAAGCACTGAATGGAAGAAAATGGAGTCATGCAAAACATGTGAGAAAAACGCACTCTTTTGTCGCACGTTTTATTTTACCAATCAGAATAGAACAAAATAGACTTTGCAAACTACCATGTAGTGTAAAACTATCGTCATCTATACGACTAATTTGGTATTCAGAATTTTAAAAAATACAAGAAAACAGTAACAGTGACGGATAATTGATATTGCCCGTACGTCAGTCTTTAACACCGTATGATGCTACTAACATCGGCTCACAGAAAAGACCAAGTGCTATTCTGTACAAAAACTATCATACCTTCCAGCAAAGGCCCAAACGCCGATTGTTTCGTTTGGACCCTGACTTCATCCATACTTGCATCCCCCCCCCCCAATTAATCTTCCCTTTCTTCTAGACTTCTAGACACCAACAGCAAGGGTACTTTAAGACTCGACTGGATCACTAATTTATCACTTTTAAAGTTACATTTTTCATATTTAAACCGTAATTTCTCTCCTAAATCCAATTACTCTCCTATCCCAAAACAATGCTAACGCTCTTCTGTGCGAGCGAATAGCAGCTAAGGTGATTCGTCCCCGTGTCAACCAACTGACCGAAAACCTAAGCACTCATGGTCGAGGTCAGTAAATGGGAGGTTAATTCGGCATTTAAGTTTAATTTCTGCACCCTAGATTGACATTTTTGTTTAAATTCACCCACCCTTATGCTATTAGTCTTTATTTCAAAATTGTCAATTCTTTTTTATGATGTGGAGATGAGCTGCATTGCAGCAGATGCTCCGAAATTGATATTCCAGTCCAGTCATAATGCCCGTACGCCGTACGGGCAAATCAGTAAAGGCACGAAAACAGCGTCCGGGCAAAACTGGCAAGAGGTTAAAGATGGTTAGGAGTCATGCAGGGAAGACTAGGTTGTAAGGTGGAATTAATATTATGAACCCCTCGGACGATGAGTATCTATATATATAATTCTTTTACGCTTAATAAAAACGTTATATATTATCACATTTTGGCAACACTGTACGATTGTTTGCCACGAGGCTGCGAACCTCAATTGAATTTATAGCATTATCGGCCATTTTCAGGGCCAAGAATTATAGTTTAACAAGACGCTTCCACTACAACTTTCGACAACAAACTCAATGAAAATGTGTATGGGTGGCTCAAATGCTGGGGAGATGTACACACAAACAACATGCTGGATATTCGATTTCCTAAACAGCGCTCACATTTCGAGTCAAAATGTGCTCAAAGTTTTCATTTGAATTCCAAATTGTTTGAGTTCTGATTCCAGAGATACTGTCTAACTTTTCTGTAATACAAAAAATTTATTTTCGAAAAGTATTTTTTGGACTATCATATTTTGTAAACAATCGCTTCTGCTGGGACACATGTCTTCCTTGATGCGAGTGAAGCGAACCAATGAGGATTGCAAAGCAATCATTCGGGGGTTGGTGAGCATTAGCGAGAAGGGGACGGGCCCCCTAGTTAATTTAAAAACGTATGTATCTCTCGTAAACTTTGAAACTCCAGCCTAAACATTATAGAACAATGTTAGGGCCGTTCCCGGTTATTAAGTCCAAACCAAACACGCACAGATGAGTTGAAAAGAAGATCCTAAAAACAAATCACCTCCTTTATGCTTCCCCAACGCAAGAGTGACTGGGTTCAGAAAGGAGGCTAAGGAGGCGAGTTAAAGAAACCTGAAGGTTACAGAAAGGGCAGTTTCGAACTAAATATGGTCCACCCCGAATTCCTCAGTTTGGTGCACCTCCGCCCAGGAATGCACATTCGCTTAGCGGTAACGAGGCGCTAGAGAAAGGAACGGCATGTGAGGATCACTTGCACGTCGCCCAGAATCAGTTAGCACTTCGTTAACAATCTTTGCTTAGAAGTTGGAGTAAAGCAGCACTTCATTTTTCAGATGCAAATTTTGTGGTTGGTTTCCGTTTAGTGCTTCCGTTGGGAGTGTATGAGCGGGGGAGTTGTATTTAGAGTCGCAAACCTACACTTCAAGAAGGGTCGAGGAAAAAAAGAATATTTCTATTCTTTTAAAAGGGGCTCGCTGCATCCCCCAGTTGGGAGAGTCGCTACTTACCAACCTGAGGGGGGCGAGTTCGATTCTGTTCAACCAAAGACCATCGTCTACAAGTCAAATCTGTCATGCCTACGATGGTCCAGGATAAACGTCATCACCTGTGAGCTGCGATCCTACTCTCCAAACTTCCACGCCACGCTAATAGGAAGACAGTAGAGACCACGAAAAGTTTAACGCGCACCACCTCCCACATACACGTCGGTCTTTAGTTGGATCGTGTTTCGAATTCGCAACTCTGGATGCTCGTCCGTTACTCTTGCCACCGCGGCCCCCTGTTGGATGAGTAACGGAATAACAACCTGAGGATTGCAAACTCAAATCCAACCAAAGACCGCCATCTACAAAGTGGGCAGGTGCACGCTAAATCTATCGAGGCCTCAA
Organism: Metellina segmentata; assembly: GCA_947359465.1. Lineage (NCBI taxonomy): Eukaryota > Metazoa > Arthropoda > Arachnida > Araneae > Tetragnathidae > Metellina > Metellina segmentata. Next base: position 56,994,711 of record OX375883.1, on the reverse strand, counting down.
ATGTCCTACTGTTCGTGTAGAGTGCAAGTTTGGAGAGTGAGATGCCAGGTCAGATGTGACCTCGTCATCTGACAATAGTTCAAAATTACATGCTGTTGTACGGATATTTCCCTTTGGGTTTGCCAATAGCCAGTTGTGTTGCGCCAGTGCAACGTTAATGAAAAACACCTACCATACTTACCTGAAGACCCAAGAACAACACTTCGAAATTTTGCACAACGGTCAGATGACGAAGTCTACACTTGAGCTGCCAATCCACTTTCCAAACTTCCACACCACGTCAACGTGAGGACATGAGGGTTACGACAGATTTATCGTGCACCAACCCCCACACCCCTTTCGTTGGACCTTAGTTTGAAGCTAGCAACACTACGACTGCCAATCCGAACTCTTACAAGTTTGCTACCACGGCTCCTCCAACGATAGAGGAATTCATAAAATTAAAGCTGCAGCAATCGAAATGGACGAAATCAAAACTTTCATCGAAACTAATGAAATACGGAGGTGAAAAAACAGCCGTAATTATTATGAAGAGCAAAATCGTTCACTGACGAAACATCTTATTGATTCATCGGCGTTGCCAAAGCAACAGGCTGCACTCAACGCTGGAAATTCAAAAGAATAAAAAGATTCGTTTCATAATCCGCTGTAACTCAACGCTGACTCATAAGCTTATATTTTAATATCTCGTTAAAATGAGTCATTAGTCAGGATTGGATCAATCATAAATAATTGGAGAAGTTTGTTTGATCTTCGAATACTCGTATTACGCAAGATTCCTTGTATGTAAACGTCAATAAATCGCTGTGTAAAATATGATGGATGCTTTTCAGATGGTTATGAAGAAAGCGTTTGTTTTTAATCGAAATCAGCGCTGTATTGGAGTCATAAGTTGATACGCATTTGTTAGCACTTTTTTTCTTTTGTAATAATTCGGCATTTGAGAGCAGTTTAAGGTTGCGGAAATTCGCAAAAAAAAAAAAAAAAAAAAAAAAACCACCATAATTTGAAATTAAGCTAAAGTTTTTGTCATGCATGTTTTTAGGCCATTGTTTTTGTGTAAGGTCCGATGGAGAAATATCTGTGCATCTAATGCCAAAGTAGATAAATGCTTCTTTGGCGATATTGTTGTTTTCCTAAAAAGTTGAAGATAACTGGGGTATGAGGTATTTAATAAAATGTATGACGAAGAAATGCCCATTGTAAGATATGAAAACTTTTCTTTGATCAACGTCTTTTTGCTTTTTTGAGTTGATGAATTAGAACTTGTTTTTCTTCTATAGACCGGTGGAAATATTTCTAAAAATTAATCTAGAACTTATATCTAGAATTCAAAGGAAACGAAATTTGTAGAACGATAATCAATTTTATAGACACGTGGTTGTCTGGACGAATTTAGATGAGCGTATAGTGACTCATAGCTGAAACACATCTCATGCGTTATTGAATCACCCTTTTAAAGATGTGTCCTTCCTTGATTTTCTTTTGTTTTAAAAATAATTTTCATGAACAAATTAATAATTATTTAATACATAAATTGAAAAAAAATAAAAGTATTTTAACCCTCTCTGAAAGATAGGTACGAAAATACACACTAGGCATCCTTTAACCTTCGAAGTATGACTTCAAATCTATCTTTGGAATTTGTTATCTAAATTTAAAAATAAAAGCGTATTAAGAAGAGGTGAAAATTCTGTATGCTTAAATAACCACACTTTTGAAACCTTTATGTCAGTTAAGCTTTATGTCCATCAGGCATCGCCAAAAGTTTTCCCTTGCAAAACACTACAAACTGCTTAGTTATACATCACTCACTTTCAGGTAATAAGTTATGATTTACATTATAAACCTATCTTTAAAATTCAATGAAAAAAAATTGAATTTAATAAACTTCTATTTCAGACTAATATGTATCCAATCTTCGAATTTTATATCTAGAAAAAATACTGTAACTGTTTGTTGTTGTTTCTCATGCCTACACTGGCAGACCAGAGGAGTGCCAGGCCAGTCGAAGACGGCAAGAGGCGAGGGGGGTGCGCCTTCCATGTTATTGAGCCCCATTGGGAGGAAGTCCGACTTTGCTCGACATACATGACACATCCGTTTTACAGGAAGGCCCCTTTCATACATCCATTCACCCACACATATCGTAATTTAGATCCCAATCAGAGGCCGATAACCCCCTGATCAGGTACTCCCAGAGGTATTGATTTGGTATGGGAACATGGGGGACATTGTGACCACGACCTATTTAACGTGCCCCAGTCACCATTAGTGAACACGACGGTCTTTAGCCAGGTCGAAGCGCCGATCTCGCAATCATCAGAATTGTAGGCTCCGCCGAGGACAGAACCCACAACCCTTCTGATGCGAGCCGCGGTAGCTCAGTCAGTAGAGCGTATGAGCCCGACGCTCTACTGACTGAGCTACCGCGGCTCATACTGTAACTTAAAATCAAAATCAGCTAACAGAGAAACACCGAAAACAGTCTTTCCCTTTATGGTATTAACTATACAGGAAAAACCACTGTATAACGATTGCTGAAAAATATGGAAGCCATATCAAGGCGATAAAAAGTTTCTCGCGTACCTAAATCTTAAAAAGTAAAAATAAGGTAGTCTATAACAAGTTGTGACGTAAATTAAACTACCTACCGATCGTAAATTTTTGAACAAAGTCCTCTTTCGAAATTTGCCGTTGCTTTATGTTGTCCAAAAAATTAAGATTGCTGACTTTATAAAAACTTAATTTGCTATTATGACGTGGTGAATATTTCCCCCTAGTTAGTTAGGAAGAAATTTATTTTAAGTAAACTTTACCTTCGCTTGGGGAATTAAAAAAGCGAGTGGTGACAGCCTGTTCAAAGATAACAAGTATACGCAGATTTTTCTCTTGACGTTTATTTTGATTTTTGATGATGGCAGTTTAGTTCCACCGAAGAAACGTTGAACCAGTTTTATTATTTTGTTCTTCTGTTCTTTTTTAGTCATTTTTGAAGCGTTTAGATTATTGACTAAGCTCGGCTGAAGTTTTTATCTTTACTCCAATTATTTACTGAGAAATTGAATCCTCAAGGGGACAGTGGATTTTGAAAACAAACTTTTGTAGTTGTTACCTCGTTTTTAAATGATATTTGCAGACTGCTTCTGCTTAAATGTTCCTGAATAAAGTTTAATCCATCCAAAAATATTACATTCTGTGAAAGTACACGCTTTGTGTACATTCTGTACATAAAACGCGACAAAAAGGACAAAAAGTTTGATAACTTAGCAAATAGTGGTAAAGCAACATTTGAAACGAGTTTCTTTTCAGCGTGATGAATTTCTGATACTTATATATATATATATATATATATATATATATATATATATATATATATATATATAATAACAACATAAAATATACAAAATAACATAACACACACAAAATAACAAAAAATAACCAAACAGCCGGGGTGCATTAACCAGAAAGCGAAACTCGAAACTACCCATGCAAGCGCGCTGAAGCTGCAGACATAGCATGCTCCTCCCTGATGACGCCCTGATCCACCAACATTTCTTCATTTTTTATAATTTTTTAAGACTTTTGTTACATTTTTTTAGAAATTCTTGTGTTCTTGAAATTATATATATATATATATATACGCGTTTTCGTGTAGTAGTCTTAGTATACAAACCAACTATATCTATGATGTATATGAAACTCCGTTAAAAATTATCGTTTGAAAAAGTATTTTGACTATCCACAGTATTTAGTAATTTAGTATCAATTTCATTTTATACCTAAAATTAAAAATGGATTTGGGTGGTTTTGAAAGCCATTTGTCCCTTAACACTCTTTGTGGCTGTCAGTAGAGTTCTTCCGTATCTCGTTCAAATGTTCTCGGATGAACACTCCGAGGGCATTTTGAATGAAACGTTGATTACAAGCTCAATTAAAACAGGAACGGATTAATTAACTTAAAATTAAGGTTTATTTACAGGTTGGATAAAAAATTTACAAAAAAGTTTTCAAATAACTGGATAATTTAAACTTAAATTATTAATTTACAGAAGAAAACTATTATCCGAGTAAAAAATCCACTCAAAGCCTCCCCTATCTGGTCCACACTCCTTCCATATACTACTAAAAATGGTTCTTCGTGATACCTCTCCAAGGGGTCGTATACAAGTTGTCAGCTGTCAATGTTTAAGGGTGCTTGGAACCGTACTGTACATTGTCTCAACGAGATATCTGGTCATTAGAAATACTGACCAGATCTGACGAACAAGATGCCATTCCAATCTTGATCACGTCATCATCGAAAAATCGGCAATACCTTGGATGAAAACATATTTCGTTATTAAAAAAATTGATCACACCTTTATGGATGAGGTATCTTGTCGAAACCACTTAGAGGAATAATAAATTATTCAAGAATCGACTTTTGATGTTTAACTAACACTGTATATAATCAGTATCTTCGATGAAGAAGATGCTTGTGGATACGTTGGCGGAAATGTATTGCTATTTTTATTTGATTAGATAGTTTCTCGCCTCCTTCGTAATTCGACTCGTTTAGTTAGAGCACGCTCTCTAGTTCAGACTCCTCTGAATCAACAGGACTGTATTTTAATCTCTCTCGGATAAATTTATTACATTTAGTTTTAAATAAAGTTTTTTGATCTAATGTAATGAGCCATTTCTTCTTGACAGCACAATGAACTGTTCCCTGCGTCTGTGTTGTCTTTCAGAAAGCACTAATTGACACCCTCACTAAAAGCCACCTAATTTCGTTGTTAGACGAGTGTATAAAAGTGGAAGTGGTCACTCACTGATAACACTCCGCGCTTCCGGCCAGGGGAAGTGACCGGGCACGATTTCTTAAGAAACAAGAGTCTTTTCCGAAAAATGATAAGGCTTTTGATGTTACCCTACTTGGCTCTCGTGTCCTTGCCCCTTGCCTAGCTGTTTCTCGGTTCTGCAGCTTCTCCAGGAAATGTGGTTTCTGTATTAGGCCATTGATAGCGCGATTTTCTTCAATGGACGCTTCTACGAAGGCTTAGAGGTCACATTCGGAAAGTGTACAATGCTCTCACAGTGAGGTCAAAACAAAACATTGTTATGAGTGATTTTACTAAGAAGTCTCGGTGGCCCGTTTGGAAAAGTACAGATTAGCGATCAGAAGGTAACGAGATCCAAACTAGGTCCAACCAAAGATTCTCGGGTACAAGAGGGCCTGGTGTACTTTAAATCAGTCGTGGCCTCAACTGTCCTCACGTTGGCGTGATGCGGAAGAATGGAACGTGAGATGCGAGTTCGGGATTTAACCTTGTCATCTGAGTGTAGCTCAAAATTAAGTGGTGTTCTCCTCAGATGTTTCCCTGGAGTATAGATCCCGGAACGTAGGCAATATACCGTTGCGTTGCTCCAGTATGGCGTTAATTAATTACCACTATCACCAAAAGGTCTTAGACAAACTTTAAAGGTAGAACAGGAATAGAAAAACCATATACATGGGAACTTATAACCTTGGCCACCACGATTACCCCACTTGTCCCCCATTGATTTATTCCTCTGTAGTTACAGACTGGTGGTTAAGGTGGTACTATAGATCGGAAGGTTCCGGGTTCGAATCCGGGTCAGTGCGTGCATATTTGTAAGCGTATGGTGTAGAGGCAGCTGGTGCACCTTAAAATCTGTCGTTGCCGAAAGTCCTGACGTTGGGTTGGTGTGAAAGTTTGGAGAGTGGGTTGCCAGCAAAGGTGGTTGCCTCGTGATCTGACCGTGGTTCAAAATTACGTGGTGTTGTCCTCAGATCTTTCTCTTAAGGGATTGATCCTAGACCGTCGTCAATAGCTCGTTGTGTTGCTTTAGTACGACGGTAGTTAAAATTTACCAAATAATCTATTTGTGGTTATTTAAAAAGCTTTGTTTACGAAAAACTCGTCTGTGTGGCAGCTGCCTGTACCCGCGAGAGATCTGGAATTTCTGAACATATTCGCGGAAATATGCGTCGAGGTTGCGAGTCGTGTATTGATGTTATTGGAAGGGACTTTGACCGTCTACTCTAAACTTGCAAACGTATGTCTAACAAACTTTAACACCTTACTTTTCCGTTCTCTTATTTATTATTCTTCATGTACTTCTAGCAACTAAGAGTGACGTTTGCGGCTATATGTTCCTGTGTAAAATTATCTTGTTTTGGTATTCCTGACCCCCCTTTAAAGTTTGTCCAAGACTATTTGGACCCCCTGCATATGAAAGGTATTAAGTTGTTAGAACTCCAAATACGTTTCAACCATGGTAGAAATCAGTAACTGAAACATAGTGATTGGATTGATAGTAAAACAAAATGTATTGCTTAGCTTTAGACAACCTCATTTTCATACCATCTGAATCACCCTGTATATGACAGTGTCAAAAATATGAATACGCCAAACAAGTTTTAACCATGGTAGATAGCTATTACGGAAATACAGAGATTGGAATAAAATCAAAGCAAAAATGTATTGCTTAGCTTTAAACAACCAAAAAGTCAACTAGATTCTCTGTTGCTTCTTTTCCTCCTATACAATGACATCAGGGCCATACCTCCTTTAAGTGTGCACGGGCTTCACGGTCCCAAGGTACTCTAGTGATCTATGAGAATGATGAGGTTAGAAATAGTAAAACGTCGAATATTTAGAGATATCTATTTGGGTGGGTAGGTAGTTATTTAATTAATGTCGCACTGGAGCAACACAAAGGGCTATTAACGACAATCCGGAATCAAACTCCAAGGGAAAGATTCAAGGACAGCGTTTCGAGATTTCGAAATCATCGTCAGATGACAAGAACAACACCCGAGATGACATTACTTTCGCCAAACTTCCACACCACGCCAACGTGAGAACATTTGAGGCCTAAACAGATTTGACGTGCACCAGCTCTCTGTACACGACGGACTTCGGTAGGATTCGAACTCACGATCGCCCGGTTGCTAATCTGTTACTGTTCCACCTGGGCTACCTTGATATTGTATGTCGTGTCTGGCGCAGCATGGCCAGATATGGCCCTTGCGCCATAAAACACCAAAAGCAACCATCCGGGCAACCATGGCCCGGTAATAAAAGAGGAAATGAAGGCATGTTTAGCGCACTGTTTTTATATTAAGAAATATTTTGCATTAACCTTTTGACTACGGGCTATAGATATAACTGGCGCAATTCTTTCTTGATGCGATTCTTATAACTTTCAAGACACAACTACTGTACTGACTGTAGTCTAAATTTGCCACGATCTAGATACCTGTACCGGTCGTAGTCTAAAAGTTAAAATAAAGTTGCAAGTCACGGATTAAAGTGAAAAGCAAATTTGACGGCATTAAGAAAGAATAGTAGAACGAACTCCTCGCAACTTCTAGAAGCAAAAACACTCTGTTGCCCGCATCAGTTCCAGTGACGGATCGATGTTTTCATCTCTTGTGACAAAAAGAAATTCAATGCCTGACAAATGAGGTGATAATCCACTGAATCCAGCGACTCAGACCATAATAACTCGCTCAGCGTGGGAGAGGAATACGGTCGGGCTTTAGATCGTGTGGGCACTTTTGTGGGTGGTAAGTGTCTTGTAAGTGGTCGACTTACACAAACTGGATTCGCTTTTGCAGATAGCAATCGTGTTTGCTCGAGGTTTCAAATCCTGATGTATGGGCATGTTGCAAGAGGGAGATAAGAGTTGTCGATGGAGGACAATGATTTGTTATTTACGACTGATATATAATAACAAATGTCGCAGTTCCTTGTTGGAATGATATTTTTGTTGTAATTGTTGGATTCTTCGGAAAAGGTTAGTGTTTCCTTCTCAAAGAGGTCGTTCTGATGTTTGCTTATCAAAGGGAAATACAGTGACGAACTTGTTCGGACTATTTATCAGGGGAAATATATCCCTCTGACTGAATGAATGACTGAATTATTAAGAGTAAAATCTGCAATTTCAAATAAGTTCTTCAATGCCCGACAGTTCAACTTTTCTACCTTCGGCAGAACAGGGGGTAACCTGGTGGCTATTTGTGAGGGAGCACTCAGTGGTAAGACGCCGTTTCTCCTACATCCATGCACTTACAAGACGAGATTCGAATCCAATATACGTCGAATCCAGGATTTTAAAACAATTTGAATCCGAGTTAATTTGATTGACTTCAACAACGTTAATTCGCAAAAACAACGCCTCGTCGGTTGTCAACTTGTGAAAAAAAAAATTCCTTCATTGTACTCAGACAACATTGATTCAAAATCTGCAAAAGTCATTGAAAAGTTTTTAATACAAGGCAGGTTTATGACATGATAATTATGAGAAGATACTGCCATGGTCAATACTTCTGAGCAAAAGAAGTGGCATGTATATCATCTTCTTTCTTTGCCAATATGGTAGAGTTTCATCACATCAGCAGCATTTTGTTCTCAACAAAGGCCTAGCATCGTTTAACCCTTTAATTCAACCGTAATATACCTTGCTTTGTACAACGGAAAACTAACGCTACAGTCTTATTATAATATTCAGAGTTGATTTTATTGTTGATCTCTAACAGTTTACTGTTTTTCTAATTGGTAAAAGCCTTTAAATTGCTGTATAAAATAAACCTTCCTAGTTTAATGACCGCTGGTTTATTATTACAGATTTGTCGTCCTACAAATTCAAAAAAATTAAATACAAAGTACGATAAATACGTGACATACAAATTCAATCAGCTTAAGAGCAAGCATAAGTAATACTTTTGACCTAAACCGTATACAGGATTTCATCTCGGAATGGGCCCAAAATTTGAAATGTTATTTTTGGGTCCAAGAAGGAACTGGACCTAAATATAATTGTAAGAAATTTTATAAATGTCTTCATATCTAATATACAGGGTTCATATTCTTCAAACGAAAGAAAAACGAGGGAGTTTTTTAGCCTGTTTCATTTTAGGGCTACATTTCACAAAGATCGTAATAGATTACTCCATGGTTACACAAGTGAAGAAACGTTCATCACCGCTACGTTTAGGTCTCTCACCGGAGAGACCCCCAGTTTTAAAACAACCTTTATTTAACTCTCCTACAAGTATTATATTTTTAAAAAACAGGCCTTCTGAAGGTTTTAAAGGCGTGTGTTAACAGCAATGTATTTCATCATTTGATGAAATTTTGTGTAGAATTAAGTCAGCATGAAGTCAAGTATCTCAATTTTTTCTAGTACAGAGTACAATTAATTTTAGAACGGTTGTGTACGCCTAAATATATGCGATAGTTAAGCAACATAAAGCACATATTCAAATCTTGCTATAAGAAATCAAGATTTTATTTCACTGTCACTTGTCAAACGTTCAAAGTATGCTAATATTATATTTATGGATTTTGAATTTTATATGTTGAAGGTCCTAAGGACGACGAACTGAGCTGATATGAATATTGAAGAGGATCATCATATTGAAGTTCCGTCGTGACTCAATCGGTATGCCCACTGCGCTAGCAACCTTCGAGTTGTAGTCGGCGCACGTTCGATTCCTGTCAGGCGCATCACTCCCTTGGTGTATTTCTTCTGCGTCAATTAAACTTTCATTGTGTGTGTGTCTATTACTTGATATCGTATGTCTGGCACAGCATGACCAAATATGGCGTTTATGCCATAACCTTCCCCCCTCCCAAAAAAAAACCCGCATTGGCATTGCTTTAATAAAAAATGTTTACGTTAGTAAATGTTGTAAATGTTATGTTGTTAAAAATGTTAAAATAAAAAATGTGTGTATCTATTACTTGATATCGTATGTCTTGTGTCTGGCGCAGCATGACCAAATATGGCTTTTATGCCATAACCTTCCCCCCCCCCTCTAAAAAAATTATATAAAAAAAACCGTGCTGACATTGTTTTAATAAAAAATGTTTGGGGCTTTCTGGATATTGATTCCACCTTTTAAATTTCTTGTTTTGATTTTAACATCTTCAGGTATGGCACCAGAAACGGGCAACTATTTTTTGTTGAACCTAAAAAAGAAAGCACTTAACATTTTTACTAAAAATGGATGTTTTAAATTGTACAATTCTTTCTCGGTGGTTCAGGTAATGGAGTGTTGTTTCTTATGCCTACACTGGCAGACCGGTGGAGTGCCAGGCCCGTTAAGGACGGCAAGAGGCGAGGGGGATGGTCCTTCCAATGGAGTTTCACCTCTTTTCTAACTGTATTTGTATGTGTCGTTTTTCTAGTATTTTTTGTATCGGGTAATTTTGTTCTCTGATTGGATATTTTTCTGTAAAAAAGAAGCACTCACCATAAAAATTAATAAAATTATTTTTATTTCTTCATTCTGGTTTACGTTAAATCTGTCGTGGTTTCAAATGTCCCAACGTTGGCGTTGTGTGCAAGTTTATAAGATGGTGTGGCAATTTGCTGTGTTGCCTTGGTATAAAATTATGTGGTGTTGTCCTCGGATCTTTCCATTAGGGATGGGTTCCCGGACCGTCGTCGATAGCCCGCTGTGTTGCTCTAATGCGACAATAATTTAAAGTGTCAATTCCTTCTTCATTTTTCTTGGTAAAGGATAAACAATTAATCACCTAATAGCTGTTATTTTATTTCAGAATCATAAAAGTTTTCTGTTCAAGTTATTTTACCATAAGTTTGTTTAATAAGTATCAAACAAAATATGATGGTAAAATAAGGCATTCGCGTCGCAAGCTTGAACATTGAACTGTAGTATCACTGACATCCCAAGCTGATATCTCTTCATATGTATCCGAAAAATAAACTAACCGTATCAAAACTATTACCAAGATAAAGTCGTGTGGAACTTTTAAATGGAAAATCAATAACGAAAGTCAATTCATATCTGGTCAAAGTGAAATAAATAAAAACGGTGAAGATCAAATCATAAATGATAAGGACAGACGGGGGAAATGATGGATAGGTAGGAAATTGATATCGAAACGAGAAATGAATAATTGTCAAGTAGATAAAAAATAGCTGAGAGTACAATAGAGGCTTCGATCTTTAGTAAAAGAGAAGTTTTAATATATTTTTTCATTATGTCAAACAGATCACTCCAGTTACATGACAGAGAGAAATTAATATTACAATTATATAATACTATATTAAAACACACATTATATAGCACAAAACTGAAAAATGAAAGAAAAAAACCATGATCAAATCACCAACCACACAGAAAAAAGGGCAAAAATTTTATCTTCAAATTTTTTTTTAAATTTCCTAAATGTTTCAAATTTTTTACTGGAAATATCAGTGGTTGGTGTGTTTGTTGATCAGAAAAAAAATTGAGGCATTCGTAGATAATTCAAATAATAAATTGTTGAAAAACATTTTCATGAAAAATAATTTTATCGCATGTATTATAACATACTTGCCAACTTTAAAAGCTGTTCATCAGTAAAACTTTTGCTTCCGAACACCCTCACAACATAATTACATGAATTATGTGCATTAGAAATGTCGGTATATGCGTCACAATAACTAGTATTATTTGTATTTAAAAATGCATAAGTAAAAATTCGCAGTGCTAACTGTATGTAGCATACCATTAAAACTTTCGTCAGGATTACAGATCATTGGTACTTATAAAGCTTATTTACAAGTAGATGAAAGAAAAAAAATCAATGTTCTATTTACAAAGTTGTTTCATTTAGTGTTTTATCCAGAAAATTTTGCACTGAATTTCTGCTTAAAACAAAGTTTGGGGTTTTGTGTCTTCAACACCGACAAACTTTCCAACGTTTTGTTAGAAATGAGATAACGGTATTCGGTTCTTTCTGAAGAGGCTGAAGATTCTCTCACATTGCATTGGAATGGGTGATGAGCAGAATAGAAAGCATTATTTTGGCCAATCTAGCGAATTTAGAATTGCATTAATCAATTTTTTTTATCCTACTTCAACCCACTGCAGATCAGTACGGTCCTGTCCTTCTATTATCACTCCATATAAGTACTCGAATACAAAGTAATCGGAAGCACAGTACTCGAATACCAAAGTATTCGATCTAAGTATTCGTCCCAAGTATTCATCCCGAGTCATTGAATATAATAGTATTCGTCCCAAGTATTCATCCCGGGTCATCGAATATAATAGTATTCGTCCCAAGGATGTGAATGACAAAGTAGTGATCAAAGATTCGAATACAAAAAAACTTCATCCCGAGCATTCGAATACCAAAGCCTCATCCCAAGCATTCGAATACTCTTCATCCAACGTATTTTTATAAATTAAAAAGCCTTACACCGCAGTTGATTCTGACAATCAATTTGTCATTTTGTTTTTTAATTTTAACATTTTTACGGGTACAAGAAAACATTTGAACATTTAAATATTAATTTCTAAAAACTACTCGACTCTGTCCAATTCTAGTATAAAAACATGATTCTACACAAATATGTTAGTTCATCAGAAAACATTAAAGCCTTTAAAAAAGCAACATTAATTTCTTATGACAGTTGAAGAGAAAGAGTGGCAGAATATGTGAAGAGGATATACAAGTTGGGGAATCAGATTACAAGTCAACAAGTATGATAAATGACGTTGATGTTCATGTAAATGAGAGTTAAGATTTAGAGAATTGTGCAATGTCCTTAGAAACTGCCGTGGCTTGAAATGTCCTTACGTTGGCGTGGTGTGGAAGTTTGGAAAGGTGGCGTACCTGCTTAGTTGACGACCTCGTCATCAGACAGTGGTTCAAATTTATGAGGTACTGTCCTCTGATCTTTGTATTCAATATTGATCCCGTACCAATAACCCATTGTGTTGTGATGTAAATTGAACTATCTAACTACCCTCATAAAGAGCCGCCAATTCGCCACTTGTCATGGAGGCTCTTCATGGCTTGTCCAAGAATAACTCAAATAACTGGTTCGGTTTTTATTCTTGAGATCACTAAATCCAGTAGAAACTAAGATTCGTGAAAGCCACTCTTCCATAAGATATAGCTAGTTCGTTTTAAACTTTTTCACACTGCCTGAATCCGTTAAGTTTCACTTCAATGAAACCAAATCTACGTTAGTTTCTACTGGATTCAGGTTGATTTGGATTCTTTTGGTGCAAAGTAGCCGTTACGGTCATATTTTGATAGAGGACGGTGATTAGAATCATACAACACGTAAGAAATGTCTTTCAACAAATTGATTTAATAACTTGTACATCTTATAACCTTTCACACTGCTTGAATCCTTGTAGTTCCACTTCAATGCCATTAAATCTGCGTTAGTTTCTACTCGATTCAGTTTGACTTGGATTCTTTTGGTGCAAAGTGGCCGTTACGGTCATACGTTGATGGAGGAGGTTGATAAGAACCATATAACACTAAAGAAATATCCTTCCACAAATTAATTTAGAAACTTGTACGTCTTAAAACCTTTCCCACTGTCTGATTCCGGGTAGTTCCGCTTCAATTTAAGCTAATCTACGTTAGTTTCTACTTGGTTCAGGTTGTCTCGGATTATGTAGCTGCATAGGGGTCCTTAAGGTGAATTTTTGACAAAGGAGGGTGATTAGACATTATAACACGAATGAAACATCCTTCCCCGAATTAATTTAACATCCGATCTGATTTACAGTGCCGGACATACCATCTCCAACATGCGGACTTCCATTTATCAGGCAATCACAAGTTGGGCTGCTCGTCAAAGCGATTGTTACCGCGGACGCAATCAGAGACCGAGTTGCAATTCGGATGTCAAGATAGGACGAACTGCTCAGCAGTGACGCGATGGGTACGGTTACAGCGATAGAGATACGGAGGAAGCTAATTATTGAGAACATATCAGGATGCCTCATCAGTTTGGCCAGCCCTGTGTTTGTGACATTTAAATCCAAATTGGTGTGCATCGATCAGTATTTGCTACTGATATGCTTTAAGTGAGGTTTTATTGATCTGACAGGCCCATGCATAGCATCTAGGTTAAAGTTTCTTTATTGCTTATATTTATTGATGGCAATGTCGTTATTCCTATTTGACAGGTCATTTAAATCCATTTATGAGGTGTCGCGGTCCAGTGAATTTGCCCTTGCATTAGCAATCTGCGAGTTGCGGAGCAGATTCATGTCAGGTTCGATTCCTCCCTGGATGTATGACCACCTGCCATAGCATGATATGCGCCATAGAACCCAACCAATCAGCCATATCTCCAAATAGTTGGTTGGATTTTATGGCGCATGGGCCATATTTGGCCAAGCTGTGCCAAACTCAAGAAATGAACATGCCTACACGGGGAACATTTTACTGTCTCGGTTGATTGAAACTCAACAGGAATTGAACATGCGTAACCTGCAACTCGCAGGTTGCTAGCATAGGGCAGTGGAAAAACGCACTGAGCAACTATATTCTTTTACGAGGTCGAGGTTTCTTTGAGGAAAATTGTGCAATGGGCTAGATACCTACATATTTCGCGTTGTCCTACTGATCCATTCTTTCATTACTTTTAGGTCGAAATCGTATAAATGGATAAAGAGAATTAACCATTACCCACGAATACCATCTGTATAGTAATACCCGAATACGTTATTGTTTGTTATCATGGAAATTAATATCAACTTTTAGTATAATGTGAGAGGGATGTTACTAATCATTACTCAAGTTTCGTTTTCAATCTTCTCTCTCTCTCTCTCACTCTCTCTCTCTCAATCATCCGCATTTCTAACATCAGCTCAGTAAGAGAACGATTAGGGGTTGGCGAGCGTAAGCGAACAGGTGGCGAAGCTCACTCTGTGACGTCATGGACCGGAAAGTCAAATCAGGATTACACGAATTATTAAGATAGCTTCGTCGTCGCAGGATATTAACTCTGCAAAAGGAGTGTTGGCTTGCGAAGAGTTGCGGGACGGAGCCCCCTTGTTAGAATACAAAATTTAACAAATATCAGAGATATTTCATGTTTTCACAGCGTATGATGTAATTATCGTCAACTGCCCACTTACGATTTCTAATATTTTTCCTAGATGATTCTTCATTTCAGAATGAATTTCCTTCCAAATTTTCTGCGTTGATGCCAACTCTTGATGATTCATGCTTAAAAACAATATCAGTTATCGTTTCCTGAAGTTTCGATACGATAACTTGTAAATCAAAATTTGACCAATTTTGAAAATGACGAAATATTTCGAAATCAAGATATTGCCAATATTTTTATGCTGACAAGATCTGTTCATATTTCTTGTAATGGCGAGATGTTTCATGCATGAAAATAGGGTCAGTTTTGCTAATGACGAGATACCTCGCCCGGGCAACCAATCACCAGAAGGGTTGAGGCGTTTTATCTGTATTTCCCTTATGCATTGCATGCATTCTATTTCCTTCGAAATGCCATGCAGCAACATTTTGCAACATCACTCTCCTCTTCACTTTCAAGTCCTTGTTGATTCGTTTCTGGGGTTCCGAAACACTAGCATCTCAGTCAGAGAATAACCTTGACAAGAGATCTTGGGTTTTCGGCCCAGGTTCTCCAAGTAACTTCTCCATCGTCACCAAACTTCTTTTTTTCAATTAAAAAAAAATTAATAAGATATTTTTCTTACAAAATTTCATAAAGAATTCAAAGTATCGATGTTACTGTCGTCAACCGTACAGTATTTTTAGTGTATGATTTATAACATTTTTCTTGGCGTTCTTTCATATAGGAATGAAGTTATGTCCCAATTTTCTGCTTTTGTGCCAACTCTAGATGATTCATGCTTTAATATTTTCTGTTAATGTTTGATACGTTGGATTGTTTCCACTATTCATTGGACTATTTCCATCAAATTGACATGCATAAACATTTTTCAACAGACGCTCTGTAGTCTCCATTAACGCTTATTGATTACAATACAAACTACAATAATCTCACAAAAACCTTTCATTATTATTTGTTTGATCAGGTTATAAACGGCGAACTATTATTGGATTTTTCGTCAAGAAATGAAAATCAAAACGCGTTTTATATCTCTCTCATATTGTATAGGACGCTGTGTGAGCCCGTGGGTGACACACAGCCTTTAGACACGGAGGAGAGAGATGCTCTCTTAGACCTGATGAAAACTAGTCTTTCTTAGCCCTAACCAGGCTTCCTTATTCCTAATGAGAACCAGGCTTCCTTAGTCCTAATGAGAACCAGGCTTCCTTAGCCCTGACGAGAGCCAGGCTGCCTTAGCCTTAATGAGAGTGGTCCATCCACAATCTTTTTAGTTTGTTGTCAATAAATATATTGTTTTTGTTACAACGAATTGTGTTAATTAAAATACAGTCCACTATAGAGCTATATCGGAACAACAATACCGTTACATATTTTTTAAACAGATAACGATATCACAATGCTTTTCTCATCCTCATAAGAAAACAAGCACTAAGTACATCCAAAAAATTTAGTTACATTTCAATTCTAGTTTGACACTATACAAAGATGATAAAAATTTTAAGCAGAACACATGCAAAGCTTGGTTTTCTATAGATTGCATTATTTTTGACTTGTGTAATCCAAGAGTATATTTCCTACGACCACGGTTTATAACTTTTTCCCACGGTATTCATTTCAGAATGAATTTGTGTTTCTTAGGATTAAAAAAAAAGAAAAGGATTAAAAAAACCCTGTTCAGAATAATGAACAGGTGTTTTTGATCATTTTCTGTTTGCGCATTCTTCTATTGAATTCTTTCCACATGGATTTAATTTATTTCGAAATGCTATGGAAGCAACATCCAGCAGCAGCAACCTGAACAGACGCAACTTTAAAGCGTATCGATTACACTATCTGCAATATTCTTCTCAGTCTTTCACTATTATTCGTTTTTTAAAGATATGTTACATAAAATCCCTTTTTGGCTCAAAAAAAATTAAAATACTACGTATTTTGAAAGTGTTATATATCTTTCATGCAGATCACTTTGACAACGCGCAATTTTAACGTATTCGAAAAAAATACTGTTTTATGAGGGTTTTTTTACAAAGCCGATGATGGGCATGGATATCGTAGATTTAATACAGAACGTATGCCAAGTTTTTGTTTGAAATAGGGGATTTATGATTTATTTGATGATTTATTTGAACAATCCAATATTGACTTTCTCTTTTTACGATTTATAACGTTTTTCCATTATATTCTTTCATTTCGAATGAATTTATTGCCAAATTTACTGTTTTTATCTCCATACTGTATTATTCATGTTTTTATCCCTTTTCCCTTTCCCATTTGATTTGTTGGGTTCTTTTCACTATAATCTCTACAATTATAAAAGAAAGTCTTTGTCGATGTGTCTGTGGTCTGCGTGTACTGACGAATCTATGGTACTTATAATAATGAAATTTGGCACACAGGTAGTCCAAATTTTTTGCAATTTTTGATAACGCGCTAGAATTTTAAAATTTTGTTTAGAACATCTCAAAATTAATTTATTAGTTTTTTCACCCTTCTTCCTTCCGTTTCGGAGTGACGTCAGAAAGAAGAAGCCAGCCGATTTTGCTATTTTCGACCTCTGACGTCGCTTTGAAACCATGCCAAGTTTTCCGATTCCAGCGTGTTTTGATTTACGTGGTTGATAACAGAATGTGATGTCACGTCTATTGGATCTCTTCGCATTTAAATGGGAATGCGTAGCAATCACCGGGATTGGCGAGCGTTAGCGAGCAGTGGTCACACTTGAACCCACGAAAACAACTGTCACGGGTAAGAAAAATTATGCATGAGATCGATACCTTATATCATTTGATTTCATTTTAATAAATAGTTTTTCAATTGAATATTTATATTTTTGCAAGAGATTGTGACGTAACGCCTATTGGATACCTTCGCAATTCGAATTTGGCCGCATTTGACAATGACGAGGCCATCACGGCGTTGCCTGTGGTGTTAGTTTGCGATCAAACCAAATGGGAATTCGTAGCAATCAACGGAGGTTAGCGAACAGTGGTCACACTTGACCCCACGAAAAGAACTGTCACAGGCAACGCCCTACGCAGGGGCTAGTATAGTATATTAAAAGGATTTCATTTCCTTCAATATACCATGCATACCATTCTTCCATAAACACTCTAGTCTTAAAAGTTTATCGATTACATGGCTCAAATACATCATGTAATGATCTCACAAAAAAACTTTCGCCACTATTCGTTTTATCGGCATGCATAAGAGATACTAAATATTATTAATGTTTGGGTGAAAAAAATAGCTTTAATCATTCCGATAGCGTCATATCTTTCAGACAACATAGTATGCAATGTACTTCTCATCATCATGTAAATAAGCATTTAGTGTCACCCAAAAAATCATTTAATGAGTTTCTCCTCTAAACCGATGCATAGATGGTGTAGATTTAAAAAGAACGCATGCAAAGTTTTTGTCTGAAATATATTGCTTTATTTGTGTAATCCAACAATAGGATTCCTCTTTCCTACGATTTATAACTTTCCCCATATGTTCAAGCATTTCATAATGAAATTATTACCGAATTTCCTGCTTTGGTGCCAAAATTAGATTATTCGTGTTTTTTTATTCTTTGTCAGTTTATTCATTTGATCGGTTTGATTCTTTGCACTATATTTAAGCCATGTTAAGATAAGGCGGTTTCTAACACGTGTTTGCGAGGTTTTCGAGGCACGCTTTCCGTAAGCATTAAATTATGTTTTTTCATTCCTCGAATTCAAGTTTCTCTTTGTGGTCGTTGAAGATGGAGTGAAAATCTCAACGGATTTGAAATCTGCGAAAAATTTTACACGATATTGATACCTTAAAAGTGATTTTCTTTTCTAAATATTAATTATTTATTTCTAAAATAATTAATTAAATAATTTTTTTCATTTTAAAATGAATTCATTTCCAAATTTCCTGCTTTGATACCAATACCAGACGATTAATCCATTTTCTCCTCATGCATTTCATCTGGTTTGGTTCTTTGGATGTTATAAAATGAATTCTACTTCCTTCAATATTCCATTCTTTCACCGATACTCTGCAGTCTTCTTGAAGTATTATCAGTGTTACTCAATGTCTAATATTTTCTTCCCAGATGTCAGATAAACATTTCACTATTTTCCGTTTCTTTAACAAACAAAAAACAAATTATAATTTATCAACCGAATTTGTCACACATTTAATTCACATAAACCCTAAGAAGCATCTGAGCAGAAAATAAATTTCCTCATTCCCCTTTTCAGATCCACAACACCCCCAATGCCATGGAGCATGTATCATTGTTTCCAAATATAACGGAACGAAAGCAATAAAAAACATCGCGATGTAGATTTTCTTTAAATTGCCATCTTCCCTACAATCCATCGCAGCTTTTCGTCAAGCCTTGTTATTATAAAACGGGATATATATTTCCCCAGCTTTAGAATTAAACATCCTTTATATTGGGCACACGCGTTGGAAAATATATTGAATAGCAACAAGAGAAAAAAAAGCGAAGCCTTTATCTGAGAGACAGCAAGTATTTCTCGGATCCCTCTGGCTAAAAAAAAAACCAATTTCGTATCCATCCCATTCGTTACCAAGCTCTGGAAATCCATTTTCCGAAATGTCAAACAAATATTAGTTCCTCCTTGCATTCCAAGAGAAGAAAGAAAGTATTCTAGTCCTTCGTTTTTTCATTATTGATTATAATATTAAATAAAAACAAAGAACGCTTTTATGCGAGAGTATGAAGTGAGGGTAGGAAAAATATCCATTTATCTTTTCCAGAAATTATTTTTGGGTGGAAGGGAAAAAATTGTGGTTTGATGAAAGGCACAAGGGAGAAGATAAGGACGGGAAATGCGTTATTTTTTGTGGATTCTAAAAGAGTCTTTATTATTATTCTGCGGTGTTTTTTCCTGGAAATTTCTCCGGTTGCTGGCAATCTGTCGTTTTGACAAAGAAATGCCATAAACAATCGCAAACAGAACTTGGGTATTATTGTGAGGAGGGAAATTTTTTGTATCGGTGTTTTTTGCTATTGATGTGTCAAAGAGGTTGGATGAAGAGCGCAATTACTAGAGATAGTGCAGAAAAGTAGAGATAGGCTGTTGTTCTGATAGCTGTTTGAATAGCAGTTTTTGGAAAACAACAGTTAAAAACTTCGGAACAGTTATAAAAATATTTTTGTAGTTAACGATAAAAGCTATGGGAAAGGCAGTGCAGCAATTCGAATAAATGTATAAAAGAATGACAAAACCAGAGTTGAAATAACTGAATATTCTAACACATGGCTAAATAAAACAAAAACTAAGCAACTTTGTAGATGTTGGGTAGATAATTAACGCACTGGAGCAACACAATGGGTTATTGGCGATCGGGATCCATCCCAAAGAGATTCTAGGTTGACATCTCAAAATTTTCAACCACAGTCGGATGAAGAGAAAACTTGAGCTGACACCCCACTCTCCAAACGTTCACACCACGTCAACCTGAGGCCATGACAGATTCCCCAGATTACACCACAGTTAAAAGTTGGATCGAGTTTCGAACTCGCAACCCTCCGGTTAATTATCTGCTTCTCTTTAAACCGGCCACGACCCTGCACCTACGTATAAAATAGCCCGTTGTGTTGCTCTAGTACGACGTTAACTAAAAATTACCATTACCATTACCTACGTATAAAATGGGTTATTGGCGAGGGTCCGGGATCAAACCCGAACGGAAATGAGCCAATTCACAAATTCGCTGATTCTGGGTTTTGAAGGCAAATCAAGGTTAAGAGAACAATATTAGATGGTAATGGTAATTTTAGTTAACGACGTACTAGAGCAACACAACGGGCTATTGAAGACGGTCCGGGATCAGTCCCTTTAGGGAAAGATCCGAGAACAATATTAGAAAAAGGGCTGTAAGATCTAAACTGCTACAGTTCTTAAAACTCTTGACTGAGCCAATAGAACCCTGTGTTGGAAACATTCCGACGTGTAAAATCCTTCCCAGAAAATTCACAGGGAAGCCACGAAATCTTTCCGGCAACAGCATTTCGGTAGGATCAACGTATGGCTCATCCCATTTGTATTAAAATGGACGAAGCAGCAACCTTAAGTTCACTTGGGAGCTATTTGACCTTGCCGAAAGGAAGGAGGGGGAAGATGGGAGACCTCTCTCTTTCCAAAGGTCGGATCTTTCGATCTGTGGGTGCCCGTTACGGTCTCGAAGACATATTAGATCCACCCGGAGTGATCTCTGACACCGGCCACATTCCCAGTCGGAGTAAATGCCTTTATTTATTGTGCAACACTGGATTACTTTTCCCCTGCGAATTCCAGGGATTTCTTCTATTTTTTTTTCACCCTCCTTTTTTTAAAAGAAAAAAAGGGGACTAAGATTTTTTTTCCTGGTTGTTTATTCCCCTTTTGAGCCCTCCGACGCGTGCAAGATGGAACAGTTCACTCTTTTTCACATAATTGGATTCGCTGTGGATTATCGGGGTTGGGGGAGGAAATATTTTGGGTTGGGTTTCCGACTGGAATTTCAGATGGCGCTGGCGATAGCTTAAAAAATTTTGGGGTCTGTGGTGTATCGTTTTAATGGTTTTTCCCCCCTCTGCCGAATGTTGACCAAAACGAAGCGCAATTTGTAATCGCTGGAGCCTGTTTCAATGAAGCTACTTCTTCAAGGAAAATTTGATCTATTGGATGGTCTTACATATGCCTAAGACGAGCTCATACTTTTTTTTCTTGCATAAGCAATTAACACTGCTGCTCCTGTTGTCAACCACGTATGTTTAAAAGTTTCATGCAATCTGCACTATTTTACTGTAATTGGCTCGGAGGGTTTGCCCGTGGTGCCAATTATAGAGAAAATATAAAAGCAGTGTGAGTAACTGTAACCTATTTATGTGTCCAGAAATATGTGACCAAAGCGTGTAGTATCATGACCCAAAATTTACTTTCGTCTGCTAGATGAAAACGAACGTACAATCTGATTGGTTAACAAAACGGAAACTACCATCTATTGATTCCTCATCTGATAGGTCAGCGCGACATAGCAGTAGATCCCCTGTTCATTGACAGAGTCCATCCTAACAGTAATTTACACCTGCAACGCTTCAAATAAACATTTCGAGAGAGTCCCCCCCCCTCCAATTATGAGGTATTGTAATCGAATCTTTCCTTTCGGAATTGATCCTAGATGCTGTGTTGCTCCAGTGCGACGTTAATTCAACTACCGACCCCAAAATAATAACATAAAATAAAATTTGAAAAAACAAATTTTGGGTAAAAATGAAAGGAAAAATTACATTTCAAATTGCTGCATGGGTAACGTTCCGGTTTTTTTTTTCTAACAGTGCTATCAACTGCTAACAAAACTGTTAATAGTAACAGCTAATTAGCAATAACCGTTGCAACACTGCTATCGCGAAATAACAGCTTTGCCCACATCTACTTCAAGTGAAAACGAGAAGAATCTTTCAGATAGCATCTGTACGAGGAAAGGGGAGACCAAACAGGATTATCGTAAGCTAACTTTTAACGACTGAAACGTCGTCACTCGCTTCGGAGGGATGTCGCACTTCGCACCCCCGCTTTCGAAGTCCCTCTTCTTTTTAGAACTTCCGCACCGGCGGATGTGGAAGTAAGATAGAACGCTTGCTTCCTGTTTGGGATGAGAGAGTTCTGGCGCCGCGTAGACTGACCAGCGGAAGGCCATTGCTGGGGGGCCTCCCCCAGTGTGGAAGGTGTTGCTTTACAAGAAAAAGAAGGCCGCTGTCCCAATGAACTGAACGTTTGAGAAATCTTGGATACGAAATCAGGAAAATTTCGTTTTGGGCGGGTGTAAAGTATCGTTCTCAATTGAAATGAGCGGCGAAAATTCGATTGCTTCCATTGTGTATTTCTCTCTTCTGTGTCAGTATTGTGCATGTATGTCCAACACTTGAAGTCGTCTTACGGTTAACGCGGCTTATGGACTTTGTGTCATAAGCCCAACCAACCAGAATCTTGCTGATCCGAAATCTTCTTTGTAACCATCAAATCCGTCAGAAATCAAGCAACCATTTAATTTGACAGATAGGTATGTAGGTAATTAAAACTGAATCGACGCAACTGGCCATCCGGGATCAATCCCGAAAGGAAAGATCCGCGAACAAAACCACGTAATTTTGAACCACGGTCAGAATAACGAGGTCACACCTGAACTGGCACCCCACTCTCCGAACTTCCGCACCACTCCAGCCTGGGGACATTTGAGGACATGACATATTTTATGTGCACCGTCACCCACGTACACGAAGGGCTTGGTTGGACCGAGTTTCGACCACCTCGCAACACTCCGGTTACGAATCCGATTATCTTCCAAGTGGGCTGCAGCGGCCCTTTGCGACTATAAGATATATTTATGGATTTAGGTATTCTGTACTTAAATTTATAAGAACATTGAAAAAGACTCATCTTGGACAGGGATGTATTCCTCATTAGCCTTGTATATTTTAGATTTCAAAACTATCAAAATATATATTGTTTGCTGAATCTAGTTATGGTCAAAGAAAATCCAAGTTCCGTAAATAACGCCGGGTGCGTCAATAGTCTCAAACTACTGCCGTAAAAATCGTGAAAAGCATGCTCGACAAATGAGGCGATAAAATATCAAAACGGCCAACCAAGTAAATTTTTCATAGTGGTCACGTGAGTACTAGTCGACGTGTTGGTCAAACTTTTTTAAACTCATCTCAATAGCAATGCTCAGCCTACTTATATTTCAAGTCCATAGCTGCTATTACAGTGGACCAACCCAACAAAATTTTTCCTACTGATTCTTTCAGTTAAAAATGTTTAGTCTATGCCTGCAAATGTTCTTTTCTTTTTTCAATTTCAAAGTCCCGATACCCATTCTCAAACACCACACACAGAAAAGGGAGCAAAATCTTTTTCTTTCGGCACCATCTTTCAAAAAAGCGGTGCGTTGCGCATGTGTATATATAACAGGAGGATTTTCCCACAGAATCGCGGCTTTTCTGTGACTATTGTTTTTGTTAGAGTTTCAAAGAAACTCGGGGGCGGTAGGTGCTTAACAGATCCCGGCGTCTGCGGGGAGACAATGTTCGAGCGAATTCCTTCAACTCGATGCAAAGCGCTGACACGTTTCAAAACGGACGTCTGTCTATTTATACAACTCAGACTGCGATTCTTCTGAAATTTGCGTGACTGCAGTGAAACAGAAAAGTTGAGGGGGAAGAAAAAGAACGAAGCGGTTCGGGGAGGGGGGGGGGAGATTTCCGAGACATGGAACTTAAGTTTGAGTAGGAAACAAACCCTCTCTGGGGTGGTGCGGATTCATGGCTTTCAAAAGTAGTCGAGGTCAAATTTTCGAAAAAACGGCCATATTCACAAGTCTCGAGTTAACCCGAGGAACAATTGATCCACGGGTCAAAGTTAAATTGCGAATCATCAAGAACCCGCATTCTCAAACGGCGAGTTAAGTGATTCACGGATTAAAATGATACGCTCGCAGATGATTGACTACTACCGTCTGCTCACGATCACGGGATATTGTTTACATTTGTCACGACGCCCGAAACTGCATTCATACTGATCAAGCACGTACTTCGCAGCAGAATTGATTCCAAATTGTGATTTCAATGGAACACATACGGCATTTTAATTTGGGTTTGGAAAATTAAATGCAAAGGTATTTCATTTCAAATTGGATTTTATGGAAACCTAAATTTTGCAAGAAAGAATTGTACACAATGCCTTGACAAATCAATGTAATCTCTGTACTTGTCAGTATGGGTGTGTGTTGGTGTAAGGTGAAGTTACACTTGCATCGTCAATTTTTTTTCCTTTTCGTAGTAAACCAACAAAGTTTTATTCCACGACGAATTTGTATCTCCCATGGTTATATTCTACCGCTCGCTCTCTCATTGGCTCGCTCTCTGTTGAGCCAAAATTTAGTTAGAACGAGAAAACATTTGGGCATATCTATTTTATAGAAAATGTAATCACGTTCTTATTCTGATTTATATAAGATCAGTTGAATGCGCGTCGTCGCAAGAAACTGAAATTTATCACAGAATGAAGTGTGTCGTCCATTTTGTTTTATTTACAGTACATCGCTTATTTCGCAAAAAGATAGTGCTGCGCATGCGTAACACTCAACCTAGAATTAATCCGCCGATTTCGGAGGATCAAAATATAACACCGTAACGGTGGTTTAAACCTTGGATCATGCATTGTGAATACGGTTTTTTCGATAACCCGGGGATTATGGTTGATCCGCGGTTTAACTCGGAACTGTGAGTACAAACGTTAGTGTCTACCAGGAACCTTGATGCCCCGTTAACACATGCATTACGAGATAATCTAAAATCTAAGATATAATGCAAGTATAAATTATATTTTCATGTTATTTTTGTGAAATGGAGGTGTGGAGATGTTTCAGTGTCTTATTTTGCTTAACAGCTATAAACTTTTTTTATTTCTTAATTCTTTTTTAGTAACAAGCTAGAAGTTAGGTGTTTGGTATTTATATACATATGGACATATTTGGTCAAACTGAACTAAACATAGGACATACATTGTCGAATAATTGTGAAAAGAAAGTATGCAGGTGGTAAAAGTAGAGAAAGGTCACTTGATCATTATGATCTCCCTGTTTACCAGAAGCAGTAAGCCCGTGGGAAAAGAACAGATCACTAGAGTACATCGGGATCGTGAAGCCCGGACACACTTAAAGAAGATGTGCCTCCGAGGGGATTAAAAGGCAAGACGACACGAAAAATGAAGCAGCTAATATTTGAGTGCTCTTCAGACGAGTATATTATGTAAACGTCCAATGTCGGCAACTGTTTTGGGTTAAACATTTCATCAAACGGGATTTACAGTTTAAATTGCGTAAAGAATAAAGGGTGTCCCGAATGTGAAAAATTAAACAACCTTAATTGATTACCATCGCGGTTTTATTAGCTTTTCAGCTTTCCAAAAGTTAGAGTAAAAATACAACATCAGAGGGGGTCTTTAAAAAATGGGCTACTTTATAGCTTCAAGTGTTTTGTAACACTCGTCATCTGATCTCGGTTCAAAATTCCGTAGAGTCCTCGGATCTTTCCCCTTCGGGAGTTGATCTCGGACCGTCGCAAATAGCCCTCTGTGTTGTTCCAGTGCGATGTTGATTAAATACCTATCTACCATCGCAATTCGATTTTATGTTTGTGGGTATTAATTTAAAATCGAAATGCTTTTGTGATTTGTATGTTAGTAATTTAGGGAGGAATATCGTCACTTAAAGTACAAAAGGTCGTATGTCAAAAATTACATTTTTCTTTTATTATTGCTATATGTGTCAGTTTGTGATTTACACCTGGTGGCAAAATCTCTTATGTCATCAGCTGATCCAATATAAAAGTTTCCAATATAAAAATTCCTGTTCCTCCAAATCGGTTTCCAATCTGGAAATTACATCGTATATTTTTCAGTGGACATTTTTCAGGGTTCTTATTCTTCAAAAAAATGAAAAATTATGACTCCATCAAGATCTGTTCATAACTTTTAAGGTAAAATTAAAAACCAAATGTTTTTTCAATATAACGACGAGATATCTCGTCACCATTATTTTATCTATTTTTTATGAATATATCACGATCTGGTCAGTTTTATGACGAGATATCTCGTCCGTCAAGACCTGACGAGATACCTCGTCGAGGCAATCAAAAGGAGGGTTAAGAACTAAAATGGGAAATATCTCAAAGGCAAGCTCAAATATGAAATCTTTTAAAGACAAGACCTATGGGAATCCTGCTTTTGAAATGTGGCTTTAATATCACCCACTCTCTCAAATTCAAACTAATCACACATGAAACCTCCAGAGATCAGATACAAGTTCATCTTTCAAATTTCTAAAAAGAAATCTTTCAACCGGGCCATCAACCCGATCCACTTGACTGGCATCACCAGGTCTGATTCCATTAGCATCACACGATAATTACCCCCTTTCCAAATCACTCTGCGACTCTGAAAGATCAAAAAGCAGCACAAATAAAGCGGATGGGCTCTCTATCTCTCTCTCTCTCTCACTCTCTGTAATTAGGAGTCGCCCGTTAAACAAATACAGCCAAACATCCAGGTATCATTTTCAGGGCGTAGTGTGAACTTGACATCTGTTATCTTTCTACTGACTTCGCGGAGACTGCTGCGTCCTTTCTGTCCCCCTCCACTCTTCGACGTAGACGTGGAAGACGACTAATGATGTAAAGTCACACCAGATCCGAGAGTCTTCTTTTTCAAGTTAATCGGAGAATAAACATGATGTCAAATTTTATGGGAGGCATTTTTATTAGACTTGATCCAGAAGGAGGGTGTATCTTCGTCACGGAATTTAAAGTGTTTCGTGCTTTGGATGCTTGAATAACAGCTCTTTGATTGGAGGCTGCTTTGGTTTTTATTCGCAAGAGGGCTGTATATTTAGCCAAGCCGTGTCAAACATAAAACACCTTTAAGTTTAGTGCGGCTTCGATGGCAAGGCAGTCGACCTTGGATCAGTCGATTTTTTACAATGTGAGAAAGCTCTATAGAAGGGTTGCGATACCAAAAGGCATGAATGGCGATTGCAATGGATGGTTCCCCCACCTCTTTTCGACGTAGACGTGGAAAACGACAAATAATGTAAAGTCTCACCAGATCCGAGTCTTCTTTTAAAGTAGATAGGAGAAAAAACATTATGTCAAATTTTATAGGAGGCATTTTTATAAGACTTGATCCAGAAAGGAGGTGCAGTTTCGTCACGGAATTTAAACCTCATCGTGCTTTGAAAGCTTGAATAACAGCTCTTTGATTGGAGGCTTCGGTTTGTATTGCGCAAGAGGGCCATATTTGGTCAAGCTTTGCCAAATTCAAAACATCTGTAAGTTTAGTGCGGCTTGGAAGACAAGGCTATTGACCTTGGATCAGTCACTACGACACTTGCGCCTTGCTTTCGTGGAAATACCGTTTCATACTCTACATAGGAATGCTGTATAGTTTGCTGTTGATAACATTTGTGAAAAAAATATTCATTAAGGATATAAGTAAATAACAATATTTCTGGCAACAGTTTCCCTTAGAGAGATTCAAAATTGATGCTATATAGTTGTTTTGGTCAACTAAACAGGCAAACGTCAGCGGGTCCACATTAATAAGCTTAACGTAACTATTTAGAGTTTTACATAATTCGAACCCTTTATTCTTTAAGAGCAGTGGACTTCGCGTAATCTGAGATCTGGCGGTTTCCTTGGCGATTTGGCAGCAACATGTCAAAGCCGTATAACCTCTCTTGTAAAAACCAGTACAGAAGTCTGTGCACTCATCCAAAAGGTTGGAAAGAGCACGAATCTGCTGTCTCGCATTTGTTAATTGTAAAGTTTAATTTCGCTTAATCGAAAGTTTCGAAGATCTTGTAAATAAATAATTTTATTTCATGTCAAGGTACCTTTAATTCCTCAATAAAGAACCTTCACTCACCACAGTACAATTCTGAGCCATCAACAAACGTAGACAAAACAATATAATTTGTTGTCCAAAAATACTCCCTGTATCAGATTTTCTGCACCAGTTGAGGTAAAATGTATTCCCAATCTAGTAACACTGCCTCAGACATACAGAGAAAGCATTCACGAGCATTTCCCTTCTTCCACACCTCCCTTTACATTACAATAATACAACGGAAACGACTCAATCCGTATCGTAAACATAATCACAAACACATGCTGGCCAGCATGAATTATTGCTCCTCTTTCATTAGCCGTCATTCATAAGTCAATGCTCAAGAAATTCATCACCACGACGACCACAGGATTTATCTCCTCGCCCAGACAACGCAGCTATGCGGATGTGTCACACACACACACAATGCTGGAGGAATATAGTTTTGGAATTTTGCGGAGCGTGCGGTTGATGATCCGCAGGATGTATTGAAATATGGTCAAGAGCGATCAACTCGTCTAGACTAAAGGGTTGAGGAGGCATCGGTGACGTTGATGGGTGGAGCTGGTGTGGTGAATATTTTAATACTTGGGAAAACAGATAAGTGTATCTGTGGGGAAGATTCATGTGAGTAGATGTCATCACCAGGTTATCTACGAAGTATATTATCTACTATGGGTGGGAAAACGCGGCTCTTCGTTGAGTTTAGTGCGGCTCTCATTGAAAATTAAAAAAAAAATTATTATTATTTCATAACTTTTTTCACGAATCTTGTTGGCTTCTTCTAATCTTCTGCTAAGTGAGGCGTTAAGTAAAGCGTGAGCTAAGTAAGTAAGTGAAGAAGATCAGGCATAGCAAATGCAGCACAAATCTACATCTCTATTTGAATTTTGGAAACTCGTGCCAGAATCAAACTATCCCCACTCAAAGAAAGCTGCTTGCGGTCTAATTTCAATTTTTGGTATAACATATTGTTGTGAATCTTTTGTACTCAACAATGTAGTTCGTGAAGTCGAAATATCGTTCACAGGTGACCAATCATCATCTCACAGAATTGCTGGAGACGACTTTAACAATTTTTACGCTAAATTTCAAAGATTTGACCAAAATTTTTCGTTAAACGTTCTACTTTTTACTATACATGTTTTAATTTTATCATTAAAATTTTGAAATAATTATTTTGTATTTTCTTTCTGTTAATTATAGTTTCTTATATGTGAACTTTACATAGCACTTAAGACTTCTGTTTAATTATGTAACTATATTAATTTAATTTAACTAAATTCGAATTTGTATATTTGTAATACGTAACTATGGTGTGTCTCTTTATAATATATAACAACCGAATGATATTTTTTGCGGCATTTTTACAAAATAATGTCCTTGCGGAGAATTTTTAAATAAAAATAAATGACTAAAGGAAATAATTTTTAACTTTGTAGCCCAGTTTTGAATATTCCTATAAGTTCCTATTTAAATTGTTCAATTGAATCTAAAACATTAGGAATTCATAGACGTTAATACTTCTCTTTCAAATAAAAAAAATACATAACGACAGCCTCTTTAAATTACCTTAAAAACATAAAATAAACATAAACAACTACTTTATAAACATGAAAATACAATAGGTGCTTAGTACGTAATTAATAGGTAAATACGTAGATTTTGCAACAAAGGTAAAAACTATGTATATGGATAACTTTTTGTATTTGAACCCCCAAAATGTAAAAATCAATAAATGAATTTTCAAAAATATAAGATAAGAAGAGAATATTTAAAAATATAGTCTCGAATTTTGATAAAAATATTTTAGTTTGGTTATACTTCAGTCAGATAGAGACTTTTAGGATATTGCATGAGTATGAAGCTATAACCTCTGATTTCAGTGTTGGTTATAAAGGTTATAGTCATGAAATAATTATAAGAAAATAAACAGTATGCAATCCACTGGCAGGTAAAATATCATGTCAAAAGTTCTCTGAACATGTTTTTTCCTAGGTCTTGTACCAATGACCCTTATTCGGTCAAACAAACAAGACACTTTCCCGAATTCACAAGATTAAACCTCTACAGTAACAATGTGTCCCGATCTGGCCCTATCTGCGATTTTTATATACGGTACATAAAAATAAACCTTTTTCACTATTAACTGCTAATAACTTTGTAGAGCATAACCCTAACAAGTTGACACACCTAGTAAATCATAGGATGGTTGATTTGGGGTTTATGGCGCAAGGGCCATATTTGGCCATGCTGCACCTAACAGACCGACAACGGACATACACACACAAGGAAAGTTTTACTGACATAGAAAAGAGAAATACACCCAGGCTCTGATTTACC
Source organism: Metellina segmentata (assembly GCA_947359465.1). Lineage (NCBI taxonomy): Eukaryota > Metazoa > Arthropoda > Arachnida > Araneae > Tetragnathidae > Metellina > Metellina segmentata. The sequence goes on along the minus strand of OX375883.1, from coordinate 56,964,043 downwards.
ATTAGGCCCGTGAGGCACGGGCCTAGGGCCCCCATAATTTAAAGGGCCCCTAAGTTTCAAAAGTATCTAAAAATTATAAAAAGTTTTTAAGTAGTTACATAAATTATTGGGTAGTTACGTAAATGAACGTCGACCGTTTCCCCCACTATCACATTCTTGTAATTACATTAATTATCTAACTATTATGTTTTTAATTTTCATCTGCTTTATTTTGTTTTGTCAAAAGTTATAAGTAATGTCACGATTTTCTCAAACTTTTTGGTGACATCTGAGAAACGGTCAACAGTCAAATACGTAAGTACCAATTATTGTTATAAAATTAGTTTTTGTGATGAACAAATAATATGAGGGAGGGGCCCCTTCCTGCGTGTTGTGCCTACTATACCAAATTTTCTAAATCGGGCCCTGAATACACCCAGAGGGGGATCGAATCTACACCGTTTACAACTCCTTGATTGCTAGCGAAACGGGCGAACCCACAATGTCATGGTAAATCAAAGGGGGCCAGTCATTTTGGGACATTGCGCAATTCAGAATTTATTGCCAAGATCGATTCATCACAAACCCACTAAAAACGGTTGACTGACTCCGTCTATCCCCTCGGGTCTGGCACGTGCATTCTTGTGGTATCATTCCCAAAACCCAAGTATTCAAATCTTCCACAAACCAAACCACAGGTGATTCATTCCATTAGCCTTAAATGCCTTTTAAAGTAATCGCTTTCTCCCCCTCTCTTCACTTCTTTTCTTCTTCCCTCTGCCACCAAAGGTGTGGACAATGGGTTGAGTTGAAAAGGATGACTTAACACGGATTGATTAATAGAGGTTTTACGACTGGCCGCAAGCTATGGAGTAGAGAAGCAACAGGTAAGTGCCATCTCGCAACAAACGATTTGCCACTTTTTTCTTCTTTTGGGGCCCGGGGTCAACGGGAGACCTGTGCAACTACCTGTTTGATTTAAGGTTGCGTGTCAATTGGGTCTTTCTGGATGATGGAAGGCAATTTGTTGGGGTCACCGATGTCATCTGTGAAGAGGGTGGTCCGCTTTCTCTACCCCTAAATTGCCTCACATGTTAGGAAGATTGCAGGAAAAAACCACACAGGCAAGTAGCGCACGCGAATGTTATTTAGGATCTTTCTTTTAAAACCAAGGTATATAAAATAAAATGTAAGGTGACTGGTTTATTTCAACATTAGAGGATAATAATTCATCAACTTTCTTCAGGAAATAGATGCTATAATAGATTGTAATTTTTTTTTAATCATGAATTATAATATACAACCCTATATAAAGATTTTCATCTAGTAGATGAGCAGAAATTTTCTTTTAACGACCAAGATATTAAGGTTTGTTTTTCACTTCGAGCATTCTTAATCTTCCAAATGGTTTCGATGAAATGTTTCATTAAGATCTGACATGTGTTTAGGAATGTGTGACGCATGTTATTTAGAATCTTTCTTCTAAAACCAAGGTAAAATAAAATGTAAGGCGACTGGTTTATTTCAACATTAGAGGATGATAATTCACAAACTTCTTCAAGGAAATAGATGCTATAATATACTGTCATTTTCTTAAATTTGTAATCATAATATATACAGTCCTATATAGAGATTTTCGATTAGTGGATGAGACCAATATATCAAGGTTTGTTTTTTCATTTGGGGAATTCTTAACCTTCTAAGTGGTTTCAACGAGGCATTTCGTTCATCAAGATTTGACGTTTTGTTAATGGCGAGATATCTCGCCAAGATAAAACTGCACTATTGCACTAAGGGAATGAAGATCCATTTATAAAAAACAAAATGCTCCGTGTCTAGAAATTGATGACAGTTTGTAACTGGTTTTTACACAAAAGGCAGGTCACTAAAAAGAAGTTTTCGACGCGAAGATATACCTCCAGGAGGATTAATATGGTTTTAGGAATTTAGTATGAAAAATTTGTAACATGAGAACAGTCATCAAGACCGTTCCTGAGAGGTGATATGGGCTTGCACTTGCATTTCGGCATTAAATTGAGGGCGCCACCAGTTTCTACAAAAATAAAATCGAGTTATATATTCTTTAGTGGTCTATTTTTGCGATTTCCATAAAAGAAACACGAATATATTAATAATAGAATATTCAAATAGACACAAGGGATTTTAATTGAAAAATTAAATGAATTTGTAATGTTTTTGAGGTTTGCGTTAGGGTGACTATGCTTATAGAAATTTATACATTTCCATTTTTGAATACTGGTTATGCGATATTATTCATATGTATTACGCGATATTCTTCATTCATATTCATACAAATTACAACGTGATTTTATTCATTCGTATTCATACATATTACGTGATCTATTCATTCTTTACAGTTACATACATTTTTAGTAAGCATTGCAGCTCAACAAACTCTCCTAGGCAACTCCTTCAGCAAACTCTCCAAGGTCAATGTATAATTAGCCTTTATGTAGCAAAAAATGACTGCAGGTCACTGGAAAACTCTATCGGCTAACTGTAGACTGTTACTTTTTTGGCTTAAAGCCCCTGAACTTAATAAGTTATATTCACTATCCTAGATCACCATATAATTAGCCGTCGTCTAGCACAAAATGACAGTACAGCGACAAACCAAATCTTTACGGGTTCTCTGTTAGGCATAGGACCTCATTACGGGCCAACTGTAGAAACTGTTGCTTTTTTGTTTTTTAGCCCCTGAACTTTACAAGTTCTGCAAATACTCCTAGGTCCCGATCTAATTAACCTTCATCTAGTAAAAAGTAACAATAGAGCGCGACAAACCAAACCTTTACAAATTCTCATCCGGGCACTGGGCCTCAGTACGGACCAATTTTAGAGAGCTACTAAGGCCTAAAGCCAGTTCCTCTTCACCTTATCTCAGGTGAGCTGTCCTTTAACGTTTCTGGCAAAGTCAAAAGCTCGCCCCACATCAATGAAGTCACCCCCTCAAAAGCAAGACACCGAAGGACATGTCGAAACTGCGATCAAACAACTCACAAAGCAGAAAGTCTATTCAGATAGACTCCAGAAGGACATCGAAGGGGTTAATTAAAATCTTTCAATTTCCTTTTCAGACACAGCGATTCGGATTCCTCGGGCAGTAATTAAATGGGGGACAAAATGAAGTTCTTCCGGGATGGCAGAAGTGGGACGAAAACCTATCGAAAGACATCTTCCCTCTCGTGCAGCATGCAATTAATATTTCCAATTAATTGTATGCAGCGCCACCTAAACAAAGAAGCACGACCTATGAGCTAAGTCCTTATGCGGGATTTTCGATGTATTGTTGGTCGCTTTGCGAAATCGTGTCTTGTAGCTATCGAAAGTAGTCACAGCCTTGCGGAGGATGAAGGAGCGCTGTTTGAATTTTATACTTCTTTGTGAGCTGATTGTTAAGTGAAATGTATCATTACACGAATGCCCTATAATATGTATGAATAAAAAGGGTGCAAACATTCAATTGGAAAAATTCGACTGCGAAGAAGCAGAATAAAGATAACACACACAAGGGAGATGCAATAGAGAAAATATGTATAAATTTTTTTAATTTTTATGAATTGAAAATTATTAATAAAGGGAGGTACTATAAAAAGAGGAGCTTTACTGCCATACAGGTGGGTTACCTTAAAATGTAGCTATCCCCACTTTGGCGGTGTTCGGCGTTAACTAGCTTTGAATTATCTAATAAACAAAAATTCGGGATTCATTCTTTGGAATGTTTATTGGCGAAGTAGAGATGGGTAGAATCGAGTACTTTAATGAATCAAATATTCAGTATTCGAGCATTTAAAAGTATCGAATAAGTTTTTAAAAAATATATAAAAAACCATATCATTAATGCGTATCAATCAATTGCGATATGCGGCTATTATGAAATTGATATTCACATACTTAGGATGAATATAGGTAGTTTGGTATTCGGATACCTTGGATGAATACTTCAGTAACCGAATACCTTGCATAGTACTTTAGTAAGGTAAAGTAATTTTAATCAACGTCATACTAGAGTAACACAACGGGCTACTGATGACGGTCCGGGATCAATCCCTTAGGGGAAAGATCCGAAGACAACACCTCATAATTTTGAACCACGGTCAGATGTCGCCTCGTCATCTGAGCTGGCAACTCACTCTCTAAACTTCCACACCAACCCAACGTGAGGACTTTCAGACCCGATAGATTTAAGGTGCACCAGCCGCCTCTACATCATACGCTTACAAATATCCATGCACTGACCCAGATTCGAACCAGGAAGCTTCCGATCTAGTGGCAAACACCTTAACCACTAGAACGGTTGTTCGGCAGGATGAATATGGATACTTCGGTATTCGGATACCTTGGATGAACACTTCAGTATGCGAATACTCTGGATAAATGTTGTTGTTGTTGTTGTCGTGCGGGCCATATATGGCCCAATTGGGGGTGCCATTGCCCCGGAGGGTTGGACTTCTTCATGCATGACACATCTGTTTTACACTCTGGATAAATACTTTAGTATTTGAATAAAAGTAGAATCGAGTAAAAGAAATAGATCGAATAATCAAGTACAACAAATACTTTTAAGTATCGAGTACTTTTGTATTCGAATACTCCCATCTTCCTGGAGCAATACTAAAATCGTGTTCCAAACAAGTAACGGAAGTCATTTTCGAAATACGTACATAAAGCACACTCCGCCTCAAAAATACTTCCACCACTTACATTGAGTTCGAATAAGTATTATTCGTATACATATACAATACAAAGAAGGAACGATTTATCAGTAGTAAGAATCAGACAACTGTTGTATATGGCTATCAGTATTCAGGTACAAATTCAGTACAATTGGTATTCGAATACTTAGGATGAATACTTTTGTATTCGAATACCTTGGATGAATACTTTAGTATTCGAAAACAACGAAAAAGAATCAAGTGCCACAAATACTTTCAAGAATCGAGTTACACGTGTACTTTCTCCTTCGAATTCTCCATTCTCTGTGGAGTACTATTCCAAAAAGCAGACCAAGTGACGTCATGTTCGGAATACCACTACAACCACGAACATCGAGCTTGACAGAAAATGCCTCTCAATGCTCAGGCACGGGCAGTGAACTCCATTTTCCGAAGGCCCACACATTCCGAAACCGGCATTCCTTAAAGTAAAGGAGCCTAAACTCAAGCACAATGCTTAGAATAGAACTTCCCCAAAGCTGCGTTTTACCGTCAAACCGTATACCATAATACCAACAGTGAAAAAAAGTTCCAACTCATTGTGTTCCCCTACCACACCAATATACACCAGGAAGACGGAGGTGTGAAAGGTTAATATTCGCCGGTGGGTCTTGAGATCTATTTTACCTCCCAGCCCACCCACAATGGCTATAGAAGCGGAACGTGGGACTTTTTAGAGGGAGGAGGGAGAAGCTAAGGAGGACAACACAGCTATGGTCCAGAATTCTCAGGTGTTCCCTGGCACCCCGCAGCTCTGAATGGACTCGCAACAAGGAGGGAGGCATTCCTTGATGAAGGTATTCATTGCACAACGGCGGCCAACAAGGGGAGGATCGGGGGGATTTGTAAAGGAAACTTCGATTCCCACTATAGGGTAATTAAGATGGAGACTTGGGGAGATGGGTGGATGAAAGGCAAAATCGGTGGGACGTTTCGGCTAATGGATGGGGAGAGGAGCACCTGTTTCGGTGTGGAGGTGGCTTCGTTTTCGAGAGATGACCGATCTGGGGTAGTTTTCTATTTCGGAGATTTTGAAGTGTTCTGAGTGTAGCTCAATTTAACCATTGGGTAGGTAGGTAGTTAATCACCGTCGCACTGGAGCGGGGATTTTTGCGACGGTCCGGGATCAATCCCGAAAGGAAGTGTATGAAGACAACGCTTTATTTTCAAGCACGGTCATCACCCAAACAGGCATCACCACTCTTTCACGTCAACGTGGAGACATTCAAAGCCACTATTCATTTAACGTGCACCAGCCCTCGTGAAAACGACGGTTTTTAGCTGAACCAAGTTTCGAACTCGCAACCCTCCGGGTGCTAATCCGATGTTCTTCCTACAGGTCTACCTCGGCCAATATTCTTGTAGGAGGACTTTCTGCTACGACAGATTTAAGTGCACCATCCGCCTCTGCATCATACGCATATAGACATCCATGCACTGACCCGGATTCGAACCAGGAACCTTCCTATCTGGAGGTTAAAACCTTAACCGCCAGACCGGTTTGTCGGCGTAAAAGGATAAAGGAAAACAACGATTACCCACTTCTATGCTAGCCTCTAGATCGCAAGGTTCCTGGTTCGAATCCGGGTCCGGGCATGGATGTTTGTAAACGTATGGTGTAGAGGCGGCTGGTGCACCTTAAATCTGTCGTGGCCGAAAGTCCTCACGTTGGGTTGGCGTGGAAGTTTGGAGAGTGGGGTGCCAGCTCAGGTGTTGCTTCGTCATCTGACCGCGGTTCAAAATTACGAGGTGTTGTCCTCGAATCTTTCCCTTAAGGGACTGATTCCGGACCGTCGTCAATAGCCCGTTGTGTAGCTCTAGTACGACGTTAACTAAAATTACCATTACCATTACCCACTTCTATGCATATAGTAATGCCTTTATACGCTGTTGCTAATTTATCAAGGAAATTAAGATACGACATTGCTATCTTCCAACTGAGTTTTCGCGGTCACAGTTAGATATTAAGTGTTGATTTTGTAGCGAAAGGTCATGGACAGGACGAAGTGCACCAATACTAATTGTGGAGAACTAGCAGTGTCGAAATCAATTCTTATACCGTTGCCTTTATGTCATCCCGTGAAGATGTAAATACTAAACAACTTTTGCTAAAGGTACGAGAGGCTGAATTTGTTTCTTTATAGACCTCAGCCTCGTTGCCATTTTCGTCATGTCTGAAAAGTGACACAGAAGGCAAGTTGGTGTGTTTTTCAAGTCACTTTTTTGTATAGATGATTTTGTAGAGGCTATATACAGTAGCATGTACCTAGAACATGCTAGAATATTACAGCATTGAGTATTGCTTTTATGGCAAACCACGAAGATGCAATTATTACACAATTTCTGATAAAGTTACACCAAAGAATGTAATATATCAGCACCGATCAACTTTTAGACAACGGCCAGTACATCAGTTGTACCATGAAAGTTATAAGAATCGTACCAAGAAAGAATCATGGCCGCTTTAAACTACGGCTGTTACAGCAGTTGCATCTTGAAAGTTATAAGAATCGCGCTTGTTATATCTATAGCCCGTTGTTTTAAGTACTTTTCGTGCCTTCTTTCAGAAAAAGGACGCATATCAAGAACGGATTTTTGAGTTTAATGTCCGGTGCATACATCCGATTTTTCAACGTGCGGCTCCGTAGCGGCACCGAAGCCTAACTATGCACACATAACCGTGAAATGACGCAAGTACTCATTTCGCGCCATTTGCAATAAATATTTTATCAAAGAAAACGTGTTTATTTCGCTTACTTGGTGTAAAAAAAGTATATTTTGAAACACAAAATAGAAGTTACTGGACACAACCATTTATTAATTATATTCCATTTTTTTATGAAAACATGGTACTTCATACCGGAGAAGCATCTGCGGCGCCGTGGGGTACTGCGGTACAAATTGCACGTAAGTTGAACGTGTGTTACCGCAGCGGCCACGGAGGCATGTGTGCACTACTTCCATTGGATCTAATGTATCTCAGACCGCACTTGCGTTGCGGCAACGACGCCGCACGTTGAAAAACCGAATGTGTGCACCGGGCCTTAAAGAATTCTATAAAATTTGACGACAATGTATCCACACTGTCGTGAAGCCAGGATTTATAGTTCCTGTCTTTTTTTCTGAAAAATTGATTGGTTGTACTCATTTGTGCACACTCTCCAAATAATGGGTTCCTAAGAGATAGAAGTAAAAGAACTTTAAACGGCTTTTCAAAAACAGCAAGGTAATACCAACATCACAATTTACGTCGCCATAAGTTCGGAAACTGAAGTCTAACCCAATAGTCCCAAGGTCGACCTGTATGCACTTCTAAAAATTGTAAATCATGAGATTAGATGCTTATTGAGTTCTACCACCAGGTTTTGAAGTTTAAATTATCACGACTTAATCCCAAACCGTCGTTACTTTAACGACTGAACATCTTTACAAAAATCCAACCATATTAACACTGAGACAAGCATTACCGGATCCCCAACGGAAAGGGTACAAATTTAATCAGCGTTTACAAAATAACCCCATTGAAACTGTCTTTGACGGATTAAAACACAGGGGAGCAATAAATTAATACCACGTGAAGCCGCTCTCGGTCGAGATTACATGTTAAATTCAAATACTCCTCAAGAACCTAATTCGAGCGAAACCAAACATTCATCACAACGACCACCAGCGAAATTATTCAGAAAACTTCCAAAAATCCCGTCCTTACTTTCGGGTTCCAATCCTTCATGTCGAAACACGGGGGTTTAAACTTGTCATTCTCCCACATCGCTCGAATATTAAAGCCCCCTCGAATAATATTAATATTCCCTCTTTTTGGCAGAATAATGGACTGGTAATTTGGACGGTTCGTTTCTCAGGGAGGACCACCTGCGGCGGCGTCCACCGTCGTCATGGATACGGGGAAGGAGAAATGAATGGAAGGCCCCATAGAAAGTGTATTGAAAAGAATATCCGCTCGGAGAGGGATCTGTCAAGGTGGAGAGTGTTGAAAAATCACCTTGACGTGAGAGCGCGGTTTGGGCGATCCATATCACTGGGGAGAGGACGGTTTTATTTTCTTATTCGAAATTCCGTGGACGGATTCAAAGGCACGTTTCATTCAGTTGCGGGTTTTAAGTAGTGGGTCTCAAGTGTTTTATTGGGTGCGGCTGCATGCCCAAGAAGGTGCCCCGTCTGGAAAGGGTATTCGAGATTTGTTTCGCCTTGTCGAACAGATTACTACATTCGATAAGTAGGTAGTTCGTGAACGTCGCAATGGGTCCACGCAACGATCTAGTGGAAACAGTCCGGGATCAATCCCTAAGGAAAGGACAACACCTCGTGCGTTTGAGCCCCGGTCAGATGACGAGAACAACGTCTGAGATGGCACCCCACTTTCCAAACTTCCACACCACGCCAACATGAGGACATCTGAGACCACGACTGATTTAACGTGCACCATGAAGGTTTTTGGTTGGATTCGAACATGTAACCCTCCGGTTGCAACATGCAGTCTTCTCTGTATGACTTCTAGCTAGTTTTAATCCTCAACAGTATAATCTTTCCATGGGATTCTATTCTGAGTAAAAAACCAGTAGAGGCCAAACGATTTTATTTTAAGAAAATGACAAAAAGAATCCTTTCAACCGATTCTAATCCACCGAAAGGACCAATGGAATATTTCCTATAAAGGATTCACATGCATAAAGGATTCATTTTTATAAACGATTCACATGCATAAAGGATTCATTTCTATAAAGGATTCACACGCATAAAGGATTCATTTCTATAAAGGATTCACATGCATAATTTCACCACGCAACCACCTGCAGCCTTCTTTAAATGACTTCTAACCAATTTTGACCTTAACCAATAGAAGCTTTCCAAATAATTCTATTTTAATCAACTGAGCAATGATATTTTTAAGAAAGGATGATAATCTAAAGAACTGAACAACAGACTATTTGCAAAAGATTCTATTCTAAGGAAATGAAAAATCGAATCTCTCCAAGAGGATTCAAATCCATGGAAAGAACCAATGGAATCTTTCTAAAACTTGAAAGAATCCTTGGATTCTTTCAACCGAGAGATGTGGTCATTTAGTCATTAAGTGGAGTGGCAAACCATAATCCAAGGAACTGAACAGTAGAATACTCCCAAAGGATTCTATTAAGTGTGGGGGCTAAACTATAATCCAAAGAACTACACAGTAGAATATTTCTAAAGGATTCTATAAAGTGGAGAGGGTAAATTATAATCCAATGAACTAAACAGTAAAATATTTCCAAAAGACTCTATTAAGTAAATGGGGGGGGGGGGGTAAATTGTAATTCAAAGAACTAAACAATGGAATATTTCCTAATGATTCTTATCCAAGGAAATGAGAAATCTAATCTCTCTCTAACGATTCAAGTCCACGCAAAGAACCAACAGTCTTTCTAAAGCTTGAAAGAATCCTTGGATTCTTTTAAGCTTTAGAATAGATACGCTTTCATATTTAACCTTAAAGAGCGAAGTTTCAAACCCCAGTATCAGGGTAGACGCCGCCCCCACCCCTTAAGTGGGGATATGGAGTTAAATAAAAGAAACATCTTTTCATCTCTACGGAACTCCCGATCCGCAGTTCACAGAGAAATACCAAACCTGTCAAGTCACGCAAAGACGATAATATTTATATCCCGCAATAAAAATAACCAACACCGCCTGTGGAACTTATTGTTGAAAACAATTCGAAATCGACGATGGTTTGACACACTTGTTTTTTATAATCTGTGTACACAAGGGTTTTTATAGCTCTTTGCCCAATTGTTCCGCTCCGCTGCTTTGAAGCGATGCAGACAGTGATACGAAAATCAAATACGGAGCTGACCTCACCTCTTCAATATTAATCAACCCCTATCTCAGTGTATCCAGCCATGCTGGGCAAACATTAAGCTACGTGAGGCGTCGACATCGAGTCATAGTTAAAGTAATTATTCTCTTCTAGGATGTGGTGCTGTCTGATATAGTCACAGAAGACAGAAAAAATCAGTTGTTGACCAATAGGGATTTAAAACAGGGAACTTGTTCAGTTCTTGTAGCGTTTTCTAATCTGTGGAGGCCCAGTTTGAAGAGTAATGGAATTACCCACCGGAAAGTTCAAATCCAACCAAAGACATTCGTGTACAAAGAGGGCTGTGCACGTTAAATCTGTCGTAGTTTAAAGTGTCCTTTGTGGTGTGGAAGTTTGAAGAGTGGGGAGCCAGCTCAGGATGTGAAGTTATCTGACAGTGGATCAAAGTTACGCGATGGTTGTCCTCTGATCCTCTCGGGTATATCGCAATTTTTTCTTGTCTCACAAAAAAAAATGATACATCGAGGCAAGACAGCTGAAAATATTACCACGACGGTAACTGTCTAGGCTGTTTTGCCCTAATGGCTGTTGATTTTTCTTTATCGTAAAAAATTTCGCCAATTATCACAATAGGATGAATTTTTTAAATCACAAACCCAACGAGTGGTATGCGGAATTTGTGATATTTTTCCAAATTTATTTGCCTATAGCCCTCGATATATCGTTATCTGCTTATCACGCTCTTTTTTAGTCCCTCAAGAAGCTCAATACATCAAGATAAGACATACATCGAGTCAAGACAATTATCATGGCGTTAATTGTCTTGGCTGTCTTACCTCAATGGTTGTTCGTTTTACTTAATCGTAAAAAATTTTCAAAGACGATATATCTTAAAAACGGAATTGAAGACACAGCTATAACACACTTCAAAGCAAGACAGTTAATTAAGGCCCGGTGCACATGTCCGGTTTTTCAACGTGCGGCGCTGCTGCCGCAACACTAGTGCTGTCTGAGATACATTAGATCCAATGGAGTAGTGCACACATGCCTCCGGCGTCTCTGCGGTGACGCACGTCCAACTTGCGTGTAATTTGTACCGCAGTTCTCTACGGCGCCGCAGCTCGCCGCACACGCGTCTCCGTTCTGAAGTACCTTGTTTTCATCAATAAATGGAACATAAATAGTAATTAATAAATGGTTGTATCCAGTAACGTCTATTTTGTTTCAAAATATAATTTTTTGTACACCAAATAAGCGAAATAAACACGTTTTCTTCGATAGAATATGTATCGCAAATGGCGCGAAATGAGTACTTGCGTCATTTCACGGTTATGTGTGCATAGTTGGGCTTTGGTGGAGCAACGGCGCAGCATTGAAAAACCGGATGTGTGCACAGGGCCTAACACGACAATATGACGTTTCTTAACCGCGAACCCAACGAGTGGTTCTAGAAATTTGTGATATTTGTTCTACCAAATTCATGTATCGTTCTCGGTCAATCACATGTTTCCTTTTTCCTCATGAAACGCGATACATCGAGTTTTTCCTATATAACATTCAATCGTTCCAATCAAGCGAATTGCCACCCCCATCCGTACAAACATTCCGCATGAGTCCTCTTCTGCATCATCTCCCCATCCTTCGTCGGATCATTCCCTTTCGCATCACGTTCGATCGGCACCTAGTTTTGGGGGAAATATTTTTGTCTCAAGTGTCCCGTCAAGACGGCACCTCGCTCTCAATCAAGTGACGGGGTCGACGGCTCGCTCCCGTCTCACGTCCTCGCGCCGAAAATCAATCCCTACGCTCATCGCGCTTTGCATACAGAGCAGCAATTACTTACGAAGGCCCTTTCAGAACTTTTTTGGACCCCGTACCGAAATCTCGGCTGCTCCTGTGAGGAGGGTGGCGTGAACCAGCCGGGACGAAAACCCAGGATGAGAAAGTACTTGTGAAGTAGTAGCATCAGTTGTTTTGGTAGGTAGGTATTTAACTAACGTCATCACACTGGAGCAACACAGCGGGCTACTTGCGACGGTCCGGGCCGGTAGGTGGGTAGGTACTTTAATTTACGTCGCGCTGGAGCAACGCAACGGTCAATTGGTGGCAATCCGGAATCAATCACGAAATATAACGCCACGTAGTTTTGAATCACGGTCAGAAGACGAGGCATCACCTGAGCTGGCACCCTACTCTCCAAACTTCCACACCAACCCAACGTGAGGATATATGAGGCCACGATAGGTTTAACGTGTACCAGCCCCCTTTGTACACGACAGTCTCTGTTTGGATTTAAACTCACAACCCTCCGGTCTGTGATCCGTTACTCTTACCACCAGACTATCGCGTTAAAACAACCTCATCTATTCCGAAGGGAAAGGCCGACCAACCGGTATAGTGGTTAAGGTGTTAGCCTCTAGATCGGAAGGTTCCTGGTTCGAATCCGGGTTCGGTGCATGGATGTTTGTAAGCGTATGGTGTAGAGGCAGCTGGTGCACCTTAAATCTGTCGTGGTCGAAAGTCCTCACGTTGGGTTGGCGTGGAAGTTTGGAGAGTGGGGTGCCAGCTCAGGTGTTGCTTCGTCATCTGACCGTGGTTCAAAATTACGAGGTGTTGTCCTCGGATCTTTCCCTTAAGGGATTGATCCCGGACCGTCGTCAATAGCCTGTTGTGTTGCTCTAGTACGACGTTAACTAAAATTACCTTACCCGAAGGGAAAGATACGAGGACAACCACGGTCAGATGACGAGATCACACCTGAGCTGGCACACCACTCTCCGAACTTCCACAATACACCAACGTGAGGGCATTTGAGGCCTCGACGGATTTACTGGGTTCCAGCCCCTCTTGTTCCCGACGGTCTTAGGTAGAATTCGAACTCGCAACCCCCCGGTCGCGAAACCGTTACTCTTCCAACTTTGCTACCACTGCCCCTCTAACTTAGGGAGAGAATGGTTTTACATAACTATTTCTATGTTTCATATTTCTGTGTTTCATATTTCTATGTTTCATATTTCTGTGTTTCATATGTCTATGTTTCATATTTCTGTGTTTCATATTTCTTCTATGTTTCATATTTCTATGTTTCATTTCTTTAAAAATGGATGGTTCATTTTATTTGTTATCATTCATACGAGTTGCAAGACAGTTGGCGCCGGACCGCTTTATAGAATTGATTTCAAACCACGCTATAGAAGAAAGTGCATCTCTCCTATAAAAAATTATTTTGCTCTTTTATAAGCCGCAACTTATCCTTACTTCCTACTTCGAAAAAAGAACTACCAAAAAATGAACAGAATATAAGATACGAAGAATCGAGAAGAGTTCTGATTTTGGACAAATTATATAGGGAAGTGATCGATTTACTCGAAGAGGAAAGAGAACTTTCAAATGTAAAGGAATTTATCTCTTCTCCGATTTTTAAAAAAATTTCCAAATACGTACCCATTTGAAAAATTAGCATTGCGATGTATTGCTTGGATTTTCCTCGAAACTAGCAAAGAAAAACGAATTAAAACAGCGAACCGAAATTCAGTAGCAGTGGATTTTGAGTTTTGTTTGACAAGAGAATAGACGAATCAATACTTTAGTTCTGCAATCCAAATAGACTTTTATATATCTTAACTTAACATGTAACGAAAACAATGTGTTTCGAATAAATAAATCTTTCCGACAAATATTTTAAGAGAAGCACTGGCTTTTCTCTCTTCATGAGTATAAATTATTCAAAACTATTCTCGCTACGAATAAATCATGAGCTATTGAACACAGGGTAACTGTGGATTCCGTATTTTCGTCTACGCAGCTCTCACTTTAAGAATACAATTTTTTAAACCATGATTCACAATTGCGAATACTCTGAAATGGCAGTAAGTCAATGTAAACACGTGTCATTATCATCGGAATGACTGCAATGTTGTCTGTCTAACACGAGAACGGTTCCCAACAAAGTGAGCGACGGTCTGTTGCGATAGAAACGGACCTTATCCCTTATGATAGCTCGGTAGGAAGAGCAACAGATTACCAACTGGAAGAGAGCGACGTAATTAAAAATACCAAAATACCATGAGGGTTGAGAATTCGAATACAACCAGACAGTCATACAAAGGGATTGGTGCAAGTTAAATCTGCCGAAGCCTTAAATGTCCTCACGTTGGCATGGTGTGCAAGTTTGGAGAGTGGAGTCCCAGCTCAATTGCGACCTCCTCATCAGACCGTAATTCAAAATTACGCGGTGTTGTCCTTGGATCTTTTCCTTTGGTTTTTATCTCGGACAGTCGTCCTTAGCCCGTTGTGTTGCTCCAGTGGGATGTTAATTAAATGCCTCCCCATAGAGAATACATGAAGAAATATATCCAAGTGTGTCACATACATATACACACTTAATCACGAAATTTACGTATTTATGATTGGTTTGGGGTTTTATAAGGAAATTAAAATGTTTGGTTGAGCTAAGCCAAATAGAAAATGGTCAACGTCAAGCTATAAACATGCACATACAAGAAATCTTTTACTGGTAGTGTACCAGTTATAAGAATCGAACTTGCATCACGTACGACTCTAGGATGATAGCAGTAATCAATCCACAAAGCTCCCTGTGGTCACTTTTAAATAGGAAATGCACGAAGAAATATCTTTAAATTTGTCACATTAATGAGAAATTATGAATATGTTTTATGATTTAACTTGTTGCAGTGAAGGTGTGTTCGCGTAAATTAGTTCCTCCACCCCAATGTTCATCAAAACCAGACTTAAATTAAAACATCCTCCAGAGTCATCCCTACTTGAAATGAACCAGCCCTGTTTCTATACCGACAACTATCACTTACTGTTTGCAATGAGAATTTTTCGTGATAGACAATGGCCGCGGTGGCCCGGTTGGAGGAGCATCGAATTAACAACCCGAGGGTTGCGAATTCGAATCCAGCCAAAAACCGTGTGTACAAAGGGGGCTTCTACACGTTAAATCCGCCGTGGCCTAAAATGTCCTCACGTTGGCGTGGTGTGGAAATTTGGAGAGTGGGGTGGCAGCTGAAGTGTTTCCTCGTCATCTGACAGTGTTTCAAAATTATGTGGTGTCCTCGGACTTTCCCTTTGGGATTGATCCCAGACCGTCGTCAATAGCCCGTTGTGTTGCTCTAGAACTACGTTAATTAAAAATACCAACTACCAAATGATAGAAATACTGCATCACCTTTAAAAAATGTTTTAAAAATCGACCAATCGGTCTAGTAGCCAGTAATGGTAGTGGTAATTTTTAATTAACGTCGTATTAGAGTAACACAATGGGCATTGACGACGATTCGGGATCTCCTAAGGGAAAAATCCAAGGACAACACCACGTAATTTGGAACCACTGTCAGATGACGAGGCAACACCTGAGCTGGCACCCTAATCTAGTAGCCAGAGTGCTGACTTCGGGATCGAAAGGATCCTGGTTCGTTGTTGTTGTTTCTCATGCCTACACTGGCAGACCAGAGGAGTGCCAGGCCCGTCGAAGACGGCAAGAGGGTGCGCCTTCCATGTTATTGAGCCCCATTGGGAGGAAGTCCGACTTTGCTCGACATACATGACACATCCGTTTTACAGGAAGGCCCCTTTCATACATCCATTCACTCACACATATCGTAATTTAGATCCCAATCAGAGGCCGATGACCCCCTGATCAGGTACCCCCAGAGGTATTGATTTGGTATGGGAACATGGGGGACTTTGTGACCACGATTTATTTAACGTGCCCCAGTCACCATTAGCGAACAAGACGGTCTTTAGCCAGGTCGAAGCGCCGATCTCGCAATCATCAGAATTGCAGGCTCCACCGAGGACAGAACCCACAACCCTTCTGATGCGAGCCCGACGCTCGGATCCTGGTTCGAAACTGGGGTAATGCAACGATGCTTGTGTTTCTGGATACAGGGTAAATAGATTGCGTCTAGAATGCGATGTATGTATGCAAGTAGTTTCCGGAAACCTTCCCCGTGGGCACTATTGTAACATAGTCACAAATCCGGCTTTTGTAATGCCATAATGAGTAATGTTCTCTTGAACGGATATAAATTTAAAACTAAAAAAAATGAAGAGCTAATTTTCCAAAACAAAGCAAACGTGGACAAGCAATTCATTTCCACCAAAATCCCACGTGACAGACTTGAGCAACATGAGAACGACTCATTTATGCAAGATTGAATTTCAAGACTCTGAAAAAAACAAGTATCCCAACTGACGAAAAGAAATTCACGGATTCACATCATATTTTTCACTGCCGAAAAATCCCTTCATCAGACAAGCGCAATATTCAAATCGATTTTTTTATTTGAAATTTTGGCGTTTAAGTAATTTGCGTTGAACTTAAAGTACTCTGAAATGACAGCTAGTCGAGTAAGCGCTTATCCTTTCCACAATAATAACGACAATAGTGCCGATCTAACTCCCAACAAAACTATCTGTTGCTGTAGAAACG
This sequence comes from Metellina segmentata, assembly GCA_947359465.1. Classification (NCBI taxonomy): domain Eukaryota; kingdom Metazoa; phylum Arthropoda; class Arachnida; order Araneae; family Tetragnathidae; genus Metellina; species Metellina segmentata. The sequence goes on along the minus strand of OX375883.1, from coordinate 56,947,053 downwards.
GACCTTATCTCATTTTCCAAAGTATTTGTTGGTTTTTATGGCGCATATTTATCCACAAGAACTAATTGAAGTCCAGAACAATGAGCGAGGCAATTTTAATTCCACCAAATCGAGACTTGAGGAACAAGGGAACGACTCATTTCTGCGACTATCTGTTACTATAGCAACGGACCTTATCTCATTTTCTAAAGTATTGGTTGGGTTTTATGGCGCATATTTATCCACAGGAACTAATTGAAGTCCAGAACAATGAGCGTGGCAATTTTACTTCCACCAAATCGAGACTTGAGGAACAAGGGAACGACTCATTTCTGCGACTATCTGTTACTATAGCAACGGACCTTATCTCATTTTCTAAAGTATTGGTTGGGTTTTATGGCGCATATTTATCCACAGGAACTAATTGAAGTCCAGAACAATGAGCGAGGCAATTTTAATTCCACCAAATCGAGACTTGAGGAACAAGGGAACGACTCATTTCTGCGACTATCTGTTACTGTAGCAACGAACCTTATCTCATTTTCCAAAGCATTGGTTGGGTTTTATGGCGCATATTTATCCACAGGAACTAATTGAAGATCAGAACAATGAGCGTGGCAATTTTACTTCCACCAAATCGAGACTTGAGGAACATGGGATCTATTCATTTCTGCGACTATCTGTTACTGTAGCAACGAACCTTATCTGATTTTCCAAAGCATTGGTGGGGTTTTATGGCGTATATTTATTCACAAGAGCTAATTGAAGTCCAGAACAATGAGCAAGGCAATTTTAATTCCACCAAATCGAGACTTGAGGAACATGGGAACGACTCATTTCTGTAGGATTGAATTTCAAAACTCAGAAGAAGAAAAAAATTTCCCCAGACGAAAAGGAATACCAGGATTCACATCAGATTTTCCCCTACTCGAAAATCCCCATCATCCGGACTGGCGCAAGTCTGTCTGTTGTGTCCGCATCGACTTCAGGTAGGTGGCAATATGACAGCCCCACCAGACGGCAGAGGGAGTAGTGAGGGAAAAAAAAGTTGCTATTTCATTTAATAGCCCCGCTTTCCTTCCTCCCCTCCCCATGCGAGAGTGGGTGCGCCTTTCCCCCGACCAAAAGGTCTTTCATCACCGCGCTCAGTGTGTGTGTTCTGAAAGGTAAAGAAGAATGAATCAAACAGAGCGTAGGTGAGCCTCATTGAAAAGAGTTGATCGGCCACGGCTTTTTCTCTGCTTTTTTCGTTATTCTTCTCCACCTTGGAGGATATGTACACCGCGGTTCGATTCCTTTTTCTTGTTGCGCCTTATTTTTGCGTTTATTGGACAGCGTTTCGAACGCCTCGAGTGGCGGTGTCCTTGGATCCCAACACCTGCATTTGCACTGCGTGGTCTGGACAGCAGACAGATATACCCTCTGGAGCATCCCTCCGCATGGGCCTCGTTCTGTGAGGATGAGACGCACACACCAGAAATGTCAATTGCCGTAGACCAAGACCGTCGCGAGCAGTATACTGCACGTAGTCTGAAAAACTTGGGTGGTAATACAACTTTAAGATGGTATTGGTGGTATGTCTCCAGTTTTAAATAAAAATGTCCAGCAATAAACCTTTCGATGCTTTCCTCCGAAGTATTTGTTAGAATGGGTAGGTAGATATTTTAATTAACGTCGTACTGGAGCAACACAATGGTCTATTGACGACAGTCCTGGATCAATCCTCAAAGTTCTAAGAATGGGCCTCGTGATGTGAGGATGACACATGCACGCCTTCACACCAGAAACATCATTTGGTGTATACCAAGACCGTTCACGTGTGGTATACTGCACGTAGTCTGGAAAAATTGGGTGGTAAAACAACCGAAAGACGGTGGTGGTGGTATGTCTCCAATTTTAAATAAAAATGTCTAGTGATAAACATTTCCTTTGAAGCATTTCTTAGAATGGGTAGGTAGGTATTTTAATTAACATCGTACTGGAGCAACATTATGGGCTATTGACGACGGTCCTGAATCAATCCTCCGAGTTCTCAGAATGGGCCTCGTGCTGTGAGGATGAGACACATGCACGCCTTCACACAAGAAACATCATTTGCTGTATACCAAGACCTTTCACGTGTGGTACACTGCACGTAGTCTGGAAAAATTGGGTGGTAAAACAACCGAAAGACGGTGGTGGTGGTATATCTCCAATTTTAAATAAAAATGTCTAGTGATAAACATTTCCTTTGAAGCATTTCTTAGAATGGGTAGGTAGGTATTTTAATTAACATCGTACTGGAGCAACATTATGGGCTATTGACGACGGTCCTGAATCAATCCTCCAAGTTCTGAGAATGGGCCTTGTGATGTGAGGATGAGACACATGCACGCCTTCACACCAGAAACATCATTTGCTGTATACCAAGACCGTTCACGTGTGGTATACTGTACGTAGTCAGGGAAAATTGGGTGCTAAAACAACCGAAAGACGGTGGTGGTATGTTTCCAATTAAATGAAAAATGTCCAGCAGACATATATTTCTATGCCTTCCTATGAAGCATCTCTGCCAATAGGCTGTAATGATTCTGTAAAAATAAGATCCACTTACACCTTGTCGTAGACCTAGACCACTCATGTCTAGTCTCTAATTTTAAATAAAAATTTTCGGCTATAAATATTCCGATATGATCGTCAGGAGAATACATCCGTATGTGCCTCGTGCTCTGAGGATGAGATGTACACTCACCAGAAACGTCAATTGCCATAGACCAAGACCTTTTCCGTGTGGTATACAGTATACTGCATATAGTCTCGAAAAATTGGATGGTAAAATAACCGTAGAACGGTGGTAGTGTGCCTTCAATTTTAAATAAAAATGTCCAGAAATAAGTATTTTGAACTTTCCTTTGAAGCAACTTTTTGAATGGGTGTCGTGCCGTGGGAATAGGATGCACACACACACACCAGAAACGTCAATTGCCGTAGACCAAGACCACTCCAGTCTACCTCTAATTTGAAATAAAAATGTCATGCGAAACATGTTCCGAAGTTACCATCTGAAGCAAGCATCCCTTCGTGTGAGAATCGCAACCCTCCGGTTGCGAATCCGTATCCAACCAAAGACCGTCGTGTACAAAAGGGCTGGGTATGTCGAATCCGTAGGGGGCCTCAAGTGTTCACACGTTAGCATGGTGTGGAAGTTTGGAAAGTGGCCTTCCATTTATTTTGTTGCAACCAGCCTCACCCTCCTTTATTATGAGATCGGTTTTCTCATGTTCAAAACTTCGTTGCAAGACATCAAAAAGCGAAAAACTTATTGGTGCAGCATATGAGGCTATCAGAGCAAGAGTGGCCTAACCCACCTACATACTCAATGGAGATAACGCGATTTTCTTGCCCCCATATTATGTATATTTTCATTTATCCACAATATAATTTGAGATTCTGAAGATTTATTTTTCAGTGATCAAAAAAAGTCATTTTATACTTTTGAAGATTTTAACTTGCGTATTTCAAAAAAAAGTTAAAGGTTGGTTTTAATAAAAGGTAAAAATAAAATCTTCGGGATTTTGTGGTTAGGCCACATTTGATAGCCTCATAAATCTGTGAAAAAGCTTTTTAACAGACATGTTTTAGCAAAAATTATGACTAATGAAAATTTGGAATCCATTTTGCGCTTGGCTACTACAAAAATCGATCGAATGTTAAAACAAGTTAAATCAAAGCAACGTCGCACATCAAACTGAATTCTTTATTGACATTATATTATCCTTCTCTTTTCAAAACAAGAAAAAATTTGAATAGTAAATATAAAATATATAAATAATAAATATAAAATATATAAGTAATAAATATATAAAATATATAAATAATAAATATAAAATATATAAGTAATAAATATATAAAATATATAAATAATAAATATAAATTATATAAGTAATAAATTTATAAACTATATGAGTAATAATTATATAAAGTATTTAAATAATAAATATAAAAAGATAAATACTAAATTTAAAAAAATAAATAATAAAGATAAAAATATTAAAAAAATACATAAATAAGAATTGTAAAAAAAAAATAACAAAACATAAAATATAAATGTAAAAAAAGATAAATAATAAATATAAAACATAAATGTAAAAAAGATAAATAATAAATATAAAACATAAATATAAAATACCTAAATAATAATTATAAAAAAGATAAATAATAAATATAAAAAAATAAATAACAAATATAAAAAGATAAATAATAAATATCAACATTTAAATGAGATAAATTATAAATATATAATTTTAAATATACAAAAAAAATTATAAATAATAAATATGAAATTTAAGTAACACTGATAATAAATCTCCAAAACACGGCGGCCCTCTCATAAGTCACAGTAAATCTATGTAGCCCTTGCGCACCCGTTTTAGGGCGATTACTTATTGATTATAATAATGTTTCCTGTATTTTCTTTTTACGTTGCGGTGCAGAACTCGTCTGCATTATAATGTAGTTTTGTATTGCAGCAGTTTTATTTCTGGTTATATCTGGCCGTTGAAATTTTTTCAAAGACGAACAATAAACTAAAGATTGCTTATTCGCTACATCATTTTGCCTGCAATAAGGAAGTAGTACCTAGCCCGTGTAATGTTCAATCATCCATTCCATTCTGGCCTATTCCCTTCAAGACAGTGTTCACATTAAGCTGGTTGTGAGCTGTATAGTTGATTTACGCATTATAAGGCAGGGAGACATGGCATCAAAGACTCCGGGAGATTTGAAACTCCTTTCACGGATTGCAAATGAGGGCGGATTTTGGAATTTTCCTATACCTATGTACAGGTTTCGTCTTGTAAAAGATTATGGTATGCTTTATGCATGAGTAGAAACTGCCTCTTTTGCGTTGAGGCTGACATGATAGCGGGATTTATGGCAATGTGGGTCTCAAACTGCGAAATATCGTTTTGGAGTTTGACATAATTTAGACTGTCTTGTTGTTTTACGAGCAATTTACTTATAATAAAAAAAAGTTAGGTTCTTACTCTTCGCAAAACTCGGGGTTACTTTAAAATATATTTTCCTGCCTCTTTGGCGGGCAGAGGTAGCCTTGTTGTTGTAGTGTCTGGGAGGGTTGCGAAATCGAAACTTGATCCATACAAAAGCCTGGTGCACGGTAAATCTGTCGTGGCCTCCACTATCCTCACGTTGTCGTGGTGTGGAAGTTTGGAGCATGGGGTGCCAGATCAAGTGTTGACTACGTCATTCTGACCGTGGCTCGAAATTGCGTTGTGTTGTTCTCGGATCTTTCTCTTCGGAATCGATCCCGAATCGTTACTTCAGTGCTGCGACATGAATTCAACAACCTATCTACCTTATAAATTTTTTATCCACAGACCTGAAATATGTCTTCAGGATCTGCTTCTTATAGTACGATCAGAAGTTAGTCAACCTTGGGTCAGATATTTTTTGGAAAGGTGTGAAAGCTGTTTCGGAGAAGACTGATATACGGAAAAGCATGAAGGACAATGATTTTGTCCCATCATGAACTGTCTGTTGCTGCCCATCGGCTTAGAACAGAAACTCACAAACTGACGAAAATAATTTGCAACTGCGCAGTTTATTTGATGTCTAACTCTATTCGTTTTTAATTCAAAAATCAAAGATTCTAAACATTATCGGACAGTGTTCTGTATCTCTATTCCATAATGCACTTCTCGTCATCACAAAAATAATCATTTTGCTTCTCTGAGAAAGTGTCAATATGAGTTTTTCCTCTAAGACGCCATAGTATCGATTCGGTAAGTAGGTATTTATTTAGCGTCGTACTGAAGCAACACAATGGGCTATTGACGACGGCCTGGGATCAGTCTCCCAGGGGAAAGATCCGAAGACAACGCCACGTAATTTTGAACCACGGCCAGATGACGAAGTCACATCTGATCTGGCATCCCACTCTCTAAATTTCCACACCACGCCAACGTGAGGACATTTGAGATCTCGACGGATTTAACGTGCACCAGCCCCCTTTGTACATGACGGTCTTCGATTCGATTCAAACTCCGGTTGCTAATTCGATATTCTTCAAACCGTGCGACCGCGGCCCCTGCAGCTTAGGGAGGTAATGGCTTTGCAATACTCTTTATATATCATGTTTGATATAGTATTAATCTCTTATAGGTATATAATTAGATTGTATAGTTGCTCAAACACACACTCACGCACACACAAGAAATATTTTCTTTTAGCCGTGAGATTTAGTTTTGAGAAGCGGCCTAGAAAATATACTTTCTTGAAATACGCATATGCATTCAGAAAATGGGAAACATTCTTTCTTTTTTCTAAAGGAAAGCAATCAATAACTGTTGCATTTGTTTTGGTATTCAATCCTGGCGAAATTTGGTAAATAGTTTCGAAATCATCACCCCGACTTGTCTGTTTTATATTTGCTGCTTATCTGAGGCGTTTAGAAGTAGAGTGGATCAAGTCCACTTTCTGATCAAACTGATAATCACACACTCGAACTCCTACAAGTTAAATCTGCATAGCGCATCATTGAATCAAGTCCCTAGTTGCTTTGGTTCACGAGAAATGGCAGGAGAAACGCCAGAAGAAACGGCGAATAGGAAAGTACACAAGAAGAAACTTTATCTCGATGTATCTCAAAATATTAAAAAACGGACTTGATTCACTCTAGTTCTGAACGCCGTGTATATTGTTTTATATTTGGTTATTCCAGATGCGGATCGGTAAGTTGAATGTCTGGAATATTTCGTCTTGGAATTCGACACAGCACAGTATGAATGGAGGCAAAACATTCTCCAGATTAATGGTTTGTCTACCAAGGTTATTGGTTGGTTAGGGTTATGAGGTGCAGGGCTCAAAAATGGACCAACTAAGCCAAACGCAAGATAAAACAATAAAACTATTTTAAATATAATGCCAAGAATATGAAGTTGAGATTTCCTCAATAGCAAAAATTTTAAATATCAATAAATATCAAATCGAGTAAACATGTTGGGCAACAACATTAAAAAGAATATACAAATTGTACGACTAAGACATGAATTTAATGAGTTTCTTTAACACATTTTGTACATTACAGGTAAAATATACATCCAAATTCATCGCGATATTTTGCAAAAACAATAAAAAAAAATCCTCAAACGCATAGCTCATTCAACGTTACGGTGCGTAGAGAACTGATACTAAGAAGACTGGGTCATCCTAATTTATTTTGTGTATGCGTGCTTGAAGGGCAGGTAGTTGCATTAACGTCTCACTGTCGCAACACAACGGGCTACTATCAACGTTGTTTGGAATCAATCCCGAAAGGAAAAATACGAGGACAATGCCTCGTGATTTTGAACCACGGTAGACGACGAGGTTAACCATCTGACCTGGCACCCTACTCTCCAAACTTCCACACCAACCCAACGTGAGGACTTTCGGCCACGACAGATTTAAGGTGCACCAGCCGCCTCTACACCATATGCTGACAAATATACATGCACTGACCCCGATTGAACCAGGAACCCTTCCTATTTTGAGGCTAGCACCTTAACCACCAGACCGATTGGTACTCACAATATTTTTTTAAACCTAAACCTTTCCTTGCCGTGAACATCTGTGTATGTTAAACCTTCCATATAGTGTCTGGATACATATTTTTATTCCAAGAATGTTCCTTCATATACAATTTGATACTAGAGCCCAGAATTCAAATGCGGTAGAAGAGGTTGACCAACGCAAATGAACAATGCTTTTCCAATAGTAGCTTTAATGTAACCACTGATCTAACACAATCACGCGATGATAGTCTGCTCGAGTCCCGTGAAGAATCAATAATGATGAAGAACAATCGCGAAGGGATGCGATTCGTCAGAGCAATTAGCATGGGTGCGAAACTGACTCAGTTGTATCAGTCTGCTGATTAGACTGTCTTTGGCCATTATTATTGCCTGATGTAGTGCAAATAAAAACATTGCTCATTCTTTTGGAGCAGTATGTTTCAGACTTCGTAGATTCGTGATTATTACGTCTGGAGTGAGTTCTGTTTAAGCAAGGCAAGGATGTTTAAAACATGAATAACGACTGTGGTGGCTTTTTGTACACAAGTTCTCGAGCATCATAGCTTATAAATCATTACTCGTGTGCGAATTACCAGGTTTCGTGAACAATAATTTGTATCGAATTTAACCCTTGTTTGAAATTTCGCAACTTTTCAAGATTTTGGGCAACCGCTGAACTAAGAATTTTAAAGGAGATACATTTGATGGGAACATACAGTCTGTCTATCACGTGAGCTGCTCCAGGAACCTAGTAAGGATGGCAGCGTCGCTATAGAAACAGAGCTCGTTCATTTTGAGTAGGGTGACAATCGGGATGACTCAAGTTTATTTTTCTTTCGCGAGTGTTGGAGGCAGAAAGGAGTAGTTTAATAGTACAGTATATCTCGGCGACAAGTAAAAACAAATAAATTTCAAGGTGACAAATTTGATTTTTATTTTCTTCATGCCTCCCATATGGAAAATAGGATAATGTTCATTTCACAGCAGGAGTAGTTCTAGTGGTAGACAAGACAGTAATCGAACGTGAGACTTGGTACTCAATGGAGTTGAAATCTATACCCTCTAATATTTGAAGTGGAGGTATCTTGAATTAAACAGAGACCAATATTCAATCTTTGTAAGGTGGAAAGACAGAAATAAAATTATCTCAGATAAGCAGAAATAAGATAAACCTGGATAAGAATGCAGAAATGAAAAGGTCGTCACAGCAATCGTCATTACTATTATTGCAGCCTATATTTGTTTTGAGACTGTCACCAGCTGTCGAGACAGTAAGTACTATCAGTTGACTGTAAAACCTCACCAGACACAAAGTCTGCCTCTGTATATCGCCGTAGAAAAACTAAGCTTATCCTGCTTTACAAGGGGTGTACTTGAAGAAATTACCTCATTCCCGAGAGTCAGCTCTACTCAAAATGAACGAGCCCAGTTTCTAAAGCGACTTCCAACACCCAAATTTGGTGTTGGGAGAAGTTCTGGAGGTTGACAGTAGTTCAGAGTTAATTTTCCTAACCTTTTACTTATATCTAAACTTGACATGGTCTGCCTTCGGTATGATTGTAAGTGGTATTATCACATTGGTTACACACATATGTTCATTAGACGGAAATACTGACTCCAATACGGATGGGGTAATCAATAACTTTTAAATTTTGTTTGTTGGTTTTCAAACGTTTTGTTTCCCTCTTATTACCACCAAACAAATATTTTCCTTTGAGTTTAAATTTATCTTCTTGAGGACAAAAAGCACATTTGAAGAGTTCCGGGCAACACATTGATTTACCACAAGAATGTGTTCCATAATTTAAAAAAAAATTAAGATTAACAATTCAAGAGGATTAAATTAATTCGATGGCTTGAATGATTATTTAATATTTGAAAGTTTACGATAGCATCATATCGTGTATAGTGAATAAGCTGCCATGATTTTAGAACTTTTTAAAACTTCGAAATTGTTAAAATGTTTAAAGTGGCTTACCATTATGTTGGCCGAAGCCCTTTATTCATACAGTGCGAATTTTCCAATGCTTTAAACGCAGTAAGAACCAAGAAAAAAAAATTTCCGCGTCAAAACACATTAAATACCGAGGTTTTCAACCTGGGAAACGATGTAAGTGTCCAACAGCCACTAAGTAGTTGAAAAACGCGTTGGTAGATGTTCCAGTGACATAAGTACTACGAGGAGCTGAAACTTATTTTTCGCTCTCTTGTAAAATTTGCAATTTGGCACTTATTGTTTTTTCCATTTCCAGTCTTCGTATCGATGCCTTACAAGTGAACGTAATGGCTTACAAAAATCATGATTTTCTGTGAGATAACGAAGAGGAAAACTTTAGTACCTAAGTTTTATTCACAAGTATTTCTTAAGAAAAAATTTAGCCTTTATGTAAAAAACAAAACGTGAATTAGTGGACTTCTCCAGTCGAAAGATCTCTATATTTTGTGTCTAAAAAATGTGATAAAACCTCATATCTCGGAAATTTTGACGTATTGCCATTGACCAGCGAACAAGCTGTTACATAGCGTTCAGAATACGCCTCAAAAACGCTACCGCCAACTATATTTCGGCTCGCCATGCATCTTGTAAGGCTGTGAGAAGAGATTGTTGTGTAAATGGGCGTGTCGTAGTCTTCGCTCCAGTTTGTCCCACAAGTGCTCGATCGGATTGAGATCGGGGCTCTAAACAGTCCAGTCAAGCAAATTCACCTCATTTTCAGGAAAACATTCCAACACACGCTTTAAATTATGACATGGAGCTCGATCCTGTTGGAAGAAACAACCATCATCACCGTAGTATTTCCATAGTGTAGGCAAGGCCGAATAATCCAGAACGTCGAGGTACACGTTCATGGTACCAGGTTCATAAAGCAATTGGCCGAGTCCTAACTACGTAAAACAACCCCACACTATGATGGATCATCCTCCGAATTTCTGCATCCATCCAAGTATTTTTGTCCATATAGTGTATAGTATATCGAACTTTTCCCCACAGCGTCAAGTCCACACCAAAGCCGCAGCGACGTAAACCTTGTAATACATTTTACACGTTCATTGTCAAGGATGAGTTGTTTAACCAACCCAACCCTGATTTCTTTTTCCATCGTTGCATTTCAGCGAGTGGGTTTTCGTGCATATATTAGCGGGAAAACCTATTAGGGAATTGTTTCTTTATTTTTGTAGATACGCCTTGTAGCGGGTGATTTATGAATTTCTTCAGAATTTGATAGTTTCCAATTAGCGTAATTGTTTTCGTTGCGTTTTTAGGCTGTGGCGAGGAGTGAGTTTACTAAATAAGAAACAATGTTTCACTTTTTAAGTTTTCAGATCTAGCTGAGGTTTCTCGTAGACACGGCGAACTGAATTTGCAGAAAACTTCTAGTGACTTCAAGCAAAGTGACAGTGAGATTTTATTTAAGCACCAGACTTCTGGCTATCTTGATTTGAAACAATAAAAGTTGATAGTCTTTTGGATTTTATCGTAATTTTCTACGGTGAATTGGCATAACTTGACTGCATTTATAACCTTTTTCCAAACGAAATTCAACGAACGAGCAAAAGTGAAAATTCAAATGTGTAACATGATACGTACATAAAATAGGATGCATGACTTTTTTAATTCTGAGCACTTCAAAGAATAGAGGTAGGTAGCTGAATTAACGTCGCACTAGAGCAATACAACGGGCGATAGCATTAATACAATTGTTACTTTTTTTTAACTAGCTCTTTAGATCATACAGAATCTTAACATCGGACCCCGGCTATAATACTGCAATAACAAAAGATAAGTTTCTCGTTTTTGAAAGAAAGTTTGTAAATGTATACTTGCTTCTGTACGCTAAAAAGTAAATAGGTAGGTATTTAATAAACGTAGCACTGGAGCAAAATAACATGGGTTATTGCGCGCTATAAGACTTACACAGTTATAGATTCCGCAGAGGACAGTACTTGTAGTTTTTCAGAAGCATGTACTTAGTCTTTCGACACATAGAACCAGAAATTAAATTTTTCTGGTCACGGCAGTATTGCAAACTAGTATGATGATACATATTGGACTCAGTACATTACAGCAGGCAATTTGGCAATAAATTCATTCTAAAATGAAAGAACATTATCGAAAAACGTTATGAATCGATAGAAGAGGAAGCCTACTAATGGATTGTTCAAATAAATCATCAAATAAAACAGCAGTTAGAGTGTGGAAACTCATTATCTGTCATTTTTTCTGAGACACTAACTGCTTATTTTCATGCTGACGGAAACACACAGTCATATTGTGATGCGTTTAAAATTATGCAAACACAATGAAAATGCTTATAATTTTTATTTTCTGACCTAAAACTAATGCTTAGTGTTTAAACAGCTGTACTATAAACAATTCATTTTTGTCAGTTAATTAGTTTCAGCTCTATGTCAACATATATATTACACGAACGTATGTGGCACAGAAATAGACGTATTTGTACAATAGCTTGTTGCAACGTACGTTATAACCAAATAAAATTAACCGCTTCGAGATTCATTGAGTTTTGCCTCTTCGTTCAAATGAGTTTGAATTATGAAAACAACTCCAAAAGCCTCAGAGAGCTCACCAGTCTGATGAAACATTTCTAAGTATGGTGAGGGCTGTAGAGGCGCATATTCAAAATTCGATCCAACCAGACAGTCGTATTGGGGACCGGTGCGGACTGGTGCACATTAAATCTCTCGTGGTCTCGAATGTCCTTACTTTGGCAAGGCATGGAAGTTTGGAAAAGTGAGGGAGTGATGGTGTCATCTGATCATGGTTCAAAACGACTAGGTTTGTCCTCGGATCTTTCCCTTCGGGAAAAATCCTGGACCGTCGCCAATATCAAGACTCTTGCTTCAGTGCGGCATTAATTCAGCTACACATCTACCGAAGTCTGACGAGAGAGGGGAAACTATAAATACTAACCCATATAGATAGATGAAAGGTAGGAATAACAACACAGTACAGAAAATCCAATTGAACGCGAAATTCTCTGAATTTCAAGACGTTGGAAAACAGTGAAAAGTCTCAGAGCAGGTGAGTGTGGTGCGAATAGGAGGGCATTCAGGAGCATAACTCTAAAAAATGATGAATGAACAGACCCTTCAGCACATATACTTCGCGAGTGTTGACTAATGTTTACGAAAACAAACTTGTGCATTTCATCCACAGAGGATAAGGTGTAAGGATAAGGATAAAATTCCTGCTAAGAGCACTGTATTTCCTAAACAGGACTCAGGATGCCCAATGTATCTTTCTCCTTTCCATCATTTCTTTTCATTTACTTGACATTGTCTTGTGTTTGGCGTTGGCATAATACGGTTCTTGCGCTATAAAAACTAACCAACCTAAACAAGACTGCCCAATGTATGCACTCAAATTGAAAGATTGGAACTACGAGTCTGATTGGGACAAATTGATTCCTTGTGCTTTCCTGTTTTCCATTTGTTGACATTTAAATGCGGGACGAAACTCTGCCTTAATGACACCAATCAGATTCGCCTAGTAATAAAGTGGTGATATTTACGTACATTGGGTACAGGGCCAAAGCTAGAGTGTACTAGCCACGCCTATTGAAAGGGGTAAATTACAATGGAGACCAGGAAGTTTGCTAAGGAAACTTCAGAGAATTAAGAGATAGTTAAAGAAGGCATGTTTGGCTATTTCTTAGAAATGCCCCTTTAATCGGGTAAGTTATTAACGTACAAATAAAACGACGTTCGTGATTCTAATTCAGTATCTACTCAATACTTTTGCTTTCTAAGCATAGTATATGAATTTGGGTAATTCAGTGGTATCGTTCACTGCGTTGACAATCTGCGAGTTAGTCCTAGGCGTTACAAGGTGGAGGGGGGGAGCTCAGATGGTAGAACGCGGATTAGCAATCAGGGGGTTGTGAATTCCATCTAACCAAAGACCGTGGTTGTAAGTGGTGTCTAGTGCACGCTAAATTTTTTCGTGGCCTCAAATTTTCAAACGTTGGTGTGGTGAGGAGATTTGAGATTGAGGTGCCATCTCTGGTGCTGACCTTGTTTTCTGACCGTGGTTAAAATTACTAGGGGTTGATCTTGGATCTTTCCCTTCGTAACTGTTCCCGAATTTAGCCATTTGAGTTGCTCCAGAGCGATGTTAATTCAACTTCCTACCTAGGTGGCACAGGTTCGGTTCTTGTAACTAACCTAGGTGTATATCTCTTTTTTCTGTGCCTTTAAGACTTTCCTAGTGCGTGTCCATTTCTCGCTGTTGTCTGTTTTGTGTTTGACAAAGCATGTACTGATATGGTCCTTGAATCTTAAAACACAACACAACCAATAACAGAATTTGGACTAACAAACTTTCAATCGAATTCTATCCCTGGCTTTGCCTCCAATTCTGATCGTGCATCTCTGCAATGCTTCAGGATCTACTTAAGCCATATAATCCAAACTGCTCATTGCTCTTGCTAAAAATGACCGTGAAACGACAAAGCAAATTCATACCAGCTATTATTTAAAAACTTATATTACTAAGCTTCTTAATTCATATTGTTAAATTTATTCCCTGCGTTTTGGTCAATGGATCGTACGTTTAAAATTAATATTACCATTGATGATAAATGAATGTTGAGTCTTTTAAGCCAAACCCCAAACTTATATTATAAACTTAGTCAAACTCCTATAAGACATATTCCCCAAACTTCTATACACTAGTGTAGCAGGAAATGACCTGAAACGACAAAACTACAGTATGGATTATCCAGGCAATATCAACCAGTATCCTAATACAACTGTGTGAGTTAATATGTTTCTTCTTTTCATTATTTCAAAACTCCGAGACATTGTTTAAACAGTTTTTTACAACCATCTACAGGACAAAATTTATTCGCCCTTTTGAATGCAATGAATTCATTTTAACAACCCAGATATTTCTTCAAAAATCAATTTTTTATTTTTTTTTGTTAAACCTACAAAACAATTTTTTTATAGATTTTTTAAACTGTATAATTATTTCTTTGGAGCATATACATTTTTAATGATTTCGATTCGATACGTAAGCTGCTTTAATTACGTCTTTTTTCGTGTCCTCTTTTTTTTAAATAAATATTACCAAATGTTCTCTTTTCTGATATTTATCTGCTGGCAACCCTAATCTCAGTGTCACCTCAATGTATGTGCGTGTTCTTGTTTTGTTCCATATAGCTTGTACAATATTCATTTGTCATTCGATGTAAGCCTCGGGTATTTTTGCCAAGAGCCATATTTTGCCAAAATAAAATTCGGATCTCGTTAGTAGAAAAATTGATTGGATCTTGGTGGATGAGATATTTCGTCGAAACCTCTCGGAGGATTAATAAACGTACAAGAATCGACTTTTAATGACAAGCTATAATATTGTGTTTTATTATCTTCAATGAAGAAGATTTATTCGTTGGAGAGAGAAAGCTTTCAAAGCCCTTGGGAATCTTGCAGTGGTGGATGACAGAATTAAACAAATCTTAATTTTACGATCCGTTTATAATTTGTAGTAAAATATAAACCGCCACTCCGTTCCACCGTGCAAATCCTTTCTATAAAATATAATCCAGTCTCTGGGAGTCCATAGATAGACACTCCTCAGAGAAGCTGGCAAAAGTTCAAAGTCGTGTTTCCAAAGAGGGCGGTTCAAAGGTCGAAACCATCCCCCGTGGTTCCACCCCTTTTCCACACCCCTGTCGTGACAAATTTCCGGTTTCGTGATGCACGTGTTCCACAGATGGATAAATCTGGACCGGTCCCCAGAGAGCCCCCTGCGACTTACCAGTCATCGCCATGCTACAATTGGGGTCAAGATAATCCCTAATCTCTGCGAAGTGATAAACATCAACTACGGAGCGATTGATTCATTGGTAAATCAAAAAACCATTAAGTGTATTGTACATGGGGACACGATCGAGGAAAAAAACGCACTGCGCTTACTTCGTCAAATACTTTGAGGAATCTGCTGTATATCGTTAGCATCATTAGCACCATATATCCTAAAAAGACTGGTGTACTTAACTACCACGGTGTGATTCTTTTTAACAGGAAAAGAAAATTTTTTAATTAGATGCTGTTGGAATGCTTTCATTATTATGTAATTGGAAAACTTGAACCTTTACATACTGAAAAGTCCATTCAAAAAGTAGCTTCAGGCTTCTGCCGACCTCTACACCGCTTAAACCCATCTTTTTACATCTAATTAGCATCTTTTGTCTCATTCCAAATCAATTGAAAATTATAAAAAAATGTATTTTTCACCAGAACAAGATAAAATTTCTTAATTGCTTTTCTATTGATAGTAAAGTGCTGGTCACATTTCATATTGCATTCCAATCCAATTTTTATGAATATAGTATCCACATTCATGTTTATTGATTTCATACCTCAAATTAAATAAAAATGCTCACAAATATATAACTTTAATATACTTTTACTGGTGTTAGTTCTTATTTATAATAAAATGCTTGAGGAAAAGTCCACACCTCAGTCATGTTACCACAATTACATTCTAAACGTTCAATTTCATCCCATTCCTTCTTCAAAGGCGATTCAACATTTTTCGACAGTAAACCTACTTTCCCTCCTATTTTCTTTTCGGACCTGATTTCTATCTTTCAGATTTCCCATTGCAGAAAATTTTTATTAGCGTAGCGATCTCATATTGTGAACGAGGTATGAATCTGCCGAACAAAAGAACCACTACACTTTCTACTCCCCATTGTAAGTCAACTAAAAAAAATTCTACATTCGCCCACCTGCACTGAGAGAAGAGATAATTGGTTCAAGGCAATAGTTTCCCAACTCAAGGATCACTCCCAATAATCGCTCATCCTATGATCTATATCCGAAGTCACGAATCAGAACAGCACCCACGTGAAACTGGAAAAACAAGACATACTAAATTTATCTCTTCTATTTACAAGGAAATGTTCTGTCATGGTGTAAACTTTAACGCGGTATCTGCAGTCACTTCTCAATCCCTACAGTCACTTCAACACTACTTTCTGCTTGTAAATATTCTTGTGTCTTTGGCCTGATGTCTTCTGTCTAGTGTTGGCGAGATATGGCCTTAACGCCATAAAGCTCAACCAACCTCTATGCAAAAAACTATCGTTGACACCCTATAAACTGCCTCACCCTTGCGGAACACTACAGGCTACAGCATCCACAAACCAGAACACCTGAATGTTTTTGGATTTGGGTCAGGAATCTGAACGGGTTCAATCATAGATGCGGCGTATGGGGCCCACATAAAGGGGCCATTTATTAATATACATATGCAACTATGAATAATGCGAATATAAATATTACTATCTCACCAAAGGACGTGGAACAGAAATCGACATTATTAACATATATGGAAATGGCAACAAACTGATATAAACAATGCAAAATCAACCGCTACGGGATTCATTCCCAAATTTTACAGCGTATTTGAGCTAGGAAATGCAGTATATTCTAAAAATAGTGAAAAAAAGAAAACGTAAACACACGCAACCATGAAAGTCTGGACGGTAAGAAATGCCTAATCCCTTTTGAACAAACGAATGTGTGCAGGTTTTGCGAAGTATTTTAATGGGCAATAATTAACAACGTCAAAAGCACGAAATGCCGTTTTATGTTTTTAAATTTAATTTCGTTTGAAGGTTTGAAATGTGCATATTAGTGTTTGTAAGGAAAGGCCTATAGAATAGAACCCAATGTAAAGATTCTATTTCCTGGAAGAATTCATGGATTATTTCAACCAGTAGATGTGGTTATCAAGTGTGTTTGGGGTTTAAAGCAATTTTACACTACTCGGAAATGACTCATGTAGTGTTAACTAGATTCAAACAATGAAGACACAAACTGCTTTCAATACTAAAGCAATGTTTCACTTCACTTTCCCGTATACTGTATTTCCATTTTAATCACCAAGCCCTCATCAATATTCATCAGGAGCTCATCATTTGATATGCAGGGCTCGCTGATTAAAAATGAATTTGCGCACAAAGCCATCAATGCCTCATTAGGCCTTTGAGACCCCAAAATTGATAACTTACCAATGGCATAAAAAATCTCAGCAAACACAGAACTTTGATTAGGAAGAAATACTTTCGGGAATTCTTGTTATTGATTCCCGAAAAAAAATTCCAACAAAAAAGTTTAGTTAAGATCTACAAACTATCGACATTTTCGATAGCGGTAAATTAATGACGGAAATTTTCAATACGGGTTTTTAGTTTTAACGCTCTGGGCATCACGAAGATTTCCGAGTAGTATCGTTTTTTACCCCACAATACACACATAATTGGTGATGGGAGTGTTCGTATACAAAAGTACTCGTTTACTCAATCGTAAAAGTATTCGTTGAACTCAATTCTTTCACGTAGTATTCGATTATGATAGCAATCATACAAAGTATTTGAATACCGAAATATTCCAAGTACTATTTTTTCAAAGAATTCGAACACTAAGTAATCTAATATCAAAGTATTCGAATACAAAGTACTCAAAAATCAAAGTATTCGGATAACAAATACTTAATATCCAAGTATTCGAATACTAAGTACTCTTATATCAAAGTAAACGAATATCAAAGAATTCTAATACCAAAATATTCTAACACCAAAGTATTTGAATATCAAAGTATTCTAATATCGAAGTATTCGTATACCAAATGGTTCTAATACCAAAATATTCGAATACCAAAGTATTCTTCCTGAGAATTCGAATACCAAAGTATACTTCCTAAACATTCGAAAACCAAAGTAGCAGTGTTGAGTTAATTTCATGCGTATCAATGTTGGTCGTATGTCAAAAATTATCCATTGCATGTAGAATAAATAACAATGCAACAAATCTCTCTTTTGGTCTTGCTTGCAGTGAACTTGAACTTTCATCCACCAAGTCAAAATTCCAGTACAATTACTATAATGCTAAGGTAAGGGTAATTTTGGTTAACGTCGTACTAGAGCAACACAACGGACTATTGACGACGGTCCGGAATCAGTCCCTGAAGGGAAAGATCCGAGGACAACACCTCGTAATTTTGAACCACGGTCAGATGACACTATAATGCTAGGAAAGCCGGAACAAAGTGTTATTTTTGTACAATAGTCTGAATTCGCAGTTGGCTAATTTTTACTATCGATCAGTCTTTTTTGTAAAAATTCTAATATTTATTCGATTCTCGAATAACAAGTATACGATTCTTAAGTACTCGATTCTACCCATCTCTACACAGAATGACTGAGTAACCACATCCATTGGTTGAATGAATCAAAGATTCTATTCGGCAAGACGGTCAAACTAGCTTTCAGCTGCTACTTTGGTACGAAGTGACCAGATTGTGAGGAAATGATACAAAAGGGACATCGGAAGTTACCAAACCAATGAGTAAAAACAGAACGATTGCAAGAACAGAAACGAAGTCTTTGAACTGCAGTAGTGACACTGCACTAGGTGCCATATGAGAGAAGGGTAAATGTGATAACCGAAAAAGGATGAATAGGTGGCGATCCTTTGCATGTTGTATAACCACATCGAACACTGATGCATCACGTTTGCTTACAGAGAATGTCGTTGCGGGTGAGTTCTTGTGGTAGCAGAACCCATTCCTATGTTAGAGCCTCTTTAGAAAAGATGCAGTATCTTTGTCTCTCTCTCTCTCTCTCTCTCTAGAAACGCTTTAGAAATCTGTCATACGCAAAAGCATAAATAGCGATTTCCGTGGATGTTTTTACTCTGGCAAACTAATCAATGCTATGTCTTTTGACACCGAACGGTGACATTTGAACCAGAATCCGTGCTATAAACGCCCGTTGTGGAAGGAATTTGTCCACGTTACCTTAACGAATAGACTCGCTCGAAACCACTGTCTTTCTCTACGGAATCCCAAAGGGTCACCCTAACACAGTTGGAAAAATAACAGATTAACAACCGGAGGGTTGCGAGTTCGTAACGCGGTCCACCAAAGATCGCTAAAAACGTTAAATCTGTCGTGGCCTCAAATGTTCTCACGTTGGCGTGGTGTGGAAGTTTGGAAAATGGGATGCACCAGCTCAGGTATTGACCTGGTTATCTTATTGTGTTTCAAAGTTACATGTTTTTCTCAGATATTTCCCTTCCGGACTGATCCCGGACCGTCGCCAATATCCCTTCGTGTTCCTCCAGTATGACGTTAAATGACTACCTAACCGGAAGCCGCACTATAATATCCCGTATTCAAATAGATTTTCATGTCCCAGCAAAAGTAAAACTTCCTACTAATGTACGACTTATGTCATTCGGTACATAAAACGTTGTAATCCGATTTTTTTTTCCACTGGAATTGGTAGCGCCCATTTTACAAGCTGTCTATAAAATTATTGATTTTATTTTGCAAGATGAAAATAGCTCTGCAATTATTTTATAAAACAGATTCCTCAAATGCAGAAGCCTCGAGAAAACAGAATATATATAGAAAGGTAGGTAGCTACTTAACGTCGCACTGGAGCGGGTTATTGACGACGATCCGGAATCAGTTCCGAAGTGAACGCTCCAAAGACAACGCCTCGTAATTTTGAACCACGGTTACATGACGAAAATAATACCACTATCCATACGTCCACACCACACCAAAGTACAATAGATATGAGTTGAATACTCTATTGGAGCTTAAATTCATGAGCTCAAATGCTGACAATAAATTAGGTGTTCTTTTTTTTTCGAATGCAATCCTTTATCTCAATGCAAACGTTTGAGACACGTTCTTGAAGCTCTCAAAATACGCAATGAAATGAAGTAGAAAATAAATGTTATTAACTGATTTAATAATCCATGCTGTCGAAAATTGCGATACATTGTTCTATGATATCCATAAGTAATGTTTATCATGCTACGTTGAATATTTATGTTCTGATATTTATTGCTTACATTTCTCATGGAAAAAAAATGGAGGGGGTGCACATGTGCGAAAGATATATTAATAAATTCCGTTGTATATAATTATACTATAGGAAAATAATATGTAATTAATAACGAGGTATTCGATGCCATATTCCGCTTGAGAGGACTGAAATAGTGTGTCATATATTTAATATTTTAGTACATAAAATATTAAATTTATTTATCACTATACACAACACAATTGAATTAACGTATCTTTAAAAACACCAATCTGTGTTTTAGCAGATTGCATTCATTAATTGAATATTCCTTAAAATAGATTTCTTGAAAAATCACAATATTGAAAGAGATTCAATAATATATTTCTGTAAATATTTTCCTATCATTACGTGGCACAGAAATCGTCGTTATTTGTTTTATTGTCAATAGTAACAATGGATATAAACAATGTGAAATCGACAATTTATGGATTCATTCGCCAATTTCGCCCCTTAGTATAAATATGCTTGGTTCAAACTGTGGATCTGCTTAATATTTTAAACTTCACCAAAGAGCTATCGAAGCTATACTGAAATTTTTCAACAGTCTGATTACAGAAAGATTTGGAGAATCTGGAAGATAGATATCAGGATATTTGAAGTTAGATATTTCATGATAATTTGAAGTTAGATATTTCATGATTAAGAGTTTGTTGATTGTTTAGGTAAATTAAATTTTAAAAATGAGCCTGGGTATCTAGTGTTTGACCAGGTTGTCAATTAATGGAAGAAGTGATCACGTAGGGTAAATGATGAAGCAATGAAATTTTTAGAGGAGAAAAAGTGTATATCGTATCTCATTTACACTAAACCTTCTTCTGTCAATCCCGCATTCTAGTTTCAGATCATGTGTTATACCCTAATAAATCCTACCTCAAAAGAAAGGTTACAAATGGAAAAGAGATTGTTCCATATAACTGTATCTAAAAGGTGATTATTATGTTGTGAAAGAAAGAATATAATGACAAAAAGTTTAAAGATTCTAGGCATGTTATCTCAAACCAAAAGAGAAAATAATTTCAAAATAATAATGAAAAGAACGGAAATACCTCCAAAAACTTAATTGGTGAAGACAATGTATTTGTAAGAAACGTAAAGTTAACTAATAAAGCGAAAATTAAAATATTGTATAAAAGCTCGAGCTGCAAATATGATACTTGCTGAAAAACATACATAAAATACATTCCATAAAGATATGCTTTGCAGCTTGGACCAATGATTTCTGTCTGATAACAATGATGTCGATATTGTTTGTGCTTTGGAGGGGAAGTGGTCAATTATTGGTCCAATCACAATTCTGAACTTTGAGATAAAAATTCTAAAAACTATCAAACATTGAAAATTCTACTTTAGCTCATTTTAATCACGGTCTCTACAAGACACTAACTACAAAACAATCTGGAAAGTACAATAGCAAATTAATTATAAGGAAATTTTTTCAAGAAAAATTAGCTCTAATTGGTCAATTACTGATTGGTTTACCCGAACAAAACTTTAAAAAGTTAATCCTATTCATGTTACAACCATCGGCAGCGTGGTGAATAACCTTTATACGTGTTAAGTTCTTTAACATAGTTCTTGTTTAGTTAAGAATAACAAGATAGATTTTTTGAAATTTATAACCATTTAAATTATTCCGGACTTTGTGAGAATAATACAAAATGTGAGGGGTTATGCATTTATTCTTAATAAATTCATGAAATCAGAAATGGTTTCTTGCAGAATGTTTTTTTTATTCCCAATTCTTGGAATGAATTGGAATAATTTGATTTTTGAAAAACTTTTATCATGGAATTCGCAGTGGTGAAAAACTCCAGCATTCTGTCATTTCAGCTTAGAATATTTTTAAATCCTGTTACAATTTCAAGTATAAAAAAATTCATATTATAAAATCCAGGAAATAGTTTTTAAAACAGCATATCTATTACGATTCATGATGTAATTAATATCGTTAACCAAAAAAAAATCGTAGTAGCTTTAAATGTTGAAGGATAGCTTGAATGTTAACGACGGAATTTTAAAAATTCGTGGCAGAAAAATAAAGCAAAAATCTGATTGAGAAACTTTCTTAGACACGTGATAATATATTTGAAAAGAAAGAAAATTCTAAGCAGTGTAAACAGTGAATAAAATAAAAAAAAGTACTCACAAAAGAATGGGCAGTGCTAAGAAATCCGAGCAAAAGGAAAACTGATGAAGCCACTTGATTTCGGTGAAATCCCATAATTGTTATTTTCCAATTTTATTCGATACAAAGAAAAATTCTTGCAAGAGCTGAATTCAGTCGAAAACGCCTCAATCTTCTAAATTCGACACAAAAACGCACCAAGACAAATATTCTAAAAATTATCTTCTGCTACCGAATCACATGCTGCAAACAAAAAAAACAAATACGCCGTGAAAAAAAATAAACGAAACTCGACCAAAATAAAAATCGTCTTCTCCGGAATTTATGCAAAGAGCCGTAAGACGTCCGTAGTGTTCTCGGAGCTCGATGTGTTGTCAAATGTGGTGCCAAATTGCGTACGACCGTTTGACGGCTCTCCCGATCCGAACAAGTTGCCCACTCCACGGGCGAGATGGGTGACAGTTTTGCGCATGCGCGTAAGCAGCAGACGACATTTCCGACTCCACGGAACGTGCGGCTTTTTAAAAATCTCCAGAATACCGCGTTTCTTTCCTCGGTTTTTTATTCACACTAAATTAATTAATGTTATTTCCGTAGATGTAGACATTATCCTTGGGCTAAACGACCGTAACTGTTTTGGCTCCAAGCAGCACTCTTTAAATGCGGTTTTATTAAAAGGTCGTAATTAGGAATCGGCTAGCGGCAGCATAATTTGCAAACTGGGCGGGACCACGGTATCCTTAATTTTGATTTATGGTTTGAAATGAAGAGATTTCTTCGCCGACTTGATAATGACTCGTGTTTGTGTGTGTTAATGGTTCCTTTTCTCTATTTCTCTGTTCTACAAGTAGTATAAATGACCTGTTCAGTTGACAAAACAAACCAAGAACATATTTGAACTTTGTTTTGAAAAGATAAAAAAGGTTTTGAATAACAAATTAAAACAAAAAGTATCGTTTTGAAACTAGTTATTATATATGTATGATAATTTTGCTCTTTTATTATTATTATTGTAATTCTTTATATAGGCAAAGCACTCTGAGATGAAGTTTCAATAAAATAGAACAAATCAGGCAGAATGTGAAAATTTTACTTCCGATTCCAAATGCTCTCGTATGATTCGAGATTACCTTAAAATGGTATTTATCGTTGTTTTAACGACGGTTGGAAATTAATTTAATTGTCATTGCCCCAATCAACTATAATATCAATTTTAAATTCATTCATTTGAATTTTTTTTATCGGAATTTTTTAAATCGAATTCGAAAAAGAATTTAACTGGCGTCACATTCGGAACAGGAAACACTTTCCGCCTCAGAAACACTGCCCCCACTTACATTTCGCTAGCCAGAAAATGCCTCATTCTGAAGACTAGTTTAATTAATTGATTTCGTTACTCTTGTGTTCTACTTCACATGATTTATTATACCTTTTTTATTTTACTTCATCGAACATTCTAAATTCTTTTCTACCTCACTTGAGTGCGGCTCTGCCACGAATCGACTTTTTGTTCGATTTATTTAGTCTTTGGGTCCTAAAGAAGAAC
Organism: Metellina segmentata; assembly: GCA_947359465.1. Lineage (NCBI taxonomy): Eukaryota > Metazoa > Arthropoda > Arachnida > Araneae > Tetragnathidae > Metellina > Metellina segmentata. The sequence goes on along the minus strand of OX375883.1, from coordinate 56,922,939 downwards.
TTTTAAGTTTATTGCCACTGAAGGTCAAACACGGGGCAAGGATATTGCAAATGCTGTCATTGAATGCACGGAGAAACATCATATTCCACTCGATAAAATTGTTTCAATTTCAACAGATGGGCAAATAGTATGACAGTAGTGAGAAAATATTTTGTTTCAATTTTGAAGGAAAAAATTAATCACGAGATACTTGTTTTCCATTGCATCATTCATCAAGAAGAGCTTTGTGCGCAGACATTGCCAGAAGAAATTTGCAATGGTATGGAATTGGTGATTAAGATTGTCAACAGAAATGTAGCTAAAGCTTTTTTTCTTCGCCAATTTAAAGAATTTTTAGTTGAAATGGAGAGTGCATACGCAGATCTTTCTCTACATAAGAAGATGCGTTGGCTTTCAGGAGTTAACGTTTTAAAGCTTTTCGCTTCCTTATTATTTGAAATTAAACCATTTCTCCTTGAGAAAGGTATTGACTATCCTGAACTAACGGACGATCAGTGAATCCAAAAATTTTATATCATAGTAGACGTTACGTCTTATCTAAATCATCTTAATTGTATTCTTCAGGGGAAAGGAAACACAATTTTTTTATGTTGGAAGAAGTAATTTTATTCGAAAACAAATTATCCCTTTTTGCTCAAGATTTTGAAAGAGACACTTTAATTCATTTTCCTAGCTTGCTGAAACATCGCCAAGAAAATAACTCGGTAATTGACAGTTACTGTTTCCAAAAAAATTAAATGTGAGGGAAGCTATTCTACGGAGGTTTCCGGAATTCAGAAATAGCATAGCGACGTTAGCCTTTGTTAAAAAAAAAAAAAAACTCTTAGTGCTGACGTAACAGAATGATTTTAATTTTTCTCCCTTTAACATTGACATTGACCCAATTACTGGAGTTAAAAAAACACTGTTCTAAACGAATAACGCATTTCTTAAATGTCTTCTAAGAAACTTAAATAAAAATTCGGTAAAATAAATTGTATTATTTCGTGTGCATCTTGTGTTTTATTCCAGAAGGGACGAAAATTGGTAAGGTGCTGGAACCCAAACTTAGCATGCCACTTTTGGCGGATTTTCTGAGCAAACAAACCATGCGGAAAGCGTACATTTTACTTCCAGTAACCCATATTATTTCACATGATGCATATCATGGCTACCTTAAAAAGTATTATACTTAAATAATTATTATAATTAATTATTTAAGTATTATAATAATATTATTACTATAAATTATATGTAATGTACATTTTACTTCCAGTAACCCATATGCTTTCACATGATACATATCATGGCTACTTTAAATTGTATTTTATCGCCGTTTTGGCGTACTTGAAAGGAAGCTAAGTGACATCACTTCCGGAATATGTACCAGATTCACGTGCAGCTGAAAAGAACTACCACCTATTTATATTTAGCTTTATTTCCTACCACTATCAACCACTTTACAGGGAAAACCTCTAAAATATTTCATGTATCTACATGGCATAGAAATCAACATTTGTACACTGGCGAAAGGCAATAAACGTAAACAATCTATATAAAATCAAGTAGGTAGGTAGTTTATTAACAACACACTGGAGCAAAACGACGAGTTATTGGAGACGGTCCGGGATCAATCCCGAAGGGAAGGATCCAAGGATAACGCCTTGTAATTTTGGACTACGGTTAGATTTCGAGAACAACATTTGATCTGCCCCCCCCCATCTCCCAACTTCCAAACCACGCCAACGTGAGGACATTTAAGGTCACGATAGATTTAACGTGCACCAGCACCCGTGTACACGTTGGTCTTTGGCTGGACCTAGTTTCGAACATGCAACCCTCCAGTTGCTAATCCTTTGCTCTTCCAACTGTGCAACTGACTCCCTAACACTATCAACCTACACGGTCTGATGGTTAGTTAGTACCAGATGTCAGTTTTTTTTATTTTTTATATGCAATTTTAAATTAGCGTAAGAACTGAAATCATGTAGCATAACATCTTACATCAGAATGGATAAAACTTTCTTTACTATAACATATTCACAACTCCAGAAATTAGCTTATTTAAATCAACAAGAAGTTTATTTAATCCCGCACAGTCAGCGCGTCCGAAGCATGCGAGACAGAAAGCTAGAATGAATCTAAAACGAACGTTCCTTCTTTTTGTTCTTAATTTTTGCATTAGTTCGTAGCTCCGATCGGAACGTCCGAACACAAAGAACAGTTACCATTGGTGGTCAATTTGGAGGCCATTCCGAATAATCGATCATCTGACGTTACCGCATGGTTTTTTACTTTGCAGGTTTTGAGCTGTTGTCTGGATGTAGTCTTGCCTCTACAACGGGATTCATTCGGCAATTTTCCGGGTTTTTTAAAAATATTTTTGGTTTGAGCTATGACGGGAGCTGCTTAGTATTGCATCCACGGTCAAGCTTGAAACAAAAAAATTCATCAGCAATCTGACGGACATCAATAAATCTAGAAGATAATACTGGTTGAGGGAAGTTATTTTTGTGAGTAACACATCAGCAAGACAAGGGAAAACAAATTTTGAAAACACTACTCGGTTTGCACCAGATTACAAATACGATTATAGCAATCTTTAAATAAATATTTGTAAAGACAGAGGGTTGTATCAAGAGCAAAACAACAATGACTTGCCCAAGTGTATATATGATTTTTTCTTTCACATTTAATTTCCACTATCTGCTACTATCTCGGCTGCCATCCGGGCAGCTCGAGACAGAAAGTCTATGCCTGTCTGCTATCGTAGAAATGAAACTTAGCCCAGTTTTCCGTTGGGGATTCTTGAGGCATATCAGGGGTTTCGGTAGCTCAGTTTGAAAACGAATTGAGTAGCAACCGGAAGTTTATGAGTTCGAAACTCGGTTCAATCAAAGACCGTCCTGCATACGGAGGCTGGTGCGCATAAATTCTGTCGTGGCCTCAAACGTCCTCACGTTGGCTAGGTGTGAAATTTTGGAGAGTTTGGTAATATTCGAGGGGGGAGGGTTACTGACACTTTACTCATCCGAACGGGATATCGTAGACCCTGGTGTTGGAACGAGAAAGTTTACAATGTAGATTTCCTACCGGCAAGTAAAAATCTTTCTAATAATAGGGGGCTCTAACCCCTGTTCGTCTATGCTCGCCAACCCCCAGGGATTGCTACACAAACCAACTCTCCTTTCGCAGAGTCAATCTCCTCCCACGGATAAACTATATTAATAATAAGTATAATCCTGATTTTACTTTCCGCTCCATGACGACAAAGATAGGGCATCGCCTACTTCTCCCAAACCAACACACCTTTCGCAAGTGTTTTTTTTTTTTTTTTTTTTTAAACTTTCACACTTACTACACCCTAAACTAATAGCCGCATGGCTAACGCCATGATGTCTCGTATCCAATAGACTACGAACTTCCATTTGGTTTGGGAAGCAAACAGACACCACGGGCGACGCCATGATGGCTGTTATCCAATAGGCTACGAGCAAACCAAATGGGAATTCGTAGCAATCACCGGGGGTTAACGAGCAGTGGTCACACTTGACCACACGAAAAGAACTGTCACGGACAACGCCGTGCTGGCTGCACAGTGGCTAGTTAAGCTATAGATATGACAGTTTTAGTTTTGTATCAGAAAATACGATCGGAAAGTTCCGAAATTTGTATGACTAACTTTTAATCTCATCAAATTAATTTATTAACCAATATCAAAAATAATTGTACCGTAAGAAAGAGTACCTTCTAAGGTTTCCTGTCACGTTCTCAAATTTAAAAAATAATAGTATTAAGCTATAGATAGGGCAGTTTTAACAAAAAATTTCGAAAATGTCCCGATTTTTCCAGAATTTCAAAAAATATTACCAGGAATCAAATTAAAATTTCCAAAAAAAATTCGACGAGCTGCAAAAATTTAGGTTTTGTACTCTGAAAAAAACTCACGGCTGAAGACTGAAAATTTATATGTGTTTTGCTCACTCGCGGTAGAAATTTCGCTTTTTGCGACCTAGACACTTAATGCACCCTGAACTAATAGCCGCATCGGAAAGAAATCTTTTTCATCGTGTTCACTGTACAGTTTTGGACAAACAATGTAAATTTCGAATTTTCTGCTCTAAGAATTGAGCAAAAAAAGCGAGTTTTCAATCCTGCGGCTGCCGTGGCGGTAACTTTTTTTTAATATAGAGATATATTTATTTCCAATTTATCAAAATTGGATAAGGCCCGTTTCTATGGCAACAGACTGTGCAGTTTTCGTGGTAGGCAGACAATACAATTGGCTTGTTGCCAGAAATGTATTGTGAACATTCTATTGGGTATGTGACGTTACTCTCATGGACATGCGGGCCGTGGAGCCCGCTTGGAACAGTCGTGGATTAGTAACGGAAGGGTTCTGAATTCGAAATTCGATCCAGCGAAAGACCGTCTTGTGTGTGGGGGCTAATGTTAAATCTGCCGTAGCCTCCTCACGTTGGCTTGGTGTGGAAGTTTGGAGAGTGGAATAGCCAGCTCAGGTGTTAATCTCGTCATTTGTCAGTGGTTAGAAATTACGAGGTATTGTCCACGTATCTTTCCTCTGAGGATTGATTACGAGCTGTCGCCAATGGCTCGTCGTGTTGCTCGTTGTGGGACGTTAGCTCAACTATCTACCTCAGCGCATGCATTGTGTTTTATATGTTTGGATGGGGGGGGAGGTGTTTCCACTCACTGCCTTAATGTAGTTCATAGTTTTCAAACAGTTTCACCGGAACTAATATAGCCGAGCCCGGAATGTTCAACGTCTGCATTCTGCAAAATGGTACTTTGTGCTCCGCGGTATAAAATCGATAGCAAAAATGTTATGTGGTTGGATGGAGTAGGGATTTACACTTCACAAATGTACGGGGTACAGAAAAAGGAGGTTTTTGTTTTGTTTCTGTCACCCAAAATATAAAATTTTACAGAAACGAGATTAATTTGATTAGTTTTGGAGTTCGACTCGCAATCTCTAGATGGCGCTGTTTGCTCTTGTCAGAAATATTCAAAATCCGTTTTGTTCCACTGAATGGGAACAAATAGCTCATACACAGACCGATAACAGATTACTTGAATCGAAAATTCGGTCTCTGTTGAACAGCTGCGGTCGGACCGGCTTGATTTAAGGTATATTCGAACAAAACTGAATTCCAGTGAAGTATTGATGTAAGCTAAGATTCTCTTCCCCCGATTGGAAGTACAATGGAAGTACAGAGCACCTTCTTTTAATCTTTAAGAAAATAAAAACAAACAGTTGTGAAAATGTATCGTCTGGAATGAATCGCGTATCATTTGAACCTTATTCAAAAAAACTACAGCAATAACTGATAAAAAATTTTAAAATTCATTGTAGCCTTTGAATTTTAATGAAAAATATGTATGCTGTTTCATTCTATTTGCATCCATTTCCATACTGCTTGTAATCTAAACTTTAGATTTAAAGTAGCAAAATTGATTACAAGCGTTTTAGTTTCTTATTAGGAGTGTCTAGAGATTCTCACTTGAAAAACTAAAGAATTGCTTGTTTCAATTGCCCCACATTCGTTCAGTCCTTAAATATATAACTGCATTAAATATATAACTATTTGGGTTAAAATTCTTCGCTACCAATAGAATTGTCTAAAAATTTTGTATAGTTAAAAGAAATTTTTGCGATTGTTGAAAAGTTTCACGAGTGAAGCAATACATTTATACACTGTAGAGCCAAAACATTATGAGAACCTACTCAATAACGCGTTGCGCCTCCTTTGGCCTGTAAAACAGTTGCAATTCGCATGGGCATAGATGCCACAAGTACTTGGTACATGACTGGAGACAGGTTGTACCAAATGTCTAAGCAGCGGTCACGCAAAGTCGAGATATTCGTACATGGTGGTGTTTGAGCTCTGAGCTGCCGCTCCATGACACCCCAAATGTGCTCTATCCGGCGAGTTAGGTGGCCAGGACATTAAGTGGAATCCATCAGTATGCTCCTCGAACCACTCCAACAAAATCTGAGCCTTGTGACATGGGGCGTTGTCCTGCTGGAAGATTCCATTTCCAGTTGGGAAGACAGACGCCATGGAAAGGTGCAACTGATCCGCAATGATGTTCAGATAGTTCGCAACGTTCATGGTATGTAATACCACATCTACGGGGCCCAGAGTCGCTCATGAGAACGTTCCCCAAAGCATAATACTGCCACCACCAGCCTGTGTATGACCTGCTGTACAAGAGGGGAGCAACTGTTCGTCTGGCAGGCGGCATACTATGATATGACCTTCAACGTGATGAATGAGAAATCGGCATTCATCTGATCAGGCAACTCTTCCACTCATCCATGGTCCAGTCTCAATTTTCCCGGGTCCGCTGTAGGCATAGTTGACGATGACGCTTGGTAAGCAAAGGCACACGAGTGGGACGTCTGCTGCACAGTCCCATATCCAACAGTGTCCGCTGAACTGTGTTCCGAAACACTTGCGCTTGGACCTTCATTGTATTGGGCTGTCAGCTGAGCCACTGTCTCCCGCCGATTTTGCCGTACCAAGCGGGACAGTCTCCGACGTCCTTTTTATTTGATGACGCGTGGACGACCAACACCTTGGCGTCTACTGATGGTGTCACCGTCATTTATCCACTTTGCATGAATAACTAACAACGGCAGTTCGTGAATAACCTACCAGTCGTGCAGTTTCGGTGATACTCGTTCCGAGTCTTCAGGCCATTAAGATCTGCCATCCATCAAATTAGCTTAGATCAGCAGCCTTTCCCATCACTCGCAAAATTAAGTGCAAGAATGATTACTTGCCTTCTCCAGCAGTAGGTAAATACCATTTGCACTTAATCACGTGCCCTCCACGTCATCCAACCGAAATCATTGAAAAATGTGGGGATGGTCATAATGTTTTGGCTCGTCAGTGTATATGAGGTGATCTTTCCTTAGGATATGAAGTTCGGAAAGTTCGGATGTCCGTTGCGGAAATTCCTGCAAGGTGGGAGAGTCCGACGATAAGCTTACATTCTTCACGTCGATTAGAATAACAATGGAATTAGAAAGCGCTTTCTTTTAACCTTTAAGGAAATAAAAAACCGGACGGGGCTGTGCCTTGACACGGCCGCTAGGTTTATTTAATTTATGTATGTGAGGCCATATGGTGAATGAGGGTAAAAGAAATTAGTACTAGACTGTTTTAGTTTCACATATCAAATGTTCATGGTTCCTCACATTTATCACAATTGGTGCACTCGCTGATGTTGTTGAAGGTAGTGGCTCCTTACCGACCGCTATGGCTTGAACTCCATCATTCGATTATAAAACGTTTATGGCATCAGATATGCTATTTGCGTCGAACTGAGTGGTGTGGGTACGTGGCGCACTCGTATCAGGAATTTGTTCACTTTGAAGGTGCGACGCCTATACTTTCAAGAACTTCCTCCGAGCCCGTTGACAACTCAGCAACGGATGGCCGGATCTTCTTGGATTCCCATCTCTCGATCTTTCTTCCTATTGATGTTACTATAGTTCTGTGCTCAGATGGCAAAATGTTATAAGTCATTTTTTTTTTTTTTGTAATTTTTCGTGACAGCAATTTTAAGATTCAACATGTGGTTCTGTAATTTTTCATTTATTACAATTTTCCCATCTTTGTTTTCCCATAAACTGAAAGAAAAAGACTTACGACATTTTGTCACCTTCTAAACATCAACAAAAAAGACTCTAGGATGGGACTTACTCAATTTTTTTGGAAAAGTGACATAACATTTTGCCATCTGAACACAGAATTTTTCTTGCGATTATGGCCTTATTTAGCATTTGTATCAAATATTTGTTCAGCTTGAAGATGCGACGCCTATACTTTCAAGAACCTCCTCCGAGCCCGTTGACACTCAGCATCGGATGTCGGGATCTTTTTGGATTATCCCTGTCTCGATCTTTCTTCCTGTTGACGTTTCTATAATTCTTCTTGCGTTTATGTGCCTATTTAGAATTTGTATCAGGCATTTGTTCCCCTTGAAGGAGCGACGCCTATACTTTCAAGAACTTCCTCCGAGCCCGTTGATACTCAGCATCCGATGTCCGGATCTTCTTAGATTCCCGATCTCTCGATCTTTCTTCCCATTGACATTTCTATAATTTTTCTTGTGTTTATTATACATATATTTGAACATTCTGAAGTTTTTACGAAATTTCTACAGTTTGAAGTCCGATATCTAAACAAGTATTTAATCTTAAAGTTTTATTTGTATTTCATTTTTAAAGGTATTATAATTTCTAAACAGACAAAACAAGTGACACCTCAGACGTCGTGCTCACACAAAAGATAAATTAATGTGACTGGCAGTGCGCATTTTCGTGACTTTTTTTCTGCGCTGCTATTGTATCAGCTGATGACGTCAGCGCATTATAACATTCTTTGTTTAATGCTCTTTTGAACGCCATACCGTCCATTTATGTATCAAATATATTTTTTAAGTTATTAAATTTTTTGTACTTTCGCTTTTTTGCGACTAACAAAAATTAAGCGTTGAACCCCGATTTCAAAAGGTAAGACGTATTCTACTTCGAAACAAACGATTTGCTGTAAAACCATCTCCTGGAATGAGTCATATAATATGAACCTTATTCAATAAAACTGCTGCAATCACTGTGATAAAATCTGTAAAGGTTCATTGTATCGTTTGAATTTTTATGTAACTAGGAGGATCCGCCCACTGCTCGCTTACGCTCGCCATCCCCGGAACGAAAGGAATGTTGGTTTGCTTCCTTTCGTAGAGTGAATCTCCTGGACACAAAACTATCTGAATAATTCGCATAATCCTGATTTGACATTCCGGTCCATGACGTCATAGCGAGGGCTTCGCCCCCTGCTCGCTTACGCTCGCCGACCACCGGGGATTCCTACGCAACCCCGTTTGGTTTGCTTCACAAACCAAGACTCCTTTAGAAGTGATTTCACTTTTTTTTTAACTTTAACACTTAACGCACCCTAAACTAATAGCCGCATCAGTAAAAAACCTTCTGTATCTTGTTCCCTGTACAATTTTAAACAAACCATGTTAATGAGCCTTTTCCCTCGCCAATTAAAAATAAATTGTTTTTAAGGCAATTGCTGCTACGATAAATTTTTATCTAGTAAACCCGATAGTAAAAAATGCAACCCTCATTTCCGTGAGGAACATGCTGCGAGTTAAAATACGAAATTTGTGTGACCAAGTTTTGATTGCACCGAATTTATTTATGAACGAATTCGATCCAGACTCCCGTTATCTCAAAACACAAATATTCGAAATATCAGCGACTCTTCCTTTTCTTCTCATATTCTAAACTTTTAAATGAGCAGTTTATTGACTACAAACATTTTATTTTCTTAATAGAGGAGGACATATAGGTTCCTAAATGAAAAATGAAAAATCGTTCAGTCCTTAAATACATAGCTGTAGTTATTATATGAGTGGAAAATCCTATCTACCAATAAAGTTATCTTAATATTTGTAATATATAATAAGAATTTTTGCTATCAGTATGCCCCATTACATATTTTAAAAGACTTTAATAAGAGGTAGAATAAGTTAAAAAGAGAGAAATGTTGTAATAATGTAATAAGTTTTAAGAAGAGAAATATTGTTAATAATGTAATAAGTTTTAAAAAGAGAGAAATGTTGTAATAATGTAATAAGTTTTGAAAAGAGAGAAATGTTGTACTATGTTAAAATGATACGAGAAATGTCCTCAAAAGTGAAAAACGAAGTAACCCCTGTCTGAATTACCACATTTGTTCAGTCTTTTAAATACATAGCTGTATTTACTATTTGAGTATAAATTTCGAAAGTCTTAGCTACCTGTAAGGTTATTTAAAAAGCTAAGATACTTAGAAATAAATTTGTCATGAGTGTTGTAACTGTATAGTAACTGTTATTCGAAGTAGTCTTCACTGCCTTAGTGAATGAAATGAGATTCTTAGTGAGAAACTAATCCGGAAGTCCGAATCGGACGACAAGGTTGCATAATTTCATACAACTATGGTCCAAAGTCACGAGCTTTCAAAACTTCGATACTCGAAATATGAGTGACATCTAGAGAACCGTTTAAACAAGCATTAATTGAGATCAGATTGGAGGATATTGCGATGGTATTGGAATGCACTCTCCGTTATGTAGTTCACAAACATTCTCAACTGTAGTTCGTATTGTTTTATTTTCAAAAACATTTGACGGAGCATGCTTGTGTACTTGATATACGCTCAAGGAATATATTATGATCAAAAGTGAGAAATGTGAATGCAATGCAATAAATTAAAAAGAGAGAAATGTTGTAACAATGAAAAAGTTAAAATAAGAGAGAAATGTTACATTAATGTAATACTTAAAAAAAACACCTGAGAATTGTTGTATTTATGTAATAAGTTATTAAAGAGAAAAGTTATAATATAATCAGATATAGTGTAGGTGAACCTGTGGGAAAACCCACTGAACCCTGGGGCTCCGAAATCATGTTAGGAAAGAACAATGTCGTCACTTTAGGGATTTGTCTGTAAAGTATTCAACTATTACGAATATAACGAAAACAGAGTGTTCAGTAGTGATGGAACTTGACAGCCAAGGAGAGCGGACATTGATGCGCATGTTTGAAAGGACACGAATCATTGGATTAATCCGTTGAGTGCTAGACGCCCTTCAGTGAGTATATGCACTATATGGACAGAAGTATTTGAACACTGCATATTTTTCAGAAAATGCGCTTTATTATTCTATTTTGTAAAGGGTAGGCCCCTCCTTTTGCTTGTATTACAGCTGCAATACAAGCAAAAGGAGAGCCGTCGAGGCATACTTTCCACATGTTCTCTGTAAGTATGAGCAGGATTATCTCGCCATGCCTCTTGAAAGGCCGTCACAAGAGATCGTTCTGAAGATGGGCGATGTCCTACTCGTCGCTCCAGTTTGTCCCACAAGTGCTCGATCGGATTGAGATCGGGGCTCTGAAAAGACAACCAAATTCACCTCATTTTCAGGAAACCAGTCCAGCACGTTTTGCAGCATGACATGGAATCGATCTTGCTGGAAGAAATAACCATCATCGCCGTAGTATTGCCATAGTGTAGGCAAGGCCAAATTATCCAGAACGTCGAGGCACACGTCAGCGTTCATGGTACCAGGTACATAAAGCAATGGGCCGAGACCTAACCAGTTAAAACAACCCCACCCTAAGATGAATCTTCCACTGAATTTCTGCAGTGTCCAAATACTTTTGTCCATATAGTGCTTGTTTTTTGTGAGATCGAGAGGGAGTAGAGCAGCGAATTTGCATCTAATTTTGATCTATACTTGGTAAATTTAACTGCAAAATCTTTTCAGAAGTCTTCCCAATGGCAGACGCCTTATTCTTCCAACCCGAAAAAGTTGCGACAAAGTCACAGCAACGTCAATACAATGTTGAATGCTTTTCCAATTGCGAAGGAGTTGTCCATCAAGCGTATTCTGATCCAGGACAAACAAGCAATAAAGAGTACTGCCTATGGATGTTCTTTGCTATGTAAGCCACTCAGTACAAAGCAAACAGCCGCAGCTGTGGGCAATTGGTGGATTCATTCTGACAACGCACCCGCTCATTCATGAATGTAAAACAAAATATTATGGCAAAATATTAACCTTAGCACAGGGCTCGAAATACCCGGGTGCACAGGTGCACTGTACACATGAAAATATAATTATGCACCTAATTTTTTCCCACTAGGTGCACACAGTGCACCTTGTGCATCTAATTTAAAAACTTAGGTGCACAAGGTGCACCTGTATTAAAAACTCTATTTCGAGGCCTGCCTTAGCAAAATATTAACCTCCCCCAGGATGCTCAGCCCCCTGGAACCCAGATTTGGCACCCTGCGACTTCTGGATCTTCAAAAAGCTAAGCCCCTGCCGTAGTTTTTGAAATCGCCCAACGGCAAAAGTCAAAGACCAATCAAAGATCAATTCTGGAAGAGCACCACCAATCAGAACACATTCGCCATTCCGAAATTTCGATGATTGTTTTCTTTTTCCTGTCGGAGTATCTCACGATGTCATAAGAATCTTCTCGTGGAGCATCAAGCAAGAGATTGAGTTTTATAGGAAAGAGTAAACGATCCTAACCGGTATTGGTACAGCTACACTCTACGTTTATAAGCGGTGGCAGCGACCTTGGCGATTTTTTTGGCGCATTTCTAGTAATCAATTACGGTAGATTAAGGCAACCCATCTGTCTTTACGGTTGAAAAAAAAAAAGAGTTTTAAATAATTCTTTCCTTGGCGACTTTAGAAGCGCGCCGAAAAAAAAATTTAACAAAGCCGTTGCCACCGCTCATAAACGTAGACTGTAGCTGTACCCCGGTATTCCTGGATATATGTAAGAAAACTGTACATCAAGAATTTTTTTTACGTTGTGGTTTTTCCGACAGATGGCTTGATAGAAATTCTCCTCAGCACTGCGATCCCCAGAACCAGACCAGATACGGACCACTTATGAATTACAAACACATATACAAGGGTCCAAAAAGACGCTAGACTTCAAAAATTCATGAAATCTATTGAAGCACGGCATACCATAATATCTAGAAAACAAGATGTTATGAACAAAGTCTTAGCTGACATCAGATTCGATTTAACATCAATCACACACACACACAATTTGAGAAACTAAGGGTACAAATATTGCTTTGTTCCGGTATATAAATGCTCTCCGGAGTAAAACTGCTTTTGAAGTATTGTGAAAAAAATGGAGTTTTGAATTTAAACATCGAAGAAAGGAAGACCAAAACTGATACATCCAGTGTTACTATACATGTCACTAACTTTCGGTTGGATTCATTCTGTGGTGTATTTTTCTCTCTACAATGTCTGTAAACTTTCTTTGTGTGTATGTCCATTACTTGATGTACTCTTCTTTGTGTTGGGTGCAGTAAGGCCAAATATGGCCATTGCGCCATATTAACCCAACCAACCACTAATTTACATGGCGCATAAATTGATGTCGGTTGTATATATTGGCAAAAATCAACAAACAATATAAAATAAAGCGCTACTGGATTCATTCTCCAATTTTGCCTCTTCGTGTTTGCTGCTTGAATTGAGTTATTGAGCTGCATTATAAGGCTAAAACTACAAGGAGGAACTCTCGCCACTCCTAATGAAATTCTTCAGTAATTTGCTATCAGAAGACAATGAGATGTCTGGTAAATAGCGTTAAAGCGTAAAAAAATGCCGAATCGTGATTGAACATGGGAATAGGATGCAATGGAAGAAGACGTTCAGAATATTATTGTGCTGACATGACTATTGTGTGTTATTTGCCATGCATTTTTGATTGGAAAAATAAGAATCAACACCAGTGAAAGTAAACGAAATGAAATTACATATTTTTGGATAACTCTATTTCATTTAGAGGTATGATATCCACTTAATAATATAGATGCCACTTGTCAATATGGAGGATGAATCTCTACTATTATAAAAGGAAGTGTTTGTCTCTGTTTCTGTGTCCCTGCGATCAGTGTCTTGACGAATCTATGGCACTTACAATAATGAAATTTGGCACAGAGGTAGTCCGAATTTTTTACGATTTTTGTGTAGCACCCGAATTTTAAAATTTAATCTTGGAACATTTTTTTAATTAATTTTTAGTTTTTTCACATTTTGTCCTTCTTTTCGGAATATGACGTCATAGCTACCTCGAATGAAGAAGGATCGGATTTTGCAATTTTCGACCGCTGACGTCACAAGCGTTTTTCGTCCTCATGCCTTTGAAACCATGCCACATTTTCCGATTCTAGCGTGTTTTGATTTACGTAGTTGACAATAGCCATTTCGTGGAAACACGGCGTTGTCTGTGGAGTTCGTTCGCGAAGCAAACCAAATGGGAATACGTAGCAATCATCGGGTGTTGGCGAGTGACAGCGAGCAGTGATTACTGATCACACCTGACTCCACGAAAAGAACTGTCACGGGCAACGCCGTGCTGGCCACGCAATGGCTAATTCGTTATAAAAGGATTGAAGTAAGGTATGAAATATGTGAGTAGACCGTGTCATCAATAGATATAAGCAATTAAGAAAGTTTAAGGCAGAGAGAGCTGATATGCCCGGATTTGCTATTTCCTAGTTAAAATATACAGCTACAAAAATAGTACCAATCACCCGACTCTGTGTATCGTTCATAGTAAAGTAAATTCAAACGCACTATCAGAAGGAAATAACTTTACAAATCCGTATTCTTAACATTTGGGTACGGGCCAACATCTTTTTTTTTTGTAACACAAAATTTTTAAAAATTTCTAACATCAATCTGCTAGTCTTATGCTAAATTTTAAATATAATATTTCCCCTCTCATACTAAAATTTATGTTGTTTGGATGGAGTCGTTCCTGAACTAAGATTTATGTAAAGTTTGGAGGTTTTAAGTCCTTATGTGTAAAACCTTTTGAATCTTTTTTTCCAGCGATTAAAAAATAACGATGGAAAATTAAGAGATCACTGCAAAAGTTCGAATTAAAAAAAAAATAAGTGTTTTAAATCTCAAGATCCAAGTAACACTAACTACCATATTAAAAAAAAATGAAAACAGTAGTGGTGCCATCTCTTGATACATTATGGAACTATTGCTTACGAAAACTATTGAATTGTTTCCAAAATTCGCAATCTCTTTATAAATGGGAAGGTATGCACATTAAAAACTTTTTCTTCCTTTAATTTAATACGGAACACGTACGAAAAGCCCATTCAGCCACAAAATACTAGCTTAATCAAAATTTGGTTTTATAGAAAATGCTTCTTATATTGTATTTACTTAAAACAAGTTTTCTTGCACGATTTTTTTTTTTTTTTTTAAAGATTTATTTATTCTTTTTAACAGAGTTATTAATTTTTTACTAACAATATTCGGATTTCTTTTTTTGCTTAAAACTTCTAATTTATTATGTTGTAAAGGGGATATTCACAATCAAATTTATTTTGCAATAAAAGATGGCCCCATTATATTCCATCTCTGGCCTTGGATGCTAAATTGTAATTCAGGTTTTCTTTATTGTAGATAGTGATTCAAAAAATAAAAATTGAATGCAATGACAACCAAAATTACAAAATTTTTGCATTTGAATAATCAAGTTTATAATAAAGTAGAGTCACAAAGTGTATAGACCCCCATCTATGCAGTATGCAATTTTAATAATTTATGAGTATACAATTAGCACCTTTACTCATCACATGGAGAAGGACGGTTCCATTATTTAATGTCTTCCAAGGGAGGATACATTTCATTGTAAATTTTGGGGTGAACTGAAAATGAACAAAGTTTTTGAATAAAAGAACACACATCTTGTTCACAGCTACTTCAATTTCAACATTATTAAACATTATATAGAACGGAAATGAAATTTAAAATTTTGATTTCAATCAATAATGTTTTAATAAATCACGATTTATAACAAGTTAATTTAAATCTACATACCCTGTTCAATATTATAAAAATAAAGTTTAATTATTTGTTATTCGATTAATGCAAAAAATTAATGGCCGCACAGGAAACCAAGCTCAGACCCCCGGTTCAACTGTCTGTGTTAAAATCCCATGATTGACATGAATGTTCGTAGTAGTTGGTAATACAGTTTAAGTAATCTCGGTCTTATTTACCCTTTTGTGTAAAATAGTGAAAACAAAGCCAAAAGTTATGACTTCCAGAAGTATTTTTAATGAGACAGAATAATAATTGTGCCTTTCTCAATTTTATGGTTTTAATTACAAAGGAGCATTTTGTTAAAATTATTTTATCATTAACAAAAATTTATAAAATGTTCCAGTTTACTTAAAATTCATTCATTTTAACATTGTGTGAATAAGAAATGCAATGTTAAATTGGAGTAGTTTTCTAAAATTTTAATGTTTCCTTCCAGCAAGCGTGGATGAACACAGAGGAATACCGAAATAATTTCATTTCTATTTCAACACTTAAATTATCGGAGTAAATCGTGAGTTTCTATAGGAAAAGAAAAAAAAATTATGCCTACACCATTCTGTAGTTTAAGAATTTTCAACAAAAATTTAATTTGTTGAAATGATTTTTTGGATAAATTTTGAACATGGTTTAAATTTTTGTTTAAAATCTCACAACCCATCTCTGCTCAAAACGAGTGCGTGACTATTGAAGCAGAAGGTTATGAAGTTTCTGACATGTTGAACCTCTTCCCCACACCCAAAATGATTGTATCAGAAACCTGGTGACAACTCTATCAGCCACTCCCAAAGAAAAATTCCGTGTGCGTTCGTTTTCGCTTGAAAGTTTTTTAACATCGCAAATCAAGACGAAAACTTTGGAAGCTGTATTTTCCCAGTAAAATGTAGTGAGGTAACGGGACTTTTTTTTCCCTGCAACTTAAAAACAAAATTCCTTGTCCTTCTGGAAAACTTTCTTTTCATCTGTCCCATCCCCTCCCACAATTCTTAAGACCACAAGACTTTGAAAAGGCGGGAAACAGGAATAAATTGTTTGATCTTTCCCTTCAAATCCTTTCGGATCTTTCCCTTAAGGGACTGATCCGGGACCGTCGTCAATAGCCCGTTGTATTGCTCTAGTACGACGTAAACAAAAAATTACCAATTACCTTAACATACTAAACTATTCCTAAACAAAACGAATTCACGTTGGGTTGGCGTTTAAGTTTGGAGAATGGGGTGCCAGCTCAGGTGTTGCTTCGTCATCTGACCGAGGTTCAAAAATACGAGGTGTTGTCCTCGGATCTTTCCCAAAAGGGACTGATCCCGGACCGTCGTCAATAGCCCGTTGTGTTGCTCTGATTACCATTACCTAAACAAAACGGATTTGCCGTTTTTGGCTATATATGGCTAGAGTGCCTATATAATAAGAGTGGCGACAAGGGACCAAATTTGGCCCAATGCACATGCACTGAAGAGTCTACAGCCAGGGTAATCCATCGAGCCGAGTCTCCTTTGATTGGTTGAAAAATCACGCTTTTATGGGCCTCAGTTTCAAAGTTCACTGCGTTCGAGAGTATACTAGTTAAATTGTAAACAAAGTTGTTTATCTTTTACCTTCCCATTTCAACGATAGACATCATGCAAGAAACCGACACCAACCTGCACGCTAAAGGAATTAAAATAAGATTTCACTAAAAAATGACTGAGTAATATCTGTTTGTTAAAGAAACTGGCGTGGTGTTTTTTTAAAAATCCTTTTGGTTTACTTTCACATAGAGTTTTATCACAGGGTTCATTTTTTGATGCATTTATCAGATCAGTGATGAAATAAAGATTGTTGTGAGACTTTTTTCTTACTTTCATGACAATTTAATCGAGGTAAGTGTTTACGATCACTTTTTTGCCTGTGTTTTAAAATATTCCTTTCAAGGGGTTAGGTTTGCCTATGATAGTGATAAATCTCATAATCTGGTTTAGATATTTTTTTGCCTGTTTATTGTAACTGCACTGTAGATGGAATTGACAAACCCATGCTTGAATGGAATCCCAACCCATGATTTAATTCTGCAATAATAATTTCCCTAGTATTTTGTTTATTGTATTAGGTCATTCCTGGGTACGTTGAAATAAAACCAATTTTTTCCAAGTTGTGGTGCTGGTAAGCAATTTAAATTGTTGACAAGATGTTTAAATGTAGCCATTGTGAATGTGAATATGCACTTAATTCATCCCTGAAAAGACACACAAATCAGAAGCATCCTGATCAAGTTGTATCTAGCATTAAAAAGTTTAGGTGTGTTAAGTTAAAAAATAATGCATCAATGAACTTTACTATAGACAAAATGTTTGATCATCTCACAACCCATAACAAGGGGAAAATATCTAAAAAGTATAAGATTTGATAACTCATCACAAATCTAGTCTGATACTTCCACGCATGTCAGTTATTAAGTACCAGAATAGCTGGATAGTGCCATCCAATAAAGATTAAATGTTTGTTGTACAAATTAGTGACCCAAGCTGTAATTGTAATTTAGTTTGTGATGACTGTAGAGCTTGCTTGCGTAAATTTGTTTGTTCATGCCTGGACTCAATGATTAAAGCAAATATGTGCAAGCATATTCATTTGGTATGCTTAATTGATTTTGGAATTCAAGACTTAGTTAAAACTGTGGCAGAACCACAAAGTATTCAAACTCAGCCGACTACAACATCTGATGGTGATTCATCTGTTGAAAGTTCTGAAATGCCACTAAGTATTCCAACTGCAACTTGTGATGGTGATTCCCCATTTGACATCAGTTTCCAACGTTTTAAACATAATTTAGAGAGAATCGCAGATTCTGTAAAAAGTGTGCAAGAGATCCAAGTGGCCCAACACTTAATAAAACCAGTCTTGCCTACGTTAGAGGCATTTAGACAAAATACTTTGACAGATAACTTGGCAGTTAAGGACAGTAGTAGTCGTAATAAAAGTATAACAAAACAATGGTTATACAGTACAAAGAAAAAAGAGTCTAAATGAGCCCTAGAAAAACCAACTCTTAAGGAGAAAACAGACATTTATATAAATATGATCTAAGTATAAAATATTATTTTGAGAAAGCATTTGTACAATTAAAATTTATTCTGATTATTGAGAGATAGATTAGAGATATAGATCATAGCAATAACTGCACAAGATAAGTTTTACCTGACACCACAAGTATTAGGCTTAATTTTCAAAAATTGACTGTACATATCAACAAGAGAGACTGGATGTGTGACTTTCCCATTTACTTACTGTTGAGTTGAAATCTGCATCTCCTTTAATATGTGAAAGACAGTTGGTTCTTTGTTATTTACAGCTTGCTTTCAGAAAAATATACAATATTATAGGATATTTACTGTTTTTTAATGCAATATTTTTCTTGTGTAATTTATATGCCTTTGTATTCAATTGTGCAATACATTTTTTTTTGTATGTGCACACATTTTAATAACAATTTTAAAGCTATATATTGAAAGTGCTGTATTTTACTTGGAATACTTTCTTTGCATTGAAATGCAATATTTTATTCTGAACTCTTTCTTGGCATTGAATGAGCAGTATCCTTTTGTAACTGATGTGCCATATATTTGGATTTTTCTGCGTGTGTGTTTGTGCATAAATATTTTGGTAACACCTTAAAATAGATGCATGTTAAAAATAGAGTTTTATTATTAGTTTTTCTTTTGTGTTTTGATGTACAACATTTTACCTAGACCTTTCTTTGCATTCTATTGGACCTTTATAATTAATCTGCTGTATATTTGGATTTTTCTATACTTAATTGATTTCATCGTAACTGTTGTATGTAATAGTTGCTTCTCTTAAGTTTTTTAAATATTTGCATGAGAAGGATGCATAACTTGCTTATAGGTTTCTTTTTTTTCACAAATCCTGTAATCCAGAAAAAGTTATTAGCTAACTAATCTAAAAACAAAGCAAAAGTCTTTATGTCATGAAGATGTTTTGCATGAAATGTGTATTTTTTTTTCTTGGTTTCTGCTTTTGTTGATCTTGTAAATGGGAGAAAGTAATTAGGTAACTATTCTAAAACTAAAGCAGAAGTCTTACAGCATGGAAATGTTTGCATGAAAAAAAATATTTTTCTTGCCTATGAGGTTTCTGCTTTGGTTGAATCTTGTAGATGTGAGAAAGTAACTAGCTAACTAATCTAAACCTTAAGTAGAAGTCTTATAGCATAGAGATGTTTGCATGAAAAAAATGTTTTTTCTTTGCATTAAAATGCAATATGTTATTGAAATAATGCAAAAAATATTTTTTTCTTACATTTAAGGTTTATGCTTTGGTTGAATCTTGTAAATGGGAGATAGTAATTAGCTAACTAGTTTTGTATCTAAGCAGAAGCCTTGTGGCATAGAGATGTTTGCATGAATTTTTTTTTTTTGAAACTGTGCTGAATATATTTTTGAATTTTGAATACCTGTTTTTCTTTGTAGGTTGTCGCTGTGTTTATGGATGACTAAATGATGTTTATATTTGATGACCTTTTGAAAATCTCATTATGCATCAATTATGAATATTTTTTAGTTCCAGATATCTATTCTAAAGTGAACAGTATATGAAGCTCAAGTACAAGAAATATTATTGCCATTTATTTTAATAAAAAGAAAAATAATCTTGATAAATAGGTATTTTCTGTCAAAACTAGCATAAGAAGTATTATGTAAAATTATTTTAAATATGCAAGCATGTCGGAATAATTAATTAAATTGAATTATGTATTAATAAACGGATCACAGTAAACTGCATGATTTGTATTTCAGGAGGAAGTATTACAAGAATTGTATATTTTATTCAAGGATGCACTTAGGCCCAAATAGCTATCATCTTGTGTTTTAAACTAGAAGTCCCTAAAAAATGTAACAAACATGATAAATTTAAATAAAATCAGACGACTAGATTCATATCATCACTAGTAAGAGAACGAAGCTAAGCAAAACCCACCATGATGACCTAAGGGAACGCCAAACTTGGTGTTCAGTGCTGTTTTATTAGTTTTGATTACATCAAAGTACCATATAAGAACAGCACATAGCAGTGTTAGACTTTTTCAGTTTATGATATGTGTTTCAGTTAAAGTGGATTGGTTAGTCTTTTTTATATTTTTATAGCTGAATTCACAAATTTGTATTTAACAAAGTTTCTTTACAACGAAGTTTCTAAGTGGAATAATGACTTACTTTAATAGACTAAATAGTATTTTTTTTAAAAATTGAAAGTCCTAATAAGTTCTTGCTGTTCTAAATTGGACAAAAATAAAAAAAATATTTGATACTAGCTTGAATTCTTCATATTGCCAATATTAAAGTTTGTATCATAATTCTAATATCTTATTCCTACGAATTTTTCAGAATGAGAAAAAAAGCGTTTCTTCCATTCATAAGCTTTAGAATAGTTACGACAAGCTAAGATGCAGTCGTTAGGAACTTTTTCTAAAATATTGTTAATTATGAAGCATTTTCGAAAACGTAGCTTTTTTTTCATAAATTCTGTTCATATGACACGTCTTTTGTAAATTTTAGAAAATGTTGATTTTAAGCACATCGTATGTTTAATTCAACATTTGGGGAATCATTTTTTCGATTTCTTGCATGATTTCTATCGTCGAAATGGGAAGATAATGGGTAAACAACTTTGTTTACATTTCAGCGAGTCGTGTACTCTCGAACGCAGTTTACTTTGAAACTGAGGCCCACGAAAGCGTGATTTTTCAACCAATCAGAGGAGACTCGGCTCGATGGATTACCCTGGCTGTAGACTCTTGTCACATGCACGGCAGCCATTTTTCTACCAGAATCGGTTGCTGGGCGAATATGTTTCTTCCATCGGTTTCCCACATTTCCTCCTCTCTCTTTCTTTTGGCGATAGTGTTTATGTCCCGTAATTTTTATGCTCACGACTTATTGAACTTGTTTTCGTGAATATTAACAAGAAAATTAATAAAGTTAAGCTTATAACTTCAGTGTTAAATAAAATAAGATCTGATGTGTTGTTTCTCTCAGGCACGAGTTTTTTCTTTAAATTCTTTCCATGCTGTGTGATAGAAGTTTACACATTAATTTTATAACATTAAATAAAAAATAGATTTGAAATGTCCTTTTTTTTGGATAGTTCCTTAAAATAAAACTTTCTTTCAACCAACTGTTCAACACATGTAGTTTTTTTTTAGTGTGATTAATCCTTTCCTTACATTAACCGAACCAGAAAAGATACTGAAAATTTTTAATCGACCTTTTTAATGCATAACACAAAATTTTAACCCACTTAAATTTAATTTTAAGTTTCATCCATTTATACAAGTCAAAAGACACGTAATTTCAAAAATAATCAACACCATCAGTACACATTTGTTAATAATAATCTACCACATTTTCATATGAAAAATAGAATTAACAGATTGAAACTAAATTATGAGCAAATATTGGCCTAAACATACAAGAATAATCTCAAGATAAAAAATAGTTAACAGCATTTGTACGCATTTTTTCCAAATTCACAGATAAATGTTGATGTAGTGGTTTTGTTCCGAGATCTAGCGGCAAAATAAAGATGAAAGTTTGCATCAAAAATAACACTTTTATATAAACATTTCTTTTATTCTTTTTATATAAAGCATTGCTACAATTTACTCTCTGCTTTTCTGATGATTCAATTCGGCTTAGGTTATTGAAAACCTATAATAAGGAAACAGCTAAAAAAAAACAACGCATTATCAAAAGTTTAAAACTTGACTAGCGCCTCAGCGTACAGCGTAAGTGTCCGACAAGTTGACTCTGATTGGCTCCTCATATATATGTTGTATGGTTGTTGTTAGTAGTATTTCTCGCCAACTTATAATAAGGGGAGGCAAAAATGAACTCTTCTTTTAAAGAGCTCCTCTTGGTGAAGCAACGATGGCCAAATGGCTAAAGTCACTTACCATCAGATTGGCGTTAGCGGTGGAGGATGACTTCCCGAGTTCGAACCCAACTGGCGGAAATATTTTTTGATCATCCAAATTATTTTAAAACAATTCCAATTTAATTCCTTTTGATTCTAAATTACTTTTCCTAATTTTTAATACCCTTTTTTTATTTTTCCAAACTTCCGTTGATTTTACATAAATAATCTAAAAACCACTCCTGAACTCACTACCAGCTGATATTTTTCCGCCCCTCTGCCGTCCCCTTTGCTTTAGGATGATGGTGTCGTATCCATCCCTGGTTTAGGACCATTCTGATGTAACAAAAAGCATACATAAAACACTAACTTATATAATTATTAACTTATATAATAAAAAGATACAATTTTCGGTTCAAAATGTTAAAACCTTTCGAAAACCGTTCCTATCAGTCAAAGAGATCTGAGCCAAAACGTAGATAAATAGCCAAATGAAACACCTTTACGTCTCAGGTACATGATCATACCAGCCAATCAGAGTCAACTTGTCGGACACTTACGCTGTACGCTGAGGCGCTTGTAAAACTTGCTAACTGCCTTTGGCGCGATGTTTACATCGCCAAAGTAGCGGAAAACAGCATGTTGTTCAAAAAAAGCTATTTACTTAAAAAGTCTTCAAATTTACACTGACAAAACACTAAAATAATTATAAATAAACATTCTAGAACACGAAATGGAACACGAATAAGCTATATTTTCTTTTTAATTTAATATACACACGTTTTTCTCGAACACACAAAAAGTTCCCATGTTAAGTCTACGGGAGCTGGGAAAATACCGCTTCGGGCGGTAGAAAAGGTCTCTAAGCCAATCAGAAAGTGTTTCCCGTATGTCGCCACTCTTATTATATAGGCACTCTATGTATGGCGGATTTGAAAAATAAAACAGTCTCCACTGAAGTTCATCGAGCAACTTTGCGCATGCGCAATTTGTTATTTCTAAAGAGCCCGACTAGGCATATCAGAATTCGTTTCCTGCGATCAGACACAAGTCTCTTCCACGCTTTGTTTATTAAAAAATATTTCAGTGAGAGCCAAGTGGATGTGGATTAGTTTTGCTATCGATATTGAAGTGATATGAATTGGAATTCTGCAGTATCAAAAGATTCTGAAAATGAATCCTTCCAAATCAGAAAAAGAAAGTTACTTGTTGAAGACGAGCAAGGTATTTTTTAGCTGTCACATTTTGTTGAAATTACTGAGTATGGAAAATGGAAATACTCATTTAAATTATGAAGATTTCCCCATCTGAACTTTTTTCTCAAGCTCTGCACACAAGAATTAAAGAATTTTTTGTGTGCAGTTGAAAATATGGAGAATGATCCAGGTGGGAGTTGTAATATAATTGCAAAAAAAGAATGGGATGACAATAATTTTCAGGATATATTTGGTGAACAAGGAATTTTTTTCCTGGTAAAAATAAACCACTTAAAGTGTTAGACGCATTCAAAGCTTATGTTGGTGTTCCAAATAGTAAAGAATTTAATACATTACATTTTTTAGTAGTACTAATGGTAGTTCTTGTTAGTGTAAAGATGATACTTTAGAATGATGTTTTGAGAATTGGGCTAAACATCAGTAACAGTTAGAACAGTTCACACTGATTGTAGTAACTCTAAAAGAGGGAGGTAGGTGGAAGTTGTGTGTAGACATGAGAATAGCTAACCAGCGACGTTACACTGGAGCACCACAATATGCTATTGGCAACAGTCGGGGACCAATCCAGAAGGAAGAGATCCAAGGACAGCACTTAATTTCAAGCCATGGTCAGAAGACAAGATTAACACCAGACCTGGCACCTCACTCTCCAATTTCCTCACCACACCAAATTAGGACATTTGAGGCAACAATAGATTTAATATGCTCCTGTCTACATGACGATTTTTGGCTTAACCAAGTTTTGAACTCACAACCCTCTAATTGCTAACCCTTTACTAGTCCAACTGGGCTGCTGCAGCCCAGAACTTGAAAACAAAAAACTTAGGAATTAAAACAACACAAAGAAAAAAAAATTAGTACCCCAACTACTTTCTGTACACCCATAGCTTTATTTAGATAGAAATGTTTGATGTGAACTGTGCTCCAGAATTGTTTCTAAATGTCATAACAAACTTGCATTCTGAAGAATTTTGTTTTTAACCTCTCTCTCTCTCTCAAGAAGTAGGTAGATCTTACCCTATTATTCTTATACTTGCATATACTTGTTTATACTTGTTTATTTGTAAACTTGAAACTTTTTTACAGAGGTAAAGAAAAAAGCTAATATGGAAGTAAAAGAAGATGTAGCATCGGATGTCCTGAATGCAAAATTAATCCCTGTGTTGGCTGATGTATACTTGCGGTCCATTGAAACAGGTAGTGTATGATTGATTAATGAATGATACTTTCATCACATGAGTGAGCATTGGTCTTTCTCTATGCTGCATGCGTGTGGGTGGTGTGAAAAACATAAAAAGCTTGTGATGCAGTCATTGTTTATTGGGTGGACAAATCATGGCATTATAGATTGAATGGAATCATGCAGTAAGCATAGGGCAATGTTTGGAGAAGTACTTAGTGCTTCTTCATGCTACTGCTGAAAGAGTATTTGTTGTGCAGCTGGTGAGGTAACTGCCTCCTCATGGTGTCAACATAGACAGGCGAGTTGATTACTTGCCAGTAATCTTCTTTTGCTCTTTTTATTCCTTGTTAAGCCTTTTTAATTCTTTATATATACTATTTTAGTATCTCGTATGTGTTGAAAATAATACATACAAGATACATCAATCATAAACAATTATAATCTGATTAATTATAATTTGTAATTTTTCTCACTTTTTATTAACACATTTATTTTCTTTCTTTCAGAACGGATGTTTGTTGGTAAAATTATCTCGAAGAAAGAAACCTCACGCTTGTTAAAGTGAGTAATTTACTATATATACTAAGTTTACTGCATACCCTGTGGCATGTTCTATGTAGAGTAAAAGTTCTATTTTATACTTGAACCAGTGTTATACTTGATTGAGACTTATAACTTTTGCGTTTTTGATATCTATTATTTACAGAAGTTCATAAATAAAACAGACATTAGTTGCTATACTTTGTGCAGCAATACATGTGTTATGTATGTATCAAAGAACAATTAAGCTTGCTTTGTTTTGCTAAATTCAAAACATCCGGATAAACATCGGTTGCTTTTCCCAAATGTAACTAATTATTAATATCTGTCACAAGCCTTTTATATTAGTGTTAATTATGTACAATGGGGTGAACTGATACTTCGACTTTAATAAAATGCTTAAAAAGAACAATATTAAAGCCAAAAAAAATGTTTGTGAAAAATTTGAAGCTTAATAGAAAAATAGTGTAGCAAAAATATGTTTCTAATCCTATAGTTCACATAACGTGATTGCAGTTACTTAAATGTTGCCTGGATGTAATTGTTTTAAAATAAATTGGTTTATTAATAATTATAAAAGTAAGCTTTGAAATTAATATTAAAATCAAGCAACAAGCAAAGCAGTTATATAAAGTAAATTAACCCCCTGCATACGGAAGGTGGAAATACCATTTTGTCACTTGATTACGGGAAGACGGCCGACGTAGTGCCTTCCCCCAGGAGACGTAGAGAGTGTGTCAATTCTTATCACCTCGTGTTGGAGATCTCTTGTTGGGTCGGGGTATGCCTGTAAGGCGCAATTATTTCCCGAGTCGCTGAAATGGCGGCAACAACTGAGACATGGTCACTTGAACTCAATGGATTCTGACGTTTTCTTCGGCGTCGTTTATACCATGGGAAATCTGTTTTTAAGAGTTAGAGAAACGGATGATATTTTCTTCGTAACATTCCTCTTTTGTACCTTCAAGCACAGATTCTTTGTATGAATCGAAAATAAAGATTGCTTACCTATAGTTGCATTCAGCACTTGACTACACCCTGACTTCAGGTAGTGCCGCTTCAATACAGATATCAAGAGAAAATATTTGAATAACAAGAGGCAGAGTATTTTTGAGCCCATCCCCACCTCTCCACATAGACATAAAAGAAGAAAATTAGATGGTAGGAAAAGAACTCATGTCAAATGCTGTGAATGAATCAGATAATACAGTTCGTGGTAGTGTGAAATGTGAAATATCTTTAGCAATACCTGCTTTCAAGAATCATAAATATATCCCACCCTCCTTCCTAGTCCAATGCAGAGTTGAATTAAAGGAAATAAAAATATGCCTCCTGGGGAAACCGCCTAGCTAAATGCAAAAGGTGAAATTCATCAATAAACAATACCCCTTGGGTGATGAGGAAATCGGTTTGGTTACCAGTAGCATAATGATTAAACAAAATTTGTCAAACACAATCATCGATGATGAAATAAATTTTTAAATGTAATAATTAATTGTTTTATCTTTGAAATGTGTACAGTGATACAATGCTATATTATTGGTACATCATATTTCTAGTACAAGTTTAAAATACACTCAAGTATTTCTAGACATGCATTTTTCGTAATACATTCATCATTAATTAAATATCCTCAAATAAAATAGCGCTGAGAGAATATTATTTTATAATGTGCATTATTAAGATGATAATCCATTGAAATTAAGGTGTTAGCCTCCAAATCGAAAGGTTCCTGGTTCAAATCCGGGTCAGGGCATTGATATTTGTAAGTATATGGTGTAGAGGCGGCAGGTGCACCTTAAATCTGTCGTGGCCGAAAGTCCTCATGTTGGGTTGGTGTGGAAGTTTGGAGAGTGGGGTGCCAGCTCAGGTGTTGCCTCGTCATCTGACCGTGGTTCATTATTACGTGGTGTTGTACTCGATCTTTCCCCTTGGTGATTGATCTTGGACCATCGTCAATAGCCCGTTGTGTTGCTCTAGTACGACGTTATTTAAAAATTACCATTGAAATTATCGACTTAATATTCATTAAACATTCTGGCTGCATAGAATTTATCTAATTCTATGAAAAACTCATGCTTTATATCAGGTTGCATAAATCATGTTACCTCTGTGACCCTTACCTCTTCCATCAACTCTCCGAGCTTGATGCTAGGCGCAAATGTTCTATTTTGTTAACAAAAATAAAATTCTAATTACTTCATTCTTATGTACAAAAAATATTATAATGCATTAAAAATTCCCCCATTTTTATCAAAAAAAAAAAATAATAATATTTTTTTAAAATAATCTCAAAAAATATGAAAAGGATAGGAAATGAAAAATCTTTTTGAGATTTGTTCGTACCGAATGAGTCCAATGAGAAAATTATTAGAAAAATAGAATTTAATTGAAAATACCGCATTAGTTTTATGGAGTTTTTCTAATTGAAAACTTATGCGTAAAATACTTATGGATTTTAAGAGTACAAACATAATTTTTAACAAACTTAGAAAGTTTCCAATTTTATTTGTACTTAAAAAAATAATAATAAAAGCTCATACAAATTTTTTAGATTTCCAACTCTTAAGAGCGGGTAAAGTTAATATGATAATTTTAATTACATTTCTATATGTTTACAACCTTTAAAAAATTCCACTTGTTCATTGTAAATTATTATTCATTATATTTTTCAAATTATGTTCATTATTTGAAATACTTGCATTGTTAACTATTTTTGGTTATTGACAATTTTTCTTTATTTCTGGACGTTGTGTTTGATGCCATACATAAAATAAGTTTTTTTTCTTCTGATTTTTTATTTATTTACTTAACGTTTACGATGCAGTACTACACAACATTCACTATTTCATTGTTGGGCAAAAACCATTGCTTTCTAAACTTGTAAGAATACCATGATTTAAAAAAAGTTTGCATGAACATATTTTGATAGTTAATAAGACACAATTTACAGAGTATATTTCTTTCATAGATATTCTAATCTTCTTTCGTAAATGCGCGCTGGAAGTTGCCTCTCACGAACTGTAACAGCTTGAGGTAAAGCGATCCCCTGGTATCCCCCTGTCATCAGTGAAGGGGTTATTTACGAGGAGGTCTCTTTGTTGCTTAGAAAAAGGGGGAAGGAAACTGTAATGGATTTTGGCCGTCTGCTCCGTAACGAAGGGACAGGGATATATCGGCCGTCTGCTCCGTAACGAAGGGACAGGGATATATCGGCCGTCTGCTCCGTAACGAAGGGACAGGGATATATCGGCCGTCTGCTCCGTAACGAAGGGACAGGGATATATCGGCCGACTGCCGTAACCAGAGGTTTAATGATAGATTGTGTGTGTGATCAATGTGAACTCCATGAAGACTTTTGACTTTTACTTCTCCAAACATTTTTGCTGAATTTGTTGCATAAGATTTCCTTAATTATACTGTTATTTTTCCAAGTACAATCCATACATATGTCACCATTATTTCTTCTGCATCACTTTTGCAAGAATGTTTTCTGCAGAAAGGTATTGGAATATTATTTCTACAATGCAGTTTGAATACATAAAATATTTATAATATCTTATATTATTCTCTTCATAATAAATATCTCTGGCCTCAATGTTTGCTTACTAACTGTAATACTTTTTAAAAGCCCTAATTTTTTACAATTGCATTTATTCTGCATTAAGATCAAATGTCATTGATTTTGGTTCTTGTGAATGTAATGAAAAAGTGATGGAAATGAGCAAATCACAAGCTGTAGGTATGGCAAAAAGTCTTTTTGTAAAAGCAATTACAGTAGAATTCCAATTATCTCGATCAATTAGGACCGGACCCCATCCGGTTAATAGGATAGTTCATGGAAAAAAGGTTATTTTTTATTAAAGAAATGAATTTTGCTTTAGTATGTAATGCAATTTAAAGACTGAAAACAATCTTGTTTACATTTTGTACTTGCATGGCGTATTAAAATGTATCATTGCTTGAACACATTGGTCAAACTTGGTTCTTTCGCTGCCTACTCGATTATGTGCAGCCAAGTCTCACATGCACTTGACGGTAAGTAGCTGTAGATGATCGCACTCAGACTGCCGCTCCATCCATTTTAACACTGTGTCAAGGCACTCAAATGCCTTACTAGCTGACGGTCCGGCATTTGGATGAGTACTGAGAATTTGGAATCATCCAGGCCTTTGATTCATGTAAAAGAGGGGAAATTTTTTCACATTTTTGGAAAGACCATGGTTTTTCGATTTGCCTATGAACAGAGGGGTATTTTGTGGTTTCTTGTTGAGTTAGCACAATTTAGTAAGATTACATGGTCTTTTCTAATCTTATGACCAGGAGCACTAGATTTACTGATTTGTTTTTTTCTCAAAGCAATCCAGATAACTGGAGTTCTACTGTATTTATATTGTTGTTGCTATAAAGTTTTAACATCATGCTGAGAAACAGTTGTGGTTGCGCAGAAAGCTATTTTCGAAAGGAGTTGTAATTGTGATTGTCCATGAACTGGTTTTCTTAAAACTAGATTTAATGGCAAACGTGATACAGTAGAGTCCCGATTATCTGAGTTAATGTGGACCAAGACTAACTCGGATAACCAAAAAACTCGGTTAAAGCGAAAAGTGTAAATCAAATAAATCGTGTAGGTTTAAATGTATACTAGGGGGCCTGCCCCCTGCTCGCTAACGCTCGCCAACCCCCGGAGGATTGCTTCTCAGTCCTCATTGGTTGCTGCGCGAACCTATGCTCGCTTCGCTCGCCTCAATGAAGACATGTGTCCTAGCATAAGGGATTGTTTACAAAATATGTTTCCAAGAAAATGTTTTTCTAATCTAAATTTGCTGTATTACAGAAAAAATGTATACAGTATCTCTAAAATCAGAATTCAAATGAAAACTTTGTGCAAATTTTGACTCGAAATGTGAGCGTTGCTTTGGAAATTGAATACCCAGCATGTTGTTTGTGTGTAAATTTTCCCAGCACTCATACGACCCACACTTTTTCATTGAGTTTGTTGCCGAAAGTTGTAGTGCAAGCGTCTTGTTGAACTATAATTGTTGGCCCTGAAAAGATCCTCCGTTTTCTTTGATTTCTATTATAAACTAACTGCAACTACTCATTAAAATTTCCTTTTTTTTTCAATAAAATTTCATCCGATAACGCTATAAATTCAATCGATGCACGAGACTTCGCGATAAACAAACAAACCGTACAGTGTTGCCAAAACGCGATTACAAATAACGTCTTTTTTGCGTGCCACGTAAGAGAATTATATATATAGATTTTAACAAATACAAAAGTTATACAGATACACCACATGCATTTCATATTGTTATGATAATTAAAGAGTTCTTATTAAAAAAGTACTTAATATTTTTTTTTTTAACGTTACTTTGGGTTTTTTCTGCAGTAATATTTCACTATTTTTTAAGGATAACAGGATTGCTGGTGTTGCTTCATCTTGTTGTTCTATATATTCAATGGCACTTTTGATAGCTCTTAGTCCATCTGTATGGGAGATTTTCATATGTCAATTTTCATCATCACTGTCTTTTCATCATGATTGCTAGATTCATTTTCCTTATTGATGATCATTTTTATCTGTAATCTCTTGTTGTTTGTCAGCATTTATCCAGTCACGGATTTCGTTTTCCTGAGTGTTTGTGAGATCAAGTTCATAATTTTTTTCGGTAGTTTAAAAAAAAAAAAAATTTAGAACCAATACAAATTCTAGAAATATTTGATAGCTTGGTTAAAGCGGAAACTCGGATAATCGGGGCTCGAATAATCGGGGTTTTACTGTATTTTGATTCAGTGTTCTTTTCCAACTTTCTTCAACAACTTGTTATTTTTAATTTCTTAAGGCCCAATTTGTTACAATTGGCCTTAAGAAATGAAAAAGGAAGATTAAAAGGGTTCTAATTTTTCTTTTACTTGAAGAATTGTAACCTTCTACTTAAAAATTATGAACTTGATATATGCCTGTTTTTGGAACACAAGAAAAAGTATTATAGTTTATGGATCATCACATTTGAAAATCTATTTTGACAAAACAATGATAATCATTGCTTTTTTTACACAGGAAAATACTCTAAAACTAATAATTTTTTATTAATTTTGAAATTCTTTTTCAGAGAATTGTCATCTTTTTGGCCTTTAGAAGGCAAATCTCATTTAAAAAGAGTCAGATGGACATTCCAGAAAGGTAAATCGTATACGAATATGTTAAATTGGTAAATTACATAGGTCCTTAAAAAAGAGATAGAAGTGAAACTATTTCAAATAATGATAGTAGTTTTCATAATGTTTAGTATCATCCATATCAATATTTTTTTTTGTCTGCTGAAGCAATAAAGGCATTAAATTTGTAAAATTGCAGGAAATATGTAAAAATATAGGTGTACATGGAGAGCCTTGATTACATTTTAAATTAAATATTTTTCTTGTTATAAATTCATGTGATTGAAATTGTAAGTAGAATTTCATGCTGACTATAAATATATGAAACAATTGAAAATCGCAAGCTTTTCCTACTTAATTTATTCTTTTTAAAGCCCGTTAAAAAAAAAAATCTAACTCTATTTCAGTTAGTATCTGATCCCTCAACGTGATAGATATCACCAGTGATCCCTTTCAGGACCCATTCACTTTACTTAGAATAGTACAATAATTTAGAATCTAATCGGTGTTTTGCCAAAGATATTTCAGTCTGCTACCTTTGTGTTTTGTGAGCCACAACAGGACCAAAACAAGACTAGTATAAAAGTTTTACGGTAAAAATTTGTTTTGATCATTTTGTTTTCATTAAACAGGGTGATTTACTCAGAACTTTTACCTAATGAATGAGTTATAATTTAGAAGGTGGAAAACAGTTAGAGCTGAATTTGAATACAAAGAGCAGTACACTATGACATTCACAGAGTTACCAAGTGCTCCGGAACTTCTGGAGTTTCTCCGCTAAAGCATCGAAAATCCTTATGGTTCACTCCAGAAATCGTGCTTGATACAGGGTAAAGGGAAATTCCTCTATGAAAAGGGAAAAGTTTTCCACTTATGAGGAAAATTTTTGCCAGATTCTTCAATCAGAATTGCGATATTTTTTTCTTATGAAAAGGAAAAATTTTCCATTTACGAGAAAATACGTTTTTTAAATTTTTGTTTCGATAATTTAAGGTTAAAATCTTTTATATATACATGTAATTTTTTATCCATTATATTATATGCTAAAAAAATTATTTGTACTACATTGGAATTTTATGACTCTTTGTAAAGAAAAATATGCTGGTCTTTACTTTCGCGTTGCTTCTGAAGCAACCTCAAAACTCCTGAAATTTTATGAGAATGCCCCTGAAACTGCTCAAAAAAGGTTAACAACCCTGCATTCACATATCTGCACCATTTTATTTGTTGTCCAGATGGTACCCTAATACACAGCATCCGATTGCGAAAATTTCACACCATTTGCTTTGTCTAGTGTTAAGTATGATGGACTTCCCTATTCATGAGAGTACATTTATTATTAAAAGTTATTGTATTTTTGGCTCTTTCAATGAGAATTACCTAGAGTCTATGATTTCAAATCTTGTGACATGAGACAATAGGAAGTCTTGGTGATATGCATTCTGGAGGCCGACGTACATTAGAAAATGCTGTGCAAAGAAATAATTACGCTGGCTGTTAAAAGAAACAGGGATATCATATTCAACCTGCAAGAGGGTGAGAAAAGTGGGTAAACTGAAGCCATATGTTATAGTTGTTCAAGCACTTTATTCATATTTCAACTTTAAGTGCTCGATCCTTTCAAAATTATAGTGTTTTGGGGTTAAAGTTGGAATTAAATTACCTTGCTCACTTTTTAAACAGATTACAACGCAACAATGTATTTTTAATCAGCATTAGAATTAGCATTTAGTGTCTCTGAAAAGTGTCAGCTAATGAATTTCTGTTCTAAGCCGAAATTATGATTATCGCATTTAGTGTTTTTGTGTTTTGTCATTTATGTCTGAATTTTGTTTTATCATTTATGTTAAATTTAAATTTTATTTCAATTTGCCATATCATAGATTGAAACAAATTAACTAATGGGACCTTGACCACTGGTCAATTCTCCATCACATAGAGTTGGTCAAGTTTCCCTCCCCCAGCCATTTTGTAAAGAAATTCTACTGTTACATTTTTTCAAATTTGGTGTACAGATTGTTTCCTGAATTGAAGCTTATTATTTCAGACTTTTTTAACCTCCATTGCTTATATTTACATAAACTATTTTATCTGAGAAAATCGTATCAAATATGTCCAAATCCTTACCTTTTAGGTTTAAATTACTTGAAGTTGAATATTTCCATGCTTTTTTAGACCAGGTACAGACGTGGAAAAAATGAACCACCCCTCTTTATTCGAGCAATTTTAATAAAAACGTAGCGGAAGTTATAAAATATTCTATCCACATTGCAAAGATAGATTTCAAGATATTCAAGAATTGCAAGGATTGAATTAAAACTTCGAAAATAAGATTAACAGTTTAAAAAACTTGAAATAAAAAAAATTAAACTTGGTGTAGAATAACAAACCACCTGTTAGCACTCAGGCAAAACAGTAACTAGCAACAGCAGAAACGACACAATATCTTAGACGTGGATTTATTTTTCTCTAAATCTGCAGATATCGATATGTAGTATCGAATAATGTGACTCCAGGGTTGTACAAATTACTGGTATCTTATATTGATGTACAACTATAGGTTATTAAAAATTATTTATGATTGACCAATTTTAAAATATTCTATTAAAACAGGACATAATTGGACATGTTGAGTAAAATAATGGGAAATTATAAAAAAAAATCTGTCCTGTTCAAAACAGAATGTGAGGTCAGAATACAAGGGCTAAATCTTCTGGGAAGAGGGCCCTCCACTTTCCATTGTATACAAAAATTCAAAGTAACATAACATTTCATTTAATTAGTTTGAAACTTATATTTATAAATTATTTTTAAACTTATATTTTTATAACGAACTTTTAAAAATTCTAATGGAATTTTTTTTACTTTTCAGGTGTCTTTGAAATACTTATTTGTCTTGTAAGTGAACAAGAAAGTCTTATAACATCCGATTCCTATACCTTGAAACAAGTCATAGGTGACCGACATATTAACACAACAGGACTTGAGGATAATGTCTTCATTCGGGAAGTCCCTAAATTCCCACCTGTTACCAATTCCCAGTTTACAGCTGCCTTAAAAATTTGGCCTGTACAGTTTAGAGAAAATAAGTAGTATGTATACACATTTTATCGAAGTTTGTAAAAATTGAGTGAAATAGAAATCAGAAGTTTCATAACTAAAATCAATCTTTAAAATATTTAAAGTATTTCTGAACAGTGACGAAAAAGTAAAAGTTAATTTTAAAATTTGAAAACTGCTTAATAATAAAAAACTCAAACTTGATTTCATTAATGATTTTATTTTCTGTGTTATTATTAACCCCATAGTTACTGACTCAGCCTAAATTATCAGGATTTTCCCTTCCTTTTGCTACAGGTGGGTCAAATTGTTGTGTATCTCGGAATCCTGAGGGAATGCAGGATGGTAACAACCTGAAAATTAGGGAATTCTCAGGGAACTTTTTAATTCTGGAAAGATCAGTGAACCTTAGGAAAAATTTCCAACTTTTACATAAAATTGGGGAAATTTTGATAGCTTAAACGGCAACTTTTATCGTTTGTCATATTTAAAAATGCGCAGTTACAAGTACTTTTGAGAATAGAATAAATCATATTCGCCAAAATTGTAATTCAAATAAAGAACACTGGCATTGTAATTTTTGAACCTCACAATTGTTTTTTTTTTCTGCGCCCACAGTGACTTGTCATCGTGAGGCCGGTAATACAACTTCTGGTATACAATTTGAAATTTGTGTAACTAATGATGTTTTCTTGTGCATTAAATTAATATTTTTTGCTTGCAATTACATTTTTGTAGAATTTTTTTATGTATATTTGCAATTGATTTTGATGTATAATAGTGATAATATAATAATGATATAATATGATGTATAATAATGATAATGTAGGTGTCATAATCAAAATATTTTGTATTTTTTTTCTCCAGTTTCTTCAATTGCTATCGTAAGAGTTCCATTAAGTGTTCCAACTCTTTCAATAAAAATTAAAATATCTGAAGAGAAAAAATAGAAAATATTTGTGAAGAGTTATCCTTTCCCCCATCTGATCTTAAATATTTAAAAATGTATGGATACTGTATATCGATACCAATCACGGATCACAACATTTATTAAAGGAATTGTAAAATCATGGATATTTTTGGGACACTATCAGGGAACTTTTTTTGGAGGATTTTATTTCCACCCTGAAATGGTCTGAATCCACTTGGTTCGATTTCCATGGTACAAAGAGATTTGATTGTGGAAAGCTTTGTTTCTGATGACAGCAAAAGTAAACAAACCAGGTGGTCCATCCATGTGAATCGTTTCTCCTGGCTACAAGCATTCAGGGGCACATTTTTTATTATAGAGTACTGCATGACAACACCGAGGTACACGATTAATCTCTAACCCTTCTGCTTTTTGCCTTTTCTTCATCAGTGTGTTTGTTTTGTGATTGGTGCGGCTTGGACAAATATGGCCCTTTGCAACATAAAACCCGAAAACAACCAACCAACCTTGGATACAAAGCTTTGTAACACGCGGTCCACGCGGTGTTTTCTATTTACATGTAGAAAAATAAATAGCAAACCCAATAGAATGATTGAAACAGCGCCGAAAACAACTCAACTGCCTTTTGAGTGCAAAATGGCTGGAGTTGGAGGAGTCATCGAAGCCCTTTCATTAACATCGAAAGTATTGTATGGTTAAGATGTATTTGCCTAGAAAACTGCTTTAGTTACCAGGTTGAGAGCTACTGAACTAATTTAAAAATCTCAAAATTGATTTTTTAATGACTTCTCTGGATTACCTTTAACACCCTGGTTACTGTAGCAGAGGGCTGCTTTCAAACTGTATGAAGAGGGTAAATATACTGGTATTTTAAAATTTCATGCCCTAAAATCTATCCAGGCAAAATAATTTAAATAAATTTTTAAGTAGTATGACATTTTGTATAAATGCTTTAAAATATAAATCAAGAGTTGATTTTAAATGCAATTATCAAAATATATCTGTGTTCAAGAAGAATTACTGGATGTCGAAATTTGCATCTGCTGGAGGATTTGTCGTGGGGCCTTTTGCATTGTTGAGAAGTGAATAAGTAATGTGCATGAAAAAAGAGTAACTAAGAATGCAAGTAAAATAAATTATTACAAAAACTCAATTTAAAAGAAGGGGGAAAATCTTAAAAACTTGCTCCTGAAAAGTAGTTTAGACTTATCTAGTTATTCCTCTTGACCACCAGATATATGCAAAATCTAATTAAAAATTTTCCTTTATTCAGGACAAAATAAATGTCTACCTTTCACATGTACTCGTTTATAAAAAATAGTGTATATGTTTGATTTCTGATTTGTTTATTTAAAAATTTTATTCCACTTCCACAGCATCGAAAAAGTGTTGAATGACAATCTGTTCAGTTCTGAAGAAAGAAAAAGCATTTTGAAGTTCATGAAAATGTGCTTGAGTACAGCGCAATATGGTGATGTATGAGTTCAGATTGGTTTATGCTACAATAGTGAATAAATTTTAAAATTCCCTTTTTCCAAAAATTGTAATGGTAGGTTCTAGATTACCAAACAACGAGCATATAGCATACCTAGCAACTATTCTGGAAAAAAAAACCTTTTTTTTTTTCATCTAAAAGACAGGAAAATTTTTTTTCCTGTATTTCTTTAAGGATAAATTTTTTAATGATTCAAGTGACGATAATTTTGAAGTTTTGGTGCTAAGCCACATGGCAACTGTAAATGAAAAAATTTTTGAACCACTTATTGTTAGATTTTCATAAAAATCTTTGTCACTAATTTTCAAGAAAATCCTCCAAATATACCTTTAAAATCATGCTTATTTTTGCATACATTTGGCTTTGGCATCATTTTGTGTAAAATCTTGTGCCAAATCAGTTTCAGTGAGTTTAAATTGTGCCAAGTATATAATGTATAGAGCAGGTATAGTAATGTATAGAGCAGGCTTTCTATTTCTGCTTTGCTTTTTCGTAAAGCAAAATCATCAATATGCATCATTGTTTTTGCCCCTTTTGAGAAATTATTTGCATACTTGATAAATCTTCTTATGAATATTATTTTTTATAACAGACTTTTGAATACAAATTATATTATTTTCAATTAATGATGCAATATTTAAATTATGTATTCATAAAAAAAATTTATGTATTAGGAGAAAGTTGGCTGTATAATTGTTGATCCTGTCTCATCAAAAGTTGTGGCTATCGCTCATGACAGACGGCACCAACATCCAGTTCAACATGCTGTCATGGTTGCAACAGACCTAGTGGCAATGAGTCAAGGAGGTGGCTCTTGGGATATTGATAGTACGTTTCAATGATCTACAGTTTTAACACAAATTTCAAAGCATGGTGAATGAACTTTGCTCATTTTAGATATTTTGCGTAAATGAAAACATGGAAAGAGTTTAAAATTTTGAATGGTATCAAGACTATTTGGAATGATCAACTAAGACAGGGACACCCAATCTTAGTTCTAATTTCGTGTTCGGACTTTTCAATTTTTGTGGGACTGTCATGGAACCTCCGAGTTGTAAGGCGGCACAGGCTTGATTCCTCCCTGGGTGTATTTCTCTCTTCTGTGTCAGTAAAACTTTCATTGTGTATCTGTCTATTACAACATTCTATGTCTGGTGCAGCCAAATATGGCCTTTGCATCATAAAGGCCCAACAAACCAATCTTTACAATTTTTGCATTCAACTTCATATTTTTCATATTCATATTCATTAGCTAGGCTTAAAAGTGGACACCTTAGGTGTCTTTCTTTTGAACGTAACACTTTAATCCATCCCACTTGCAGAAAATGCTGTGACCATCCAGCCTCTCTGGAGCACATACTGAGTTGCCTCAGAATTTCCAAGGAGGACTGTCCCCCTTATTGTTATTGATTTTCTGGCGGTCAACAACCTACTGGAGTTGATCTGACATATGACATTCTTTTGAACGTAACACTTTAATCCATCCCACTTGCAGAAAATGCTGTGACCATCCAGCCTCTCTGGAGCACATACTGAGTTGCCTCAGACTTTCCAAGGAGGACTGTCCCCCTTATTGTTATTGATTTTCTGGCGGTCAACAACCTACTGGAGTTGATCTGACATATGACATTCTTTTGAACGTAACACTTTAATCCATCCCACTTGCAGAAAATGCTGTGACCATCCAGCCTCTCTGGAGCACATACTGAGTTGCCTCAGACTTTCCAAGGAGGACTGTCCCCCTTATTGTTATTGATTTTCTGGCGGTCAACAACCTACTGGAGTTGATCTGACATATGACATTCTTTTGAACGTAACACTTTAATCCATCCCACTTGCAGAAAATGCTGTGACCATCCAGCCTCTCTGGAGCACATACTGAGTTGCCTCAGACTTTCCAAGGAGGACTGTCCCCCTTATTGTTATTGATTTTCTGGCGGTCAACAACCTACTGGAGTTGATCTGACATATGACATTCTTTTGAACGTAACACTTTAATCCATCCCACTTGCAGAAAATGCTGTGACCATCCAGCCTCTCTGGAGCACATACTGAGTTGCCTCAGACTTTCCAAGGAGGACTGTCCCCCTTATTGTTATTGATTTTCTGGCGGTCAACAACCTACTGGAGTTGATCTGACATATGTCAGATCTTTTAAAGAGGATAAGCAACAACAACACTGTATATTTTTAAATTGGGTTACCTGCATGTTTTTATTCAATGCTTCTTTTATCCGGAACATATTATATTGCACATGTGCCATATAACCGCCCAAACCAACCTGGACATATATATTTCAACTCGTGCATTTACAAATTTGTGATGGTTTTTGTTTCATAATTTAGTTAAAATTTTGTAATATTGATTTCTTTGTCTTGTGTTTGGCCAATTTCTGACATTTTACACTATTAAAATTTAATGAATTAACTAGCCCATTCCCCTGATGAGTTTTACACACACACATATGTATATGTATATATATATATGTATATATGTGTATATGTATGTAGGAATACTAGACAACGGTAGTTGTCTACTAGTCTGGAAAGAACTCATTATAAGAGCAACGAGACTGGTAGGAGTCAGTTGCATTGTAGTAGGAATGCAAGGCAAGACTGTCACGAGCCATTCACATTCTGGTATTCAGTTACGAGAAAATTAATAGAACAGACACTTTTTCCCCTGGACGCCATTGAGAGCTGACGTATTTTTTCCGAGCAGAGACGACTGCTGCCGATAATGACGGAACTTTTTTGAAATATAACTCAACTGTACATAATAATTGTATATATTTATTCATTAAATGTCAATGTGCTGTAAGATTCGAAGTCTTTAATATAGACCTTACCAAACAGAACAACACGAATCTTACAAAAAATGGGGGCTCGGCTGGGATGTGAAAAACCGTTGACGACCGCAACGATTCTCCTCCTTCGTACGCTCCAACTAAGGGTAGCGACGACGGATTAGCAGACCCCGAAAGCAGTGACGATTGAACCGGCCGGCGGAATGTTTTGACTCCCTATGCAAACCTGGACTTGTGTTTTAATCATCTGCAAGAACAGTTTCATGACTTCTCCTGACGTGGTGCTGATGATAGACTGAAACGACAAAAAAGAAAACGCGTAGACGAAAAAGACGAGTTGACGGAAAAGACGGATAGAAGGAACTTTCGAAACTGTGAGTACAGAATTTTGTTTTAATTGATGACATGGCATATTTAACTAAGGCCCGAAAAGCAGATTTGCTAACATTGATTGACGAATTAGGCCTAATAGTGCCAGCGAATCCCAAAGTAGCGCAGTGCTCGAAACTTATAATAGATTCTGAAAATTATGACGAGGAGATAACAAAAAATCTGTTGAGTGTTATTAGAACTGAACGCGAAGAGAAAATTGAAGCCGAAAAACGCGCAGAGAAAATTGAAGCCGAAAAACAAGCCCGCGAATTCGAATTAAGGAAACTCGAAATCGAAACTGCTAACAGACAAGGCAACAGTTATGGTAAAACTACCAGCCTATACAATAACGATTTATTGAAATTTATTAACCGTTACGAGACGAATAAGGATATTAGCTGTTATTTAACTTTATTTGAAAGACAGATTAGTCGTATCGAAATACCAAAAACAGAATGGGTTACACATTTGTTGGGGTTACTCCCATTGGATTTGGCTAATCTTATCACGCGTGAGCCTGACGAAAAGGCTAATGACTATGAAAATGTCAAGAGATTATTGTTGAAACGTTTTAAATTAAATCTGGAACAATTTAGGCAAAATTTCCTTTCGCATAGAAAAGAAGCGTCTTCTACTTGGAATGACTTTGCTCATGATCTGAAAAATTTCTTTGAAGAATGGACGAGTGGGTTGGAAGTATCAAATTACCAAGACCTTAAAGAACTCATGATTACCGATCAACTAAAACGAAAAATACCCAATGACGTTCGAGACCATTTTATAGACGAGCTACCGAAAATAACGAAAATAGACCAACTCGTCAATAAATTAGACGAATATGAAGCGGCTCGATGTCATTTAAAACCCAATAGAGATTCGAAAACATCAGACGATAAATATAAGAAGCGTTTCAATAGGGATTTTGACAAATTAAAGCCTCGATCTTTCGTGCGCCCTGAACAAACTAACACCAATCATATAAAATGTTACAACTGCAATGAATATGGACATAAGTCGATAAATTGTGAAAAGAAAACTGAGGGTGTGAGATGCTTTAAATGTAAAAATTATGGGCACAAGGCCGACGTGTGTCCCAAAAGAGATGTAAATAGAACTTTAATTAATAGCCCTTTTAATTCTCGTACTAAGCTAAGAAAATATGTTGAAATGTGCGGGAAAAGATCTAATGCGCTAATCGACACAGGAAGTGATGTGTCAATGATAAAATATGAATTTTATGTTGAAATTGGATCCCCAAAATTGAGTTTTGATAATGTGACTTTAATGGGTATAGGAGGAGAACACATTTCTCCTCTAGGTTTCTTTTCTACTGAAATTATTATTGATGACTGCATTATTGTTACTGATGTTTATGTTTTAAAAAATTTACCTGATCATATTGTTCTTGGGTTCGATTGCATAAATAAGTTAAATCTTACTTTATCAGAGAGCGGAATTCATGTTTTGAGCAGACGCGATAATTTTCGAGTGAATTACGCAAGAATTGTTAATTTAGCGAACACTTCAGATTCAACTAAAATTCAAACCGGAACTCATCTCGAAGTAACTAATCGTCTGGAACCAAACACTAAGTTGGAGACAAAACGAACCATAGCAGAGGATAACAAATTTCTAAATCCAATTCCTAAAGAGGACGTTCCATTATACACTTATCACATTGATTTCATAGGTCCGTTACCTTCAACATCTAAGAACTATCAGTATATCTTCACGGTAGTAGACGCATTCACAAAATTCACTTGGTTATATCCTACCAAATCTACGACATCAGGTGACGCAATAAATAAACTCAAACAACAACAAAATAGTTTTGGAAATCCTGCGAGGATAATCTCGGATAGAGGATCCGCTTTTACATCTAAAGAATTTACAGATTTTTGTTGCGAAAACGGGATTGAACACCTAAAAATCACAACAGGAATCCCAAGAGGCAATGGACAAGTAGAAAGAATGCACAAAACCCTGATTCCAGTGTTATCCAAACTTTCAATTGAAGAACCGATCAAATGGTTCAAACACGTTGACGCCGTACAAAGAATACTCAATTGTACAACCTCCAGAAGCACAAGATGGACACCCTTCGAACTTTTGACAGGTGTGAAAATGCGAAACAAAGAAGATCTCAAGATAGTCCAGCTTTTAGAAGAAGAATATACTGAAGTTTTTCTAGAGAAGAGGAAGAAATTAAGAGACGATGCCAAAGAGAATATCCTAAAAATTCAGGAAGAGAATAAAAGAACGTATGATAAGAAGAGGAAGAAACCTCATCAATACAAAGAGGGCGATCTTATTGCTATTCAGCGGACTCAATTTGGTGTCGGAATGAAATTACGACCGAAATTCTTAGGACCATATCGAGTGAAGAAAGTGAAACCCCATGATCGCTATGACGTTGAGAAAGTTGGAAACCATGAAGGACCGAACTTGACGTCGACAGCAGCTGACCATATGAAGTCGTGGTTCAATAACTAATACTGAATCAATGTATTCCCAGATACTGTTTGGTGTTTTTTTTTTTAGGTTTGTCGTGTTCCTTTCGAGGACGAAAGATCATCAGGATGGCCGATTGTAGGAATACTAGACAACGGTAGTTGTCTACTAGTC
Organism: Metellina segmentata; assembly: GCA_947359465.1. Taxonomy (NCBI): domain Eukaryota; kingdom Metazoa; phylum Arthropoda; class Arachnida; order Araneae; family Tetragnathidae; genus Metellina; species Metellina segmentata. The sequence goes on along the minus strand of OX375883.1, from coordinate 56,880,180 downwards.
TGGAAAGAACTCATTATAAGAGCAACGAGACTGGTAGGAGTCAGTTGCATTGTAGTAGGAATGCAAGGCAAGACTGTCACGAGCCATTCACATTCTGGTATTCAGTTACGAGAAAATTAATAGAACAGACACTTTTTCCCCTGGACGCCATTGAGAGCTGACGTATTTTTTCCGAGCAGAGACGACTGCTGCCGATAATGACGGAACTTTTTTGAAATATAACTCAACTGTACATAATAATTGTATATATTTATTCATTAAATGTCAATGTGCTGTAAGATTCGAAGTCTTTAATATAGACCTTACCAAACAGAACAACACGAATCTTACATGTATGTATATGTGTATATGTATATGTATGTATATATATATATATGTGTATATGTATGTATATATATGTGTATATATATATATATATATCTTTAAGGTCATCTGCCTTTTATCAGGTCCAGGATGACCCATTGACCAATGAGTTGTCTACCTTTTCATTATGACAGCCCATTCTGTATCAGGACCAAGCTTATTCGTTGGTCATTGAGTTGACTACCTAAAACATAACAGTCCATTTCCCTGGCAAACTTAACCACTTATGTACCAAAGGACTACAAGGTCATGACTTCTCAATGGACTCACACAGTATACTACTGTTATCAGGATTAGATTTACCCATTGATCAATGAGTTGATAACCTAAAACAGTCCATTCTCCTGATGAGCTTAACCACTTATACGTAAATGGATCTCTTCATGTTCATCTGCCTTTTCACTGGACTCCACACTGTACTGTTATCAGGACCTAGCTTGAACCTAGAATTTATAGTTTGAAAAGGAAAGCAATATACAAGATACTGATTTAAGTTATTTGTTGTCTGTTTTAGAGATTAAGAAAACCAATTCACATTGCATTGAGTGAAATTACTTGTTTATCCCATATTACCAAACAAAAGATATATAGATTCACTTAAATTTGTTTGACGATTACTTGTTTTGATGGCATTCATTCAATTAATGAATTTCTGGAAAATGACACTGCTTTCAATATGTTTTAATGACATGTGGAGACTATTATAGATGTATATTATTATAGTTTTCATCTAAACAATAAAAAAATTATAATGCCATACAATCTCTTTTTAACTGAGGAATTAACACACAGTGCATAAGTAAAATAATCATAAGTTTTGAAATGTACTTCTAAGGGTATCTTTTAAAATAAAGCAAAAGAAGTAAACATTTCAGTAATTTTTGTACTTTTCTCTTTTAAAGCATTGTGGGAAAACTGCATTTACAACCTAAAGGATAGCAATTAACTGGAAAAGAATTATATGGAACAGTAAATTCAATAGTATATAGAGTAAATTCACTCCTTCTAACAGCATTATTAGTGGAAATATATTAATTTTGGAAATTATCAAACAAAAGAACAAACATCAAAACAAATTTAATATTTATTTTCTGCAATATTAGTAACTTTCCTAGTTTATAAGAAAGCATTTTAATGCATAGCAAGTGAAATTGAGAAATTCTGGTAAATTAGTGTAATATTAATTTAGTATTGTATGTTGACTTGTTATTTGATTTTTCAAGTGATAAATTGAAAATTTTGTGATAAAACTAGAAAAGTCTTTTTATTACATATTAACGATTACAAATAATCCCTTTCCGAACAGTACTTACATGTGTTGTGAGGGATGCATAAAATAAGTCTTCAGATTCATTTTGCATACAATAAAGTGAAATTTCCTGAAAACTGAGGTTTTAAATGGAAAGTTTTCAAGTATTCTCAGAATTTCAATGTTTGGGGAATATATTTTTGGGGAGTACTCCTTTTGAGAAAATTTGCAACAACTCTAGATGCAATAAGAAAATAATTGTTTTGATACCTGAGGAATTACAGTCATAATGATAATACAAAATGTGCTCTTGCTGATGATGTATTAACATGCTGTTTTATTATGTAGGCGAACACATTTATCATTTACCTTACTCAAAAGAAGAAACTGAGCTCAAAATATCAGAATTGCAGAAGTTAAATCCTGAAAAAGATGTGAAGAAAATGTTTCTTCCTTACTTATGTACTGGATATGATGCATATGTCTCAAGAGAACCTTGTGTCATGTAAGTTATATAGTTTCTTTATTTAGCCTTGGTGTAATGTATATAAATCTTAGCTACTGGTTTTCAACAAATACTCGTTTTAAAAGTGTTACTCAAATTTGCATGTTATGCACTAAGCATAACTCTAATATTATAAAAGAAATTATTTGTTTGTTTCTTGTGATCAAAATCCTGACGAATCTATGACACTTACAGTAATGGGATTTGGCACACAGGTAGTCCGAATTTTTTGCAATTTTAGGATTGAGGCGAATTTTAAAATTCAATCTAGAGCATTTTTAACTGAATTTAATCATTGTTGAATGCAACAGCATAGAAGCAACACCTGCTATAGGAGGTGTTGATAAAAAAGATCATATTCTAAATTTATTGTTTCGTTTCCGTTTTGATTTTGCGCATAGGAATGATTTTCCAGACAGATGATAAAAGTAAATAATCTTTTAACTGGAGTCACTTAGTTCTTTTTTCTATCTCCTAGACCATTAAAGATAGAGTAAAAATTTCAACAGATTTGAAATCTACGGAAAATTTCACTATAGAGCAATACCTAAAAATATGATTTTCTTTAAATAAATAATTTTTAAATTAAATTATATCTTTTATATTTTCTCGAGAGATTGTGACGTCACCGTGAACTTTCTCTTTCCAAAAATAAACAGATTGCATCTTCTGCCCTTCGCGTTAAAAAAAATTAACAGATTACTTTACTACCCTATTCCATTTGAGCGAACGAGAGCAAAATATATATATTGACTGGGATTGGAAAGTTAGTTTTCGTAAAATCGGAATCGTTAAAGATAGATTAAAAATTTCAACGGATTTGAAATCTGCGGAAAATTTTACACCAGATTACTACTTTACATCTCATTGTTGCCCGTGGTATTGGTTTGCTTCGCAAGCCAGCGGCATGGGCAACGCTATTAATTAAGTTACTACCTCTGACTGCTTTTCATCTTGATCAAGACATTTGCGGTGATTCCAAATTCTTCTTAAGCAGTAGGTCTCTGTCTAATTAGCTTTTGTGTCGGAAAAGAGTGTCCATAGTGGCCATGCTATTTTTTATACTAGGATTTTGACTTCACCCATTTGTTTATAATACTCTCTAATTTTTTTTTTTTTGAGTGTCTCATAAACAGAAAAGACTGAACATACAGGGGACCCTCTTATAATTCGGTCAAATGGTACCATATTATAAAGAAACCGTGCTATACGAAACATGGGGGTTATGCAATTTTATATACTTGGTACCGTGTTATATGGAAACCGTGTTATAGGATAGTTCCTGTTGTATAGAAACCGCGTTAAGCTAAACTTAGGAATTATATAAAAGTAGAGATTGCGTTCCGTGTAATAAGGAAACTAAAACCGTGTTATACGGAGTACTAAAAACAGAAATAGTTAACCTATTTGTTTTTGAATAAAGTTACATATGGGATCATTTTATAATATAAGTAAATTCATATAAGTTTTAAAAACATTTTAACTTATTAAACCGTGTACGCGTATAAGGCACACGCAATACAGACAGGTGAAAAAAATCTAACGGGTCTCTATTTAACCGTCCAATTGACCAATTATAGATAAAAATTAAACCGTGTTATACAGAAACTATTATCGTGCTAGGGGATCACCTGTATATACTTAAGCTGTGACAGATAAAATAATCTGCTAACTATACACATGTTTAATGCTCTCTCATAATTTGTATCAGGTTGCCTTAAAATGTAATTTGTCATGGTTTTGTTGACGTTTGGCATAGTTTTGGTGATCATTTGGCATTTAATCTGACTAGTGCTGACCTATCAACTATCATAGATATATTTGGAATCAATTTTTAGGAATTTATATTGGTGATGTGATGAAATCATATTTGAAAAACAAGCCACATGACATGTTCAGAATACATATGGAAAATACCTATTCTCGTAAAAACACGGCAGCCACCTATATTTAGCTTAACAGGAAATCCCTCTCATGCACAATCTATCAAGTGGCTACTGTATTTTGATTCAATTACACTTAAAATGCATTGTAGTGTCATGGTGGTGCATGAAGCTTCATGGCTTCAAGAACAAATCAAAGTTTAAAAATAAGTTTTATTTATTGTCTTTAAAATAACAAGTATTTCTCTATAGGTTAAAGTAAATATATTTATATCTAATAACGGATAGAATAAGTTGGATATAGAACCCCACCTGCCAACGTCCTTTTTAGTGCTGCATATTCTGTCTCCATCCTTCTACTATAGGCCTAGACGTGCCTGCTAGGTATAGCTCTCACTCTCTCTTCCTCTTTTGCTGCCTCTTGCTCTCAATTCAAATCAGCACCACCCTTTTTATGGGGGTACCATGTTTGTTATAGAAGCTTCCAGTGATTACTAACACGCTGTTATCTATCAATTGTTTCTCACGTCCCCCAGATGAACTCAGAAACTTAATTAGATTAGGGGGTTAAGAAACAAAGATCCAAACTCATGATGTATTACACCTCTGCCCTTGACCTTGAGATAATCAGGGAGAATCCCGTGATTTAAGTATCAAAAGGAGTAGAAAGGCCAAAGGGTGATCCTGAATAGTCTGGGAAAGTCAAATAAGTTATCACTGGTGTTTGATTTTCAATTGCTGAAAAAGGTGATAACACGGTTTTCTATTCCAGAATCTTTTTAAACTTAACTTCAGCGATTGTAACGATAGCAGCATCACAGTAGGCCTTAATGGTGGTCAGTGTATTAATGGTCTTACTGTGCAATACTTTTCCCCATTGGTACTTCATTTAATCGATAATTTTAAATGTCTTTAGCAGAGTTAAATGATTATAGCTTGCCTTTTGCATGGGCACACGTTCGATTCCTGTCAGATGCATTCTTGCCTGGGTGTATTTCTCTAATCTGTGTCAGTAAAACTTTCATTGTGCGTCTCTTACTTTATATTGTATGTCTTGTGTCTGGCGCAGTATGGCCAATTATGATCCTTGCACTACAAAACTCCAAAAAGTAACCAATCTTCCTTTTGCATTATTTATGTGAAAATTTCTCTGTATTGTATTCTTCTCTGTTTTATTTTCTTTTTATTTCCTAATGTTTTATGTGGTTCAAAATTACATGGTGTTGTTCTTGGATCTTTTCCTTAGGGGATGGATCCTGGATCGCCATCAATAGCGTTGTGTTGCTTTAGTACGACATCTATATATATAATTCTCTTACGTGGCACGCAAAAAAGACGTTATTTGTAATCGGGTTTTGGCAACACTGTACGATTGTTGGTTTATCGCGAAGTCTCGCGCATCGATTGAATTTATAGCGTTATCGGATGAAATTTTTTTGAAAAAAAAAAAAAGGAAATTTTAATGAGCTGTTGCAGTTAGTTTATAATAGAAATCAAAGAAAGCGGAGAATCTTTTCAGGGCCATTTAAAAAACGGTCCTTTTTCAGGGCCAACAATTATAGTTCAACAAGACGCTTGCACTACAACTTTCGGCAACAAACTCAATGAAAAAGTGTGGGTCGTTTGAGTGTTGGGAAAATGTACACACAAACAACATGCTGGGTATTCAATTTCCAAAGCAACGCTCACATTTCGAGTCAAAATTTGCACAAAGTTTTCATTTGAATTCTGATTTTAGAGATACTGTATATATATTTTTTGTAATACAGCAAATTTAGATTTGAAAAAAAAAATTTTTTTTTTGGTAACTTATTTTGTAAACAATCCCTTTTGCTAGGACACATGTCTTCATTGAGGCGAGCGAAGCGAGCATAGGTTCGCGCAGCGAACCAATGAGGATTGCGAAGCAATCGTCCGGGGGTTGGCGAGCGTTAGCGAGCAGGGGGCAGGCTCCCTAGTTAATTAAAATTATCTTACCTTACCTAATGTTTTATTCTTTCTGCAGTCACTATACCTTTGAATTACATTGTGGCGCCGTTAATGCAATACATTCGTGACTAGTGTGTAAAAATCAGTGAACATATGTATTTTTCATTTGCTTTAAGAATCCTTCGATATTGGTTTCATTGTAGGTGCGCCATGGCATTGGTTCATTCAAGAATACGTAGAGTGTTTTATGCCTTTGAAAAGCCATGGGGTGCTCTTGGAAGCCACTGCAAGCTTCATTTACAGGATGGACTCAATCATCATTATGAAGTATGGAAAGTAGAATTAGAAAATGAGTTTTTACACTGTGCAATCAATGAAGAGAAAGATAACACAAACCATGATTTGACATCATGACGAATTTTACAATACTCTGCTGTAAATATCTTTTATACCTTTTATTAAATATACATGAAATTATTTAGTTGTGGATTATTATTTCATGCATGTTTACACATTTAATATAAGAAATTTAAATTGAAAGGATTGGATTGGATATGGTTTTGTGGCATTGAGTCCTATAGCAACATATTATGCCAAACTTAAGATAAACAAATCAGATATATAATCTAATAAATAAATGAAATGAGTCATGTCATAATAAAATGAATACCATATAAAATTATGTGATATATGAACCCAAAATGTCTTATAAAAAGCTAAATATATTTGGATGAGGATTCTCTCCAACCATGTCTTCTAAAACCAAGGTATATGAATTAAAATGTTTAAGACGTTCACTATTAAAATGAGAATATTCTATTAAAATGTGTTTTACTGTTAGTGGGCAAATGCAGTAATTGCAAATTGGATTATCTTCTCCGATAAATTGAAAGGATTTTTGTTTGCTTTCTATTATTTTTAAATTAATGTATTATGTCTGGAAGAACTGGGCAACTCAAGTCAATTTAACAATGACAAAAATGGAGACAGTAAAAGTTGAGAAAAATGGCTTAGAATTTCTATTTAAACTGAAAATCAGGACGGGCATGTTTTGGTATTTTCATTGACTGGTTTTACGTCGAAAAACCAGTTGTATAAAGGCTTTTCCTTTTACATTTAAAAAAATTCCATTTATGTATCCAGGGCTGTCATGACTCAGTGAGTATGCCCACTGCACTACCAACCTTTCAGTTGTAGGTGGCCCTGTTTTTTTTCCCGTCAGGTGTATTCCTCCTTGAGTGGATTTATCTCGTCTGTGTAAGTAAAATTTTCACTGTGTCTTACTTGATAATGTCCATTTTGTGTCTGGTGCTGCATGGCCAAATATAGCCCTTGTGCCTTAAAACCATGCAACCAAACATAACGCACCCCAGCAAGTAAAGTGACACAACTAGTAGTATTCTTAGGCCAACATCATTGAATTGATTTCTGCTGATTTTAATTGCCATCTCTTTTTATATCCAAGCCGGCCAACCGGTATAGTGGTTAAGGTGTTAGCCTCTAGATCGGAAGGTTCCCGGTTCGAATCCGGGTCCGGGCATGGATGTTTGTAAACGTATGGTGTAGAGGCGGCTGGTGCACCTTAAATCTGTCGTGGCCGAAAGTCCTCACGTTGGGTTGGCGTGGAAGTTTGGAGAGTGGGGTGCCAGCTCAGGTGTTGCTTCGTCATCTGACCGTGGTTCAAAATTACGAGGTGTTGTCCTCGGATCTTTCCCTTCAGGGACTGATCCCGGACCGTCGTCAATAGCCCGTTGTGTTGCTCTAGTACGACGTTAACTAAAAAAATTACCAAATTACTTTTTATATCCAAATATTTATATTTGTTGCATCTCTGTCCTCAAATATGAATTTGCATAACTTCGAAATTAAAAACCCAGTGCCTGATTCATATTAAAATTTAAATATATATGCATATTTAAAAAACATGTCTTTGGGTTTAAAACTAGCACTTACAACTATGCAAGCTTCCAAAGGTAATGGTAATAGTAATTTTAGTTAACGTCGTACTATAGAGCAACACAACGGGCTATTGACGACGGTCCGGGATCAGTCCCTTGAGGGAAAGATCCGAGGACAACACCTCGTAATTTTGAACCACGGGCAGATGACGAAGCAACACCTGAGCTGGCACCCCACTCTCCAAACTTCCACGCCAACCCAACGTGAGGACTTTCGGCCACGACAGATAAAAAGTGCACCAGCCACCTCTACACCATACGATTACAAACATCCATGCCCGGACCCGGATTTTTTTCTGAAAGAATAAAATTTAACTGACTCAAATCATACTCCAACCACATGTATCGCTTTTGACCATAGATATTGACCTTTTGACATCGACCTCCTAATGAAATAGCATGCAGCAGAGTCGCAGATTTCAGAAGTGTAGGTCACGTGGGATTTGGTAGCGGTAATTAGGTAATTTTTTAATAAACGGGCTATTGACGATGGTCCGGGATTAACCCCCGCCAAGGGAAAGATCCTAGGATAACACCACGTAATTTTACTCCACAGTCAGATGACGAGGCAACACCCGAGCTAGCACCCCACTCCCCAAACTTCATCACCAACCCAACAAGAGGACTGTCCACGACATATTTAAGGTGCACCAGCCGCCTCTACACCATACGCTTACAAACATTTATTCACTGACCCGGATTTGAACCAGGAACCTTCCGATCAAGAGGCTAACACCTTAACCACTATACCGGTTGGTCGGCGCAAGCTTGCAAAGAAACGGTATTCAGTATTGTTAGATTTGAGAACCAGATACAGACTGCCTTGATTTTCATTTTCAGTGGACAAATTTTCTTTATACTTGCTGTTTTAGACATTTGCTACACAGGTGTGATTTAGGTGTTCTGTGTTTGAGCTTTTCCACACATTAGAATGTTATTAACCTCATAATATTTCTGCTATAAAATGAGTCGTATAAAAATGCTAAAAAATCATGACAAATTCCAGGTTGCTAGGTAGTTAATTAAAGTCACACTGGTGCAATACTACGGGCTGTTAGTGATGGTCCAGTATCAATCCCGAAGTGAAAGATCGGAGGACACCTCATAATTTAGAACCACGGTCAGATGACAAGGTCAACACCTAAGCTGGAACCCACAGTACGAATTTTCATACCATGCCAATGTGAGGACATTTGAGGCCACGACAGATTTAATATTCTTGACGGTCTATTGTTGGACCTAGTTTCGAACTCGCAACCCTCTGTTTGCAAATCCTTACACTTCCAACTGACGTGATAAATTCCACCTCTCAGGCCCGGTGCACACATAACCGTGAAATGACGCAAGTACTCATTTCGCGCCATTTGCGATAAATATTCTACCACAGAAAACGTGTTTATTTCGCTTACTTGGTGTAAAAAAAGTATATTTTGAAACAAAATAGACGTTACTGGACACAACCATTTATTAATAATTATTTATATTCCATTTATTTATGAAAACAAGGTACTTCAGACCGGAAAAGCATGTGCGGCGCCGTGGGGAACTGCGGTACAAATAGCACGCAAGTTGAACGTGCGTCGCCGCAGCGGCACCTGAGGCATGTGTGCACTACTTCATTGGATCTAATGTATCTCAGACCGCACTTGTGTTGTCGCAGCGGCGCCACACGTTGAAAAACAGGATGTATGCATCAGGTCTTAGGCGCGGTGCACACATAAAAGGAATATAAATCTCTATATTAAAAAAATGTTACCGCCGCCGCCGAAGGATTGAAAACTGTGTTGTTTAGCTCGATTCTTAGACGGTTTCCCGAGAAAGTACTGATTGGAAAAAAATGAAATTAACATGCTTTGTTCTTCATCGTATTCCCTGGATAATTATTAAGATTTTTTTCCGATGCGGCTATTAGTTTAGGTTTTATTAAGTGTTAAAGTTGAAGAAGTGAAATTTCTTCCGCGAGTGAGCAAAACACATTAAAATTTTCAGTCTTCAGTCGTGAGTTTTTTTTTAAGAGTACCTCTCAACGTAAATTTTTGCAGCTTGTCGAGTTTTTTTTTAAATTTAAATTTGGTTCTTGATAATATTTTTTTGAAATTCAGGAAAAATCGGGACATTTTTGTTACTTTTTTTTAAAACTGCCGTATTTATATCTAATTACTATTAGTTTTTAATTTTTAAAATATCGCAGTATACCTCAGAATATACTCATTCTTACGGTACTATTATTTTTGAAATCGGTTAATAATTAAATTGGATGCGATCAAAAGTTCGTCATACAAAATTCGGAATCTTTGGATATTTTCGCTACTTATTGTTAAAACCGTTTTGTCTACAGCAAAAACCATTATTTGTTAAATTTGAAAACATCACTGAATACATTACACTACACTCTTTCTTATGGTACAATTATTTTTCAAATTGGTTAATAAATAAAATCGATGCAATTAAAAGTTGGTCATACAATTTTCGGAACTTTCAGATCGGAACTTCCGATAAAAAACTAAAATGGTCATATCTGTATAGTATTACTGTTAGTTTTTAATTTTAAAAATATTGCAGTATACCTCAGAATGTACTCTTTCTTACGGTACAATTATTTTTAAAATTGGTTCATAAATAAATTCGATGCAATCAAAAGTTGATGACACAAATTTCGTATTTTTCAGTTCGCATAGCTGCTTCCGCAAGCAGTAGTGGGTTGCACTTTTGACTATCGGGTTTGCCAGTTATCAAATTTATCGTAGCAACAATTGCCATAAAAACGATTTCTTTTTATGTGGCGAGGAAAAAGGCTCGCTTTTTTCCCTCTGTTCTCAAGACAGTTTACCGACAAAATACAGATCGTAAAGTTTGGATATTACGAAGCCCTCGCTGTGACGTCATGAATCGGAAAGTGAAATCAGCATAATACGAATTATTCAGATAGTTTCACTCTGAAAGTAATGTTGGTTTGCGAAGCAAACCAAATGGCATCTGTGACAGGAGTGTTGGTTTGCGAAGCAAACCAAATGGGATTGCGCAGCAATCCCCGGGGGTTGGCGAGCAGGGGGCGAGCCCCCTAGTAATATTAAAAAATGAATGTATCCAGTAACGAGTCTATTTTGTTTCAAAACATATATTTTGTACACCAAGTAGGGGTAAAAAAAAAACCGTTTTCTTCGATAGATATCCATTGCAAATGACGCGAAATGAATATTTGTTTCATTTCACGGTTATGTGTACATAGTTGGGTTTCGGCGTCGCACGTTGAAAAATCGGATATGCGCACGGCCCTTAACGGCCCTGGCATCAATTATACCGGGTCGTTAAGATGTGTATTCGTTTTTGACAGCATTTGCACATTTCGACCAACTTTCGTCAAAAATGATTTAATACATGTGGTTGTTGCATGTTCCACTTTTCGTAAAATGGAATTCACAAAACCTTTCAAACCGAGACTGGTAGCTTAAAATTTTGTCAGGTTTCCGAAACAAAACGATTAAATTAATTAAACTGTTCATTTCATTTGAATGTTTCAAATTAAAGTATTGCCGACCAACCAGTCTGATGGTTAAGGTTAGTCTCTAGATCGGAAGGTTCCTGGTTCGAACCCGGTTCAGTGCATGGATGTTTTTAATAGTATGGTGTAAGGGCGGCTGGTGCACCTTAAATCTATCGTGGCCAAAAGTCCTCACGTTGGGTTGGTGTAGAAGTTTGGAGAGCGGGGTGCCAACTCAGATGTTGCCTCGTCATCTGAACGTGGTCCAAAATTACGCGGTATTGTCCTCGGATCTTTCCCTTAGGGGATTGATCCCGAACCGTCGTCAACAGCCCGTTGTGTAGTAGAATTAGTACAGTTAAAAATTACCAATTAAAGTATTTGGTTTCATTGAAATTTGGTAATTTTTAATAAACGTCGTACTGGAGCCCCACACCATACGCTTAAAAACATCCGGATGACTGACCCGGATAAACTCTCAGATTCGAACCAAGAACCTTCGGATCTAGAGGCTAACACCTTAACCACCAGACCGGTTGGTCGGCTTTTAGATTCATTGAAAGCTGCACTCAATAGGCAAGTAACATCATTCTCAAACTATCTTAATGTGGCCATTTGTAATCTCCTAAAAAAACCTATTAACTTTACAATTTGAAAATAAGCATGTTTTTAAATTAGTAAAGCAGTATTTTTTTTTATTTGCTGCCATATAACAGGGGTGTGAACTGCATTGAATGGATATGCATGTACAAGATTTGCATCCGAAGTTGCAAATATTATATAAATGTCGAAAAGTAACTAATTATTTTCATGACAATGATATTTTTCTACGAAAAAAATTCCTTATTTCGGTCACTTTTTCAATCTAAAGTTAACCAATTCAGCCCGAGTAAAGTCAGGCAAATATGAATTCGTTCAAAGTATTTTTCAGATTTACTTTACATAACGATTAAACTCTTTAAAATTTTTTATTTCTTTTCTTTTCTTTGTTTCAAATGAAATGATATGGTTGAAGCGAAAGCTTTAACTTTTACTTAGGCAAGTAGCACCATCATTATCATTTTAAACAGGCATGTAATACCTATTTAAAACTAAATCGCCAAACTGAATAAAGTGCTCTGGTATAGCACCTATACTCAATGAATATAGAAACTTAGTTCGTTGACCACGTGCGTACAGTAATCTTTTTTCCCCCCTAATTATTATTGAAAGTTGCCGACCAACCGGTCTAGTGGTCAAGGCGTTGGCCTCTGGATCGGAAGGTTCCTGGTTCGAATCCGGCTATGGATGTAAAATTGTGCTGTCCTTTGTTAGGGACAATGATGGTTCACCCATTGGGTGCCCCTTCACAAGTGACCATCACTTCTGGCCTTGTATAAGGCTACAATGACTTCGGTCAATTGATTAATTAATTATTATTATTTTTGTTTTCCTGGGTGGTAAAAAAAATTATAATTCCTATTCTCACGCGCGCAACAGCAAACCCACAAAAGACAATGTACTCTACAAATTTACAATCTGCTATCTCATGACTTTTAGCGCAGCAGTGTATTAAGGGCATTAACTTAAGCCAAGCATTTCGAAAATTTCTACGTAGAAAGCCGTCTATAGAAAAAAGGCCATTTTTTCTTTAAGCTCTCAATTAACCTCTATATAAAGTTAAAAAAAAGGGCGCGTGCTGTTATTTGTTGTGTGTGTGCGTGCGTGTAACTTCTCTAGATACATTTCTATAGAATCAGTTTTCTCTGGAATTCTAGTTTTTGATAGAATTGATAAGAAAACTGAGTGCAAGAGTATACGCCAGAAGTTCGTCCTTTTTACTGAAAATAAACTCGCGGGGCTATATTCTAATCACTCCAAAACTCAAAATCGACTTTTGTAGTAGTCACCTTAAAAAAAACTAGTTGTCTTTTTTGCAGCAAAAGTGCGATGAACGATGGGTTACGTGGATATATGTATCATGCCTCCACATTTGCGTCCGAAGTAAACTGTCAAAGCTGCGAAAATGTTAAAATATTATTTCCCTACCCTTCATTGATGGTAGATAGGTATATTGATTAACGTCACACTGGAGCAACACAACGGGTTATTTCAGTGTCAGAACTTTTCTATGAAAGAGAAGTCGATTAATCTGACAACTTTTCATCTGCCTTTAACACGTTCACTGCCGATCTCGTGCCAGTGCGTGATGTGGCGTCAACACAAAAAGTCAATCACGCGACAGCACGTTGTGAGCGATGTCTCAGTAGCCAATCACGCGTTCGCGCGGGAAGAGCCGAGTCGTAACATTTATTCTCAGCTTCAATTTATTAGCATTATACGTTAGGTGTTGGCGTGGAGTAAAGATTAGAAGCTAGCTGTTAAGGTATGTGGTTTCTAATAAGCCTCCAACAGATGATGAAATTGCAAATTTGTTGGCTGAGGTTTCGCCAATCTATTCTGGTATTGGCGCACTTTTCAATTCATTTGTTTAAAAAATTGCCATTTACCGATTACTTTTTATATTAAAGTTTACTAGAGCAACACAACGTGCTATTGACGACGGTCCGGGTTCAATCCCCTGAGAAAAAGATCCGAGGACAATACCGCGTAATTTTGAACCACGGTCAGATGACGAGTTATACAAAGTAAGTCGGCTTCTGGGAAAAATCCATTTCTATGGCGGGGCAATAACTATCAATGCATCCAAACGTAATCTATTCAACTCAAGTAATGCCGGACAATTCTAGTAGTGTATCGACAAACTAGAGACAGTTTTGCTTCCAGAGATCACACAAAACGTAGTGTGTTAATAATTTACCCAAGGCGCTATATATTGGTTAAAACCCATCATATCGTAAATCAATCTATTTTTGTATCTTCTATATTATTTACTACGCAACACAGTTCGTAAAAGTTTGAAATAAATTGTGCAACACTTCAAGTTTCGATTCGTGCTGTCATAAATCCAGTTTGATGCCCAGACAGTTTTAGGTCACCGTGTTTCCTGGGTTTCTTACGTCCTTGTTCAGTGACTAACTTTTGGAACTTCTTAACTTGTTAATGTCTACTCGTTTTTCAAAGCATGGTTTATTTTTTTTTGTGTGTGTGGGTAACTTTTTGTAAGTCATTGCTAAAAAGTTTTCGAAAAACTATATGGTTGAAAACTTAAATAAGTCTGCATCCCTGGCATAAGACAAGACCACAGATTCAGTCTTGTGGAAGGGCAGCCAAAAAAAACATGCGATAGCAATCTATTATATATTATTTATTGATATTTGTTTATATTAATTTTATATTGGTACAAAGATAGTACGAAGTATATAAAGAATTTAATTTGATGAGATATTCATATATTTAACAATTGTTTTAATATTTGGTTCGGTTTTGTAGTAGCCAAGCATATAACTTAATATAAAGTTTTTGATTCGTCAAGCGGTTCTTATTTTTATTTTTATTTTTTAGTTACACGACTGAAAAAGTTTGTTAACGGATATAATACATCTGTAAACAAACTAAAGTGGCTTCGGCATTGTAATGTCCTTACCTAGTAATGAAATTTTAACCTAAATTGCCTATCTTGTACGCCTTATTAAGGTTGAAATAGCACATGGCGAGTCGAGCCGCCAGTAAATCAATGGAGGGTAGATACTAGAGGCCCACGGGTCTCTGTGCATACGTGAATATATATTTTCTACATAACACGACTTAAGTTTGTGGCAAGTCACTATGCAAATTTCAGGCACGTTCGAACGCTGCTATCATTTGACAGCTCTGGGCGAAACCAAGAATAAAAACGCACGTGCGCGTGCTGTATTTCTTATTCACCCACACGAAATTGTGCAATTTCTGTTTTGGATATCTTTTCTCAAGAGTTTGAATGTCAGACCTTTTAAATCTTATTTGTCATTGTTAAGTTATGCTTAAATAAATTAAGTCTTCCTGTTCCTGAAATGTATTCTTTCCACAGTTGATAATATGTTGGAATAGCAGCGAATAACCAATTGCTGCTAGCCAGAATAAAATATGGGGTCCTTCCGAAAGCCAGAGATGGAACCACCAAAGGTGGCGACCCCAAAAGTTCTTGGGGGAGATTTGGGACATGGAATGTATCGCCGTCCTCTTAAAGAACTCCGTAGCATCATAATATAAAATGACGTACATTGATACACGCGTTAGCCTAAATATCCATAACTAGGGGGCCCTCCCCCTGCTCGCTTACGCTCGCCAACTCCAGGAGGATTGCTTCGCAATCCTCGTTGGTTCCTTATGCTAGCTTCGCTCGCATCAATGAAGACGTGTGTCCTAGCAGAAGAAATTGTTTACAAAATATGATATTCCACAAAAATATTTTTCAAAGCTAAATTTTTTTGCTGTTTTTCAGAAAAGATATATACAGTACCTATAAAATCAGAATTCAAATGAAAACTTTGAGCAAATTTTGACTCGAAATGTGATCGCTTTTTGGAAATTGAATACCCAGCATGGTGTTTGTGTGTACATTTACCCCTGCACTCGAGCCACCCACGCTTTTTCATTGAGTTTGTTGTCGAAAGTTGTAGTGCAAGCGTCTTGTTAAACTAATTATTAGCCTTGAAAAGGACCTTTTTTTAATGGCCCTGAAAAGATCCTCCGCTTTCTTTGATTTCTATTATTAACTGCAACAACTAAACTAAAATTCATTTTTTTTTTCAAAAAAATTTCATTTGAAAACGCTATAAATTCAATTGAAGCGCGAGGCTACGTGATAAACAAACAATCGTACAATATTGCCAAAACGCGATAGCAAATAACGTCTTTTTTGCGTGCCACCGTAAGAGAATTATGTATATAGATTACTTTATTTGTCTAGCCTTAACACTTTTAGGGTTTATGGTGGATGTTAGTGTAAAATGCATGGCTTCAATGCTGCAGATTATCTGCCAGAGGTTTGTACAAATCTTCTGTTGTAGCAAATATTTAAATGTGAACATATTTGTTTCATGTATATGATGTCACAAGTAGCGTATTGTAATATTGACAAGTGGAGATCAGAGATTACTTCAATGCAAAAAATTGTGATCTGCCCAACTCATGACTAGCTTTAGACAACCACATAGTCAACTTCTTTCACCTCCTTGCCTCTTTTTCGCAAATGCAATGTAATGCATTCTTTGCCCCAAGTTAAATAAAGTCAAAAAGTTCCAATTGCAACAGCTCAGTAGGGATAATTCAAACGCTGTTTTGGGCGACAGCGGTAGTCCAATTGGTAGAGTCGCGGATTTGTAACCCGAAGGGTGCAAGTTCGAAATTCAATCCAGCCGAAGACCGTTGTTTATAAAGGGGGCAGGTGCATGTTAAACTTGTCGTGATCTCAAACGTCCTCTCGTAAGCGTGATGGGGAAGTATTGGAGAGTGGGTTGCCAGCTCTGGCGTTGACATTGCCATCCGATCTAAGTTCAAAATTAGTAGGTGTCCTCAGATTTTTCCCTTCGAGATTGTTCCTCAATGGTTGCCAATAGTCCGTTGTGTTGCTCCAGTATGAAGTTAATTAAACTAGCCAAGGACAAGGCCTATTAATTTTGAATCGTCAGATGACAAATTCAACACCTAAGCTGGAACCCTTCTCTCCAAACGTCCACATCACGCTAACCTGGAGACATTTGAGGCTACAACAGAGTTAACATGCTCCAGCACCCGTTTACACGATGATCTTAGGGTGAACCGAGCTTCGAACTCTCAACTCTCCGGTTGCTTATGCGTGGCACTATCAACTGATATACAGCAGAGCAGAGTCAAATAGTATCAAGCAATGGACATAAGGAAAGTTTCACTGATACAAGAGGAACACACCCAAGGAAGGAATCGAACCCGACAATCTGCCTAAAAGGAGGATTGTCGAATGAATCTTGTAAAGGGGTTGATTTTTTTAAAAATCATTTTGTCGTATCAGCATCCAAATAAAGCATTTCTGTGACACGTACTTTAGTGAAGCATGTAATAGAAGTTGCCCCATATTGTAATCGACCCTCTTCCAAAGACTTTTTCGATGACGATCTCTTTATTTCCACAAAATATAGATCTGAAATCGAAAACACTGCACCAGCACTTTGCAATCTCGCACAATTTCCTTATTATCACAAAAACAGTTCTGGAACTAGAAACACTGCATCAGTATTTCAACATCAAAAATAATCTCCAATGTCAACTTGACGTCTCATTCCGCAGTCAGGCGACACATTGAGCTCTTTTGCAGGTTAGGCTTTCTCTGCACGGGCACATTTCCCTGTACACACCCAGTACACGAATGACAATCTTGTTTGGGTATTCCAGCACTTTGGGCTCGGGTGTGTTTTCCATCAAACAGTCATCACCCCGTTCGCCTAAGGGTTCGCAATGCGGTATCGAGTAACGTGCCATACCTGAAAAGGGAATTGCCATGACGTCAGATATACTTCAAACTGTAGTTCCTGTGTATTAAACCCTTCTTTGCATGATTTTTTTCTTTATTGGTGAAATAAATCAAGGTGATATAATTCATGTTCAAAATTAAAGGGAAAATGGTTAAAAAAAATCTTAGTATATATTTATAGTATAAATTTAGCAAAAAACAATAGGATGGTATCATGTGGTATTTTTTAAATTAAACGCAAACTTTTTCAGAAATTGCTCTAAAATTAACAGAAACACATGTTACAAACCTTTCTTCCACTCATTTTCACTTTTTTAGCAATAGAAACTCAAATATAATAAAACCAAATTAAAAACGAAATCATACGTTTATTGCAACGACAACAAACAGCGGAATGACAACTTCAAGCTCGTTTTATTGATAGTGACACTTGTTTGTTTTTGACAGCTACGTTTTTTTTTATGCAATGGACGTTAAAAAGGTATCCAGACACGATCAACTTAAAGTGAACTTGTTCTTTTATATAATTTTTGGGCATTCAATGTTATGATGGAAATTTCCACCACTATGCAAAGAAGGGTTAAGTATTTACAAAAAGAATCCGTCGTGGCTTCAACCGAAAGGATCTAGCACGAATGAAGTTTGATAAAATTGAATTCAATAGCTTTAACTTTTACGCTGCGGCGCTAAGATTTTTTCAATCGTCTCCATGAACGGCTCTTTCTCCAGCATGTCCAACCCCCTTAAACTAATTATCTAACTTGAGCGATAGAGCCTTGAGTGGTATTTACGACTGACGCTTTCCTTTCACAGTATTGTGTAGCGTATATCATCAGAGCGACCTTCTGCCTTTCCCCCAAAGAGTTCACCTCACGGTCGACAGGGCAGGGAACCGAACAGGGATCCTCTAGAAGGTCAGTCGTCGACTGCTCGTAATCGATGCCAGCGGTCACTTAAAATGGGGATAACATCCACCGTACACAGATATATACCATGCCGCTGGTGTAAATGACATAGTGGTAACAATTGTCTACCTGCCGCAGCCTAAAGGTTAAGGAAGGCATTTTAATTAGCGTTACACGGGCTATTGAAGACGGTCCGGGATCAAAACCGAAGGGAAAGATACGAGGACAGCACCACGTAATTTTGAACCACGGTCAGAATAAGAGGTATTGTAGTGACCTTTGCAGCTCTGTGGCTTGGAAGCATACTCGGACCACTATGTTACCACACCTGCCTATCAGATCGCATCTACAATTCAAGGAACTAGCAACTCAGTACTACGACGCCTGGTGTAAACACTTGGTCGTTCATCCCTTGCTACAAGAGAAAATTATGCAAATACACTGCGATTTGTGGCCTCCAGGGAGTTTGAACTCAAGCGGTTTAAATTTATTTTTTAATACGACACTTTAGTTGCCTCTTTAACCTCATAGAAAACCTTTTTTAAAGAGCAGCATTTGCGTGTGCATGTCATGGCTAAAAATTCTGCTTTGCAATTACACATCTTTCACGTTATGGGAAATTTTGTGTTCCGTAAACACAATCGTATGGTCGGTATCCCATGATGGAGTTGAGTTAAGTCACACCTGAGCTGGTCCCCCACTCGCCAAACATCCACACCATTGCATCACGAGGGCATCCGAGGCCACGACAGATTCAACGTGCACGACGGTCTTTGGTTGCATTTGAACACGCAACCCACCGACTGCTAGTCCATTACTCTCCCAACAAGGCTACCGCGGCCCCTTGCAGTTTAAAGGATGCAACTGTTTGAACCCATCTTTCATCATCAGTGTCCTCAATGTGAGGACTGACGTCAAACTGACCCGCCTTTGTATTAGATACACGATTCACCCATCATCGTCTGGAGAGTGCCCTAATTGTAACTCATGCTCAACTTTTTCTGTTAATCATATTGTAACGGTCTGTCCCGTCTTTAATCATCAACGTCTTAAATTTAACAAAAATGCAAATTTTATCGGCGGGTATCAATTAAGAAAAACTGGCAACAGAAACAAATTAATACAGATTCAACTTACAGGAAACACTCGCCAAATGAATGCATAGACAGACCGCCATATTGAATGTCTTCCACTTGCGCTCACAAATTGAAGGAAATATAGGAAAAAAAAACAGGTTACAATATTCCAATTGTATCGCTAATTGGCGATGATACTGTGTAATTTAGTCCAACCTAGTTTTATGTTAGGCGTGATTGCATATAAGGAGGAGTAACTGATGGTGTGGGCACTAATCCAATTTGTTTATTCACATTTTGCAATTACGTAAAAGTCAATTCTGCCCAATTGGGGAACTCACCGAGTACGCAGCATTGTCCGGGATCACAGTCACTGGACCGAGAACATATTCCTTCCACGAGAGTTTTGGAGTACGCCATCTGTAAATGAGACTTCAAGTATGAATTAAGTTGGAAATACCATTGGAAGCAGTTTTTGGCGTTGCCCAGAAAGCGTTGCTTTTTATATCATTTACATCTCATGGTACATTTTAAAATTGACAAATAAAGTAACTAAACAACTAAATTATTTTTTGTAGGCATTATAATTAACGTCGTACTGGAGCAACACAGAAGAAAACTAAAGAAGACCTTCAGGAATCAGCCAGAGAGCATTTTCTTAACACAGTTCAGGTCAACAAAGACAATCGTTTTGTGGTACATTTACCTTGGCTAGACGATCACCTTCCCCTGCCTGATAATTTTAATTTGGCTTTAAAGAGACTGGAAGGTACTGTGCGAAAGTTAAAAGAAGAACATTTGTATGACGATTATAATCAAATATTTGAAGAATGGACAAGAGAAGGAATAATTGAAGAAGTTCCTAAGCATGAGATTCAATTGCCGTCTCATTATTTACCACACAGACATGTCGTGAAAGAAAATAGCACAACCAGAATCAGACCTGTGTTTGATGCTTCAGCGAAGCTGAGAGCTTCCCCAAGCTTGAATGACTGCCTGGAGAAAGGAATAAACCTTGTTGAGTTAATCCCCACTATATTAACACGTTTTCGGATGAACAAGTTTGGAGTTACGGCGGACATCCGTAAAGCATTTTTACAAATTTGCCTACAAGAAAACGACAAAGACTATTTGAGATATATTTGGTATAATGAAAACAATGAACTGAAATATTTTAGACACTGTCGGGTCGTCTTTGGAATTTCTAGTAGCCCTTTCTTACTTAATTCTGTGATTCAATATAATCTAGAAACGATTTTGGAGGAAGCACAACTTGGGAACTCAAAATATCCTGTGGATATCGTTCAGAAATTTAAAAACAGTTTTTATGTGGACAATTGTTTAACTAGTGTAAAAACTGAGACAGAAATGCATGAGTTCATTCAAGTAGCTACAGGTATTATGTCAGAAAGGAAGTTTGACCTTAGAGGGTGGGAGCACAATTGTTCCCAGTTCTCAACAGAAGAGGTTTCTTGTGTTAAAAATAAAATTATCCCGGTATTAGGCCTGCAATGGGTTTTAAACTCAGATACTCTTTCTGTAAATTTAAAGGAAGTTTGCGAAGATAATGGACCTGTTACTAAACGAAAAATACTGTCGGAAGTTCACAAAATTTTTGACCCTATTGGGTTTACCTGTCCAGTGACTTTGTACCCGAAACTAATGTTACAAGAACTGTGGAAAATGAAAACAACTTGGGATTCGGAGTTACCACCAGCAATATCTAAAAAATTCGAGAAGTGGAGAAAACAGTTGAATCTACTTAAGGAAATTGCTATCCCTAGATGTTTAATAAAAGACCCTGATGATACCTGCAGTTTAAGTTTACACGTTTTTTGTGACGCGAGCAAAATAGCTTATGCTACCTGTATATTTTTAAGGAATGAAAGTAAAAACTTAACTTCATGTGAACTAGTTCAAGCACGGTGCAAGGTAGCTCCGCTGAAGTCTACTACAATTCCTCGGTTGGAGTTGTTAGCGTGCACTATTGGTACCCGACTGTGGCAAAGAGTTATAGCAGATTTGAACTTGGGAAATATTCCAACCTTCTTTTGGACTGACTCCAGTAACGCCTTGTATTGGATAAAAGGCAGCGAAAACTGGACACCATTTGTATATAACAGAGTACGAGAAATTAAATTAGTGAGTAAACCGGAAAATTGGTATTATGTACCTGGATCGATGAATCCGGCAGATCTACCCTCCAGAGGTTGTTCCGTTCGACAATTGTTGGAGACAAGAGTGGTGGCAAGGACCTACTTGGCTCTATTACCCATCTGCTGAATGGCCTAGATATGAATTCTCCGTAAATAAAGAAGAAGTGTTGAAAGAAAAGAGGAAGGAAATAGTATCATCTATGGTGAACCTTCAAAATATCGACAATTCCTTCATCTATAAGTTTTCGAGCTATAGCAAAACTATAAGAATTATTGCCTGGCTACTTCGATTCATTAATAATAGTCGCGCGCGCGCGCGCGCGTATTCCGAGAAATACTAGAAAAAGAAAGCTTCGTTAATGAACAAGATGAAAAGTTGAAAACTGTGGGAGCGTTCAAAGATAAAGACGATATCATCCGATTGAAAACAAAAAACTTTTATATCGACCAGATAGTAAAGATTTTAGAATGCCTGCAATTTTACCATCTAAACACGAAGTTGTAAATCGTATAGTGATGCACTATCATGTAAAAAATGCTCATGCTGGGACTCAAATGCTGCTTAACATTTTAAGAGAGCGATTCTGGATTGTGCATGGTAGAAAGACAGTGAGATCCATCTTATCCAAATGTAATGTCTGTAAGAGACATTTTGCAAAGAAGCTTGATGCTCTCACTGCATCTCTTCCAGAAGACCGTGTACGAGAGGCTGCTGTGTTGACCTGGCGGGACCACTGTTTCTCAGAGATAAGAAAACTTGGGTTTGTCTATTCACATGCGCTGTATATAGAGCAGTACACATTGAATTAGTGGATTCTTTATCTACGCAATCCTTTTTAATGGCTTTGCGCAGGTTCATAGCCCGTAGAGGACGAGGCAGCACTATCTATTGTGATAATGGCTCCAATTTTGTGGGTGCTTCAAATTTGCTAAGTGCGCTGGATTGGAACCTTATTGTGAGTGACACTGCTCTTCATCCTATTAAGTGGAAATTCAACCCACCGACTGCCTCTTTGTGAGGTGGATGGTGGGAGAGACTGATCGGTATTCTTAAAAGATTATTGAGAAGAGTACTGGGCCGATCTACTTTAACCTATGAACAGATGACGACGGTGTTATGTGATTGCGAATCCATAATCAATTCTCGACCGTTGACATATGTCGCGGATAATGACGCAGAGCTGGTTCCTTTGACTCCTTCAATGTTCCTACAAGACATCAAAGTGAGTGGTGTTCCTGACTGTGATAGAATTGATCATCAGAGTATTAACAAACGTGTTAAGTATCGACAAAATTTGCAAAAAGCCTTAAGAAATAGATTTCGATCGGAATACTTGGGAGCTCTGTTTCAGAGACCAGAACGTAAAAGGGCTGCCGAAGTAGCTGTTGGTGACATCGTCTTGATTGGAAGCGACAACACGAAACGTATCAGTTGGCCCCTTGGGAAAATAGTGGAGGTAATCCCAGGGAAAGATGGAGTTACAAGGCTTGTAAGACTAAAAACTGCAAGGGGTGAGTTGCTTCGACCGATACAACGCCTCTATCCTTTAGAAGTGTCAGCAGCAAAGTCAGTTCTAGTAGGAGAAAAGTTACCAGGTACAAAATCAAGTGAGCAACCAGAAGTCAGTCAATCAGTTGACTGCAATATTGAATCTTCTGAGGAGGCAAGAAAAACTAGAGGTGGCCGTATCATTAAGATGCCTCGTAAGCTGGACTTGTGAACTGTTTATATAATTTTGTTATTGTAATTGTGACTATTAGTTATAAGTTAAATTTTAAGATTAAAGTTAACTTAGGTGGGAGAATGTTGGATTTATACTCTACCCTGATTATTATCTTTGTTTTGATATATTTGTTAAGTTGCGAATGGCAACAGTCTAGTTTTTGTGATATACGCAGAGAATGGCTTTTGAGTTGATTTTAGAATTTTGCTAGAGAAAATTGTGTATTATTTACGCCATAAATGCTGCTGAGTGTTATTTTGTGATTTAAAGCAGAGTGTACGTATGATAACTGTAAATAAACTGTTTGAGTACTTGTGATATAAGACGTTTTTATGGAACAGTTTACTACACTCTGGATTACTTCTGATTCCGATATCCAAAACGGAACAGTCAAAGAAGGCTGATGCCCTCAGATACCTTTCCTTTCCGGGATCAAACCCGAAGGAAAAAGTATCCGAGGACAACACCTCGTAATTTTTTAAAAACTACCAGATGCCTAACGGTTGTTGTCCACACAGAAAAGACCGGTTGAAGAGTAACAGATTTGCACCGGCATAAAAAAGAATTATTCGATTCAAACCTTTCGGATTTTAACCGTCTTTCGTTCCTTAGGAAATATTTATGTTTATTATCATCCAGTTATATGACCTTGGTTCAAAATTACGTAGTGTTCCTAGGATCTTTCCTTACAAGCTCGATGGCAGACCGTAGCCAATAGCCTGTTATGCTGTTCTCCAGTGCGATGTTAATTATAATATCTAGCCATCATACCTTCTCTAATTTGCGAATTTTTTTTTGTGTGTAGAATATAACTGTCGCATCTGATAAAGTAAAAAATAAACTAAATGTTGGGTCAGCAGAGATAGTGTGTGTGGCCAAACATAACGACAACAAACATCACTTTATTTTATCCAGATAATTGACATTACAAAACATTAACTAAACTTAGAAAACATGGAGCACCTTAGGTTACAGACTGCCTCCGAGTAAGATCTCTATAGCAACCGAGGATATGCGAGTGAAGACAGTCAGCGATGACGTAGACGTGACGTCCGTCATGACATGACGTATGCGTGAGGAAAAATGAGAATTATTCTCCAACACATTAAATTTATACCACTTCCTTGAGTTACAGATTGTTTACCGAGTTGGTAGAATAGCGGATTACAAACCGAAGGGCTGAGAGTTCGCAACTTAATCCTACCAAAGACCGATGTGTACGAGGAAGCTGGTGCACGTCAATTCTGTCATCGACTTTAATGTCCTCACGATGCCGTGGTGAGGAAGTTTCGAGAGGATTGCCAGCTCAGGAGTCGACCGTATCCGTGGTTCAAAAAGAAGCGGCTCAATCCCATGATAGTACTTTACGCAAGTTCAACTTGATTGGCTAGTTTCACGAGCTTGGCTTCACTTGGATATCTCGCCAATCTGATTGTTGCAGTAACCATTTTATTTTGAATATGCGCGTTGTTTCGTAGAAATACAATACATACACTAGCGTCTCAGCGTACAGCGCAAGTGTCCGACAAGTTGACTCCGATTTGCTCCTCATATATATGTTGTATGGTGGTTGTTAGTAGTATTTCTTGCCAACTTATATTAAGGGTACTTATACTTTAAAAGAGCTTCTTTTCGTGAAGCAACGATGGCCTAATGGCTAAAGTCATCCACCTTCAGATTAGCGTCGGCAGCGGAGGATGACTTCCCGCGTTCGAACCCAGCTGTTGGAAAACTTTTTAGATCCTCCAAATTATTCATAAAAAATTCCTTTTCATTCTAATTTACTTTTCCTAATTTTTAATACCCTTTCCAAGCTTCCGTTGATTTTACATAAATAATCTAAGAACCACTCCTGAACTCACTACCAGCTGATATTTTTCCGCCCCTCTGCCGTCCCCTTTGCTTTAGGATGTTGGTGTCGTATCCACCGCTGGCTTAGGACCATTCTGATGTAACAAAAAGCATACATAAAACATTAACTTATATAATTATTAACTTATATAATAAAAGGATACAATTTTCGGCTCCCACCTCTACCCACCCATAGCCATTGATCTGAAAAGAAAAGAAGAAAGCAGAAAGGAAGAGATAAATCGCCAACAAATATAAACCTTATTGACATACGTATCTAGGTCATGTGATCCGATTAGCCAATCAAGTTGGACTTGCGTACAGTACTATCATGGGATTGAGGCGCCTGTGTTCAAAATGGCGAGGCGTTGTCATCGGGTTTTCCCTTCGCGATTGATTCCAGAAGGTTGCCAATGAATCGCTGTGGCTCTAGTGTCTAGTGTGACGTTGATGGCGCTCCTCTGCGGACTTTTTCTATAAAATGTAGTTGGAAGGATGAAAGATGGTAACGGGTAGGGATATTACAAACAGCGATTTCACAGTAACAGTTCTGTGACTGCTACTGACCAATATCTGTGATTGGAAACTGTGACCGTGATTCAAAACCGACTGTATCTGATTGGTTGAATGTAAAGTATCTCAAGACACTCGTAGCAACGGAAATGCTCTTAATTATGTATTGAAATATTTTGCAACATTACTTCGTCGAATGAATACATATCTAAGTCGGAAACCGTCGTGGCCTTGTCTAGTATTCAGTTCGAACCCCATTTTTTCCCCATCCAGATCTACTGTAATATTTTTAAATTTAATAAAACGCAATGCGTCACTCAGTAAACCTTCAATTTAAGATGAATTAAACATTTTTATTCCGCCCGTAATTTATTTTTTAAAATACCTTTCACTTTAATAAACGGCGACTTAAATTGTTTTTGCAGGTTATATTTTTTTGATATTTTTCCATATAATTATATTTTATAATTCATCAAACATTAAAATCAAGAAATATGCAATAGAATACTTGATTATTTTACTTCTAATTGAATTCAAATTATGGAATTTTAATTATCAAATAAATAATTGGTATACCTATTTTTTTTCTATTCAAGTCCGTTTCACTAAATCACTTTTATCTAAAATATTAGTTTGTTATTTCATCTAAATTGGTGTAGTGAGACAATTCCCTTACATTTGATAATCTGAGGTACTGAAATATTCAAACAACCCCAAAACATTAAGAAATTTTTCTAAATCTCTAGCAACATCCGAATTCATTCCTATAATAGTGTTCGTGGGGGTGTGCAGACTCAAGTTTGAAACATACAATTTTGTTTAAGACAAAGAAAACAGAACAGAAAAGTAAAGATGCTTTCTGTGCGTTGTGCGTAGCGCATGCGCAAAACTCTCGTTGCGAGAGAGGTCATGTATCGTCTGCTCTTGGCAAGGAGCCAAGATTTTCAATGCGTACTCTGGTATTTGTAGTATTTAAATTTAAAGAAAAATGTTTTCTTTTGCCTTTGATAATATAGTTTTCAATCATGTTTATAAATTCTGATGCCAAAAATTTTTTAAAGATTGTTTTCATATTAAATTGCATACATTCACTCGATTTTAATGTAATATTTATAACTTATATAATAATTCAGTTTCACCCCTAGAGTGATTCATCGCTCTCCTTCAAATGAAATATGATTTTGTTATATCTGATAGTCAAATAGAAATGACGATTCCAGGGTTCTCTGTCAGTATATCGTCAAAAAAGTTTGGAAAAATCTTGAGCCAGTGACAGTACTCTAAGGTTTGTCGAATACTCTGTTTAGCTTCGACTAATGCAGACAGCTTTTTCTTCTGCAAATTTTTATTACCCAATTCATTATTGGCTGTTTGCTTGTGCCAACAGATTTATATTGATTTTTATTTCAAACCAGTCATCACTTGAAAATACAAGCAGAAGATTTCAGAAGTCTGTTATCTGCTACATATTATATTTTTACCGTTAATAAGGATATTTTTTTTTTCTCTTACGACGAGCGTTTGTAATTTTTTTTTACACTAAAAGTGCAAATTAAAAGCCGCATTTTCATAAAAATGCGGTATAGTATGTGTATGAACTCAGCAGTTGAAATTGAAGTACTAAATTAATGGCTGGTGTAAGTGATTACATAGTTCAAAAACTTATTTAAAAAGGTGTTTTAAATACTTATAAAAATTAAAACAAAGGAAAACTAAAATAAATTATAAAAATTATATCCAAATTACCTAATGCTCAAACTCTTAATAATTATTTATTTCGTATTGTTATAGAAATTCTGAACCTTATTTTTTTATGCACAGGTTGTAGCATAGGAAAGTAAATTTTATCTAAATACTATACACAACGCTTTAAGCCATAAATTGTCTCGTTTACCATCGTTTTACTTCCCGATATTATTTTCCGCCCCCTTCAGATTTAACATGCGACCATCCGATCCTAAAATAGGATTTCTTTGGAATTTTTTTTATTTTTCAGTTGGTTTTCCCACCTATTCTCATTTTTTTTTATGTTTTCCAAATTAATACAAACAAGTCAAACTTTTCTGTGAAAAATCTAGCAACTCGACTTGTTTCAACAATTTCTGTCCCATACTTTGGTTTATAAACCATACAATTTTTATAAATTATTAATTAAAATGTGGAGAAGTAGTTAATTTTTACGACACACTGGCGTAACCACGGACTATTGTCGACGGTTCGGGATCAACCCCAAAGACAATAGAGGGAGATATTCTCTTTAGTACTTTAAAATTGATAAGCTGTGTGAAAGTATATAATTTATCTCTGAAACAAACGGGGAATATTCTAACGAGTAACATTTTTATTTGTTTTGAAAACCGTCTGACAAGGAATTCCAGAGAATCGATGTTTTTCCAAACAAATTATTCGCTTTAAAAATTAAATATTCAGTCATAATATTTTATACTTGCATTACGATATTTCAGAATGCATTCTTTACCGCTGTAAACATCATTGTGTTGATCCTCTCTCTGAAATGGTTTCATCTTAAGAGACGAACTTTAAAGGCAGAAACTAGTAAAACGTTTTCATTTCGCTAGTGAATAGAATTAATCTTTTCCCCTTCCCTGTGATTTCAACACATTCAGTTTATACTTCAGAAGCACATAATTACTTTTTATTCTAAAAAATGAACTTACAAGAGGTTAAAAAGAAATATATAAATTTTAAACAAAACCAAAAATAATAAAACAAGTTCTAGCTCATGTTACTCAAAAAAATTAAACTAAATAAATAGCCAAGGTATCAGTTTAGTCACTGTTACCGAATCACCGCTACCCAACCACTTACTTTTATATTTGAGTAACAGTTAAGAACTGTGATTCACAAGTATCGGTGTTTGAGTAGCAGTTCTGCGATTCGCTTAACATCCCTTAGTAACGGGCGAGGGTGAACACATTTTTAGAAACGAAACTAAAATGAGTCGATTTCGAAGTGTTCTATTTATTGTGTTGTGTGTCGTCTTAGTACTGGGACCGGGTTTATTTTAAGTGGTTTAAACCAGTCAAAAGGGGAGTATTCCTTTTGATGCCTCCAGCGTGATTTAAATTCTGAACAAATCGGTACACACTACATTCGGCAATTGGGCTAAGCCGTAAAGAACTCGTCATAAACAAACGAGGAAAATCCGCCATTTTCAGTAAATAGAAAAAAAAGTTTAATAACCCACAAAAATAAAATTTCACTAAAGAAAAATTAAATTTTTTCGTAAAGAAAGAAAATAAAAATAAAACTACGAGTCATTCTGAATAACGATGAATAGTTATTAGGCAAATAAAGGTTATTGCTTACATTACGTTTGCATTAAATAACACACACATCAGCTTTGAACAGATTATGTCATGGAATACTCACCGGAATGAAACTGAAGAGGAGACACGCTAGAATTTCCTTCATATTTTCTTGTCAGGTTGATTTTTTTTTCTGAAAGAATAAAATTTAAATGACTCTCAAATCATACTCAAACCACATGTATCGCTTTTGACCATAGATATTGACCTTTTGACATCGACCTCCTAATGAAATAGCATGCAGCAGAGTCGCAGATTTCAGAAGTGTAGGTCACGTGGGATTTGGTAACGGTAATTAGGTAATTTTTAATAAACGGGCTATTGACGATGGTCCGGGATTAATCCCCGCCAAGAGAAAGATCCTAGGATAACACCACGTAATTTTACTCCACAGTCAGATGACGAGGCAACACCCGAGCTAGCACCCCACTTCCCAAACTTCATCACCAACCCAACAAGAGGACTGGCCACGACATATTTAAGGTGCACCAGCTGCCTCCACACCATACGTTTACAAACATTTATTCACTGACCCGGATTCGAACCAGGAACCTTCCGATCTAATCTAAACCATCAGACCGGTGGGCCAGCGTTTACTCACATGAAATCTCTTGCCGACCAACCGGTATAGTGGTTAAGGTGTTAGCCTCTAGATCGGAAGGTTCCTGGTTCGAATCCGTGTCCGGGCATGGATGTTTGTAAGCGTATGGTGCAGAGGCGGCTGGTGCACCTAAATATGTCGTGGCCAGTCCTCTTGTTGGGTTGGTGATGAAGTTTGGAGAGTGGGGTTCCAGCTCAGGTGTTGCTTCGTCATCTGACCGTGGTTCAAAATTACGAGGTATTGTCCTCGGATCTTTTCCTTAAGGGACTGATCCCGGACCGTCGTCAATAGCCCTTTGTGTTGCTCTAGTACAACGTTAACTAAAAAAAAATTTCCATATGAAATCTCAAACAATAAGAACAATGCACAATACTTTTTCTAATTGGTTGGTAGGTATTTTAATTAACGTCGTACTGGAGCAACACAACGGGCTATTGATGACGGTCCGAGATCAATCCTAAAGGGCAAGATCCGAATTCGTAAACATCGTACGATGACGAGGTCACGCTGAGCTAGCACTCCACTCTCCAAACTTCCACACCACGGCATCCGGAGGACATTAGAGGTCACGACGGTTTAACATACATCAGACCTTTTTGTACACGACGGTCTTTGGTTGTATTCGAACTCGCGATTTAATTTCATACTTCTTAATAAAACGAAAGCATACAAAAATATCTAACATTTTGTTTATTTTCACAGGTAATTTGTTATTTAATTAACGTCGTACTAGAGCCAAACAATTTGCTATTGACGATGGTCCGGGATCAATCCCCTAAGGAAAAGATCCGTGGACAGCACCGCGTAAATTTTGAACCACGGTCAGATGACGAGCAACACATGAGCTGGCACCCCACTCTCCAAACTTCCACACCAAATACGAGGACATATTTAAGATGCGCCTGCCGCCTCTACACCATACGCTTACAAACATCCATGCCCGGACACGGATTCGAACCAGGAACCTTTCGAACTAGAGGCCCTTAACCACCGGACCGGTTAGTCGGGACCCGTTGAAATGAAGTAAATCTTAAGCCATTTCACCATCCGAAAGGCGTACCGCAACGGTTGCAAATAGCTAACCTGTTGAAAAAAAAGATAAAATTTTTATAAATTTATATTAAAAATACATTGTAAAAATTTATCATATAACATTTTTAATTTTCTTTTCAATTTTTTTTTTCGAATTTATTTGAGAGCTAAACAGTTTTCATTGTTACTCGACTTTATTAATTTTTATAATAAATTACGAACCCATTACACCAAACGCTAAGTACAGCTAAAATATATCTTCAACGAAATATATAAAAGGTTCCCGAGTATTATGTAATGGAAAGGTAGGTAGGTTGAATTAACGCTACATTACAGAAACACATCGGACTACTGGTGACGAGACAGGATTAACCCCAAGAGTAAGATCCTAGGACAACACCTATTAATTTTGAACCACGGTCAGATTATGAGATCAACACCAACGCGAGGAAAAACGAGATTACGATGTGGTATTTAACGTGCATCAGGTCCCGCTTATACGACGGTCTTTTTTGGATCGAGTTTCGAACTCACAACCCTCCATTTACTAATCCGTTACACTTCCAACTGAGCTAACGCGGCCCTCTGCATAATTGTAAAATTTTTTTTCGCAGTTTTCCATACATACTTTAAATTTAATACCTTGCGTGACATGACTGGATATTAATGAGTATGATTATAACTTACCCACAAAGCTGCCAAATGTTAGCTAGTAATCCACCACCAAGATATACAAAACTGCCGCTATGAAAGCTTTACGGAATTGCTTTAACGATAAGTCGTCGAATACGGAGTGAAAAAGGAAACCAAAAATGCCGACGTGTCCGACACATGACAAAGCCGTGACGTCAGAAGCAATAAGTTTTGTTGTATGTTGAAACTTTTGAGATTGTAAGGACATATTTTGAGATACTTTTCCAGCAGAGCGAGAATGAGCAAAAATATGTTTGGATGAAATAAATAAAATATTACGATATTTTGGCAAAATGCCACCACATTGGAGGAAGGGGCAGAGTCAATAGTCAGTATTGTTTGTGACGGGTTTTTTGTATTAAAGCGATGAAAATCTTTGATTTTGTCTTCATTTTTCTGAAAAGCATAATGCTTAAGATACTAGCAGACCTTGAAATAGAATCTGCTCTAAAGTCTGAATTGATTATATATATTCATGGGAGTGTCATTGCTCCTTTTTTTTATCATATTTCAATACATACGCAATGAATATAGCGCATCTATAGTGACATTTATGAATTTCATACCTCTAAACGAACCAAATGCATACAAAATATCTAGCGCCATTTGGTTTATTTTTACAGTTAATTGGTAATTTTTTAATTAACGTCGTACTAGAGCCACACAATTTGCTATTGACGATGGTCCGGGACCAATCCTCTAAGGAAAAGATCCGTGGACAACACCGCGTAAATTTTGAACCACGGTCAGATGACAAGCAACACATAAACTGGCACCCCACTCTCCAAACTTCCACACAAAACACGAGACTTTCGGCCACGAAAGATTTAAGGTGCACCAGCCGTCTTTAATCCATACGTTTACAAACATCCCTGCACTGACCCAGATTCGAACAAGGAACCTCATCTAGAAGCCAACTCCGTAACCAACAGACCTGTTGAAAACCCATTGAAAATAGAATAGAAAATAGTTGACCATTAAAAATAGAAAAGTAGAATGTTGTAGGTTCTGGTAATTAGTAATT
Organism: Metellina segmentata; assembly: GCA_947359465.1. Taxonomy (NCBI): domain Eukaryota; kingdom Metazoa; phylum Arthropoda; class Arachnida; order Araneae; family Tetragnathidae; genus Metellina; species Metellina segmentata. The sequence continues at coordinate 56,847,538 of OX375883.1, read as the reverse complement.
TTTAACTAACGTCGTACCAGAGCTACACAACGGGCTATTCACAGCGGTCCGGGACCAATCCCCTTAGGGAAAGATCCGAGGACAACACCGCATAACTTTGAACCACGGTCATGACGAAGCAATACCCGAGCTGGCACCCCACTCTCCAAACTTCCACACTAACCCCCCCCTCCCCTCCCAATGCGAGGACTCTCGACTACGACAGATTTAAGGTGCACCAGCCATCTGTACACCATACGTTTACAAATATCCAAGTCCTGACCCGGATTCGAACCAAGAACCTTCTGATTTAGAGGCCAACACCTTAATCACCAGACCGGTTGGTCGGCGTGTTAGGTTCTGGTTTTTTAATTGTTTCTTTTCGTTACTCTACCACTAGTCCCAAAACCTGCTATAAGATGCATTTGAAAAAAAAAACTTAAGAGAGGTAGGTAGGTAGTTAATTAACGTCGACCTGGGCAACACAACGGGCTATTTACGAGGGTCCTCGATCAATCTCGTAAGGAGAGATACAAGGATAATGCCTCATTTTAAATCAACGGTCAGGTGACGAGGTCAACTCCCGAGTTGGCACACAACTCTCTAAACGTCCGCACCAAGCCAACTTGGGACATTTGATGGTAATGGTAATTTTAGTTAACGTCGTACTAGAGCAACACAACGGGCTATTGACGACGATCCGGGATCAGTCCCTTGAGGGAAAGATCCGAGGACAACACCTCGTAATTTTGAACCACGGTCAGATGACGAAGCAACGCCTGAGCTGGCACCCCACTCTCCAAACTTCCACGCCAACCCAACGTGAGGACTTTCGGCCACGACATATTTAGGTGCACCAGCAGCCTCTACACCATACGCTTACAAACATCCATGCCCGTACCCGGATTCGAACCAGGAACCTTCCGATCTAGAGGCTAACACCTTAACCACTATACCGGTTGGTCGGCCTTGGGACATTTGAAACCACGAAATATTTAACGTGACCAGCCCCCATGTACGAGACGGTTTTTGGTTGTTGCTAATCCGTTGCTCTCCTAACCGCCGCCATAGCAATTCTTGAGAAGATTCAAAACAAGCTGTAATATTAGTTTCAATCTCAAAGATGTTGTCAGAAACATGGAACAGCCGCGATATTGCATCTTCCAAGGATAGAACTTAATTTATCACTGGAGGTCCGTGACGTCACAGAATGACACATTCCTGGCAGGATTCCTATTGTTGCTTTCTAAGACCAAGTCACGTTTTTACAAATTATCACAATAAAACACGAGGCTTGAGCGGGAATATTCCATACAATGCATGTAAATAGTCAGTTCAATGGTATTATTACAGAAGAGTAGGATTTCATCATTGAACGACCTTAGCCATGAGGTTTGTCCTTAGTTTCCTTTCACTTTGAATAAATACATCCGAGTAGGCATAATAACCTGCCGGCTGAGACCATTTAATTTATTTCCGAGTTGCTTTAGTAGAGATTCGATCTTTATGCTGAAAAGTTTTTGTAGCGAGTGATTTAAAAAATGAGTATTTTCTTGTTTCCTTTCACTTTGAAGGGCCGAAGAGGATCCAACTTCAAGGCCACGAATAACGAGACAAGTTTGGACAATTTTATGAACTAGGTTTTTCTATCTGTACAGAAGTATCCAAGTTTGTCTGAAGAATTCATAAGTACTTAAGTGTACATATATTTCTGCTGGATAAGCAAAAGTACATTTTCATGAGAACTGAGTTTACTTTGAAGAGTAAAAAACTAACTATCAAATAAAGTCTTTTTTGAAAACCTTCTCGGGAAAGCTCAAAAGTGTTCGGGGGATGGTTAAACAAAATTGATCTTCAACTTGTCACAACTGCATTACTTTCAAACTGCGTACTATGGGTAATGACACCCGATTTCTTGACTTCAGTCCATTTTTTCAACTATTAGAATAAGCCGTCATGAACCAATATCGAAAGCAAACTACTATTTGAAGGTCAATGTGAAACATTTTTTTGTGTCGGTGTCTCGCATTTCCGTTTAGAGTTGGGAATCTGTTGTGGAATTTTTAGTTGTTCGAAAGTCACATTGAGCTTATTCAAAGTTTGAAAGTGTACCGTTACTTTTGTTTGTCAGTCCATAATATTTAAGGCGCAACTGAAATCATTCTGGATACATTTGTTTTGTAAACTCGAATATTCTAACTTACGAAAAAAGGGGCTGTTTGGAGGTAATTTTTGCATGGTTGAATTCACTTCTTATTCGTGTTTACTTTCATACAAAAGTTTCCTGGGACAACTTGCGATCTCTCTCCTCAACAAAAATCAGTTTCTTATATACTATGTATCATTTCAAGAACGTCATACACCTTTTCGAAATATGGTTGGCAGAAAAGCGACAACGACGAGAAATTCTTAATTTTTGAATGAGTAAGGTAATTTTAATTAACGTCGTACTAGAGAAACACAACGCGCTATTGACGACGGTCCACGATCAATCTCCTAAGGGAAATATCCGAGGACAACACCACGTAATTTTGAACCACGGTCAGATGACGAGGCAACACCTGAACTTCCACACAAATTAAACGCGAGAACTTTCGGCCACAACAGATTAATGGTGCAACACCTACACCATACGCTTACAAATATCTATGTATTGACTAGGGATGCGACAACGACAGCAAAACATCGATGTTCAAAATTAAAACATCGATGTTGATAATAATCGCCCCAAAAATATCGATGTTGATAATACATCGCCCCCAAAACATCGATGTTTTTAAAATTCAGTGTATTTGAACTTTTTTTTTCTCCATTTCTTAAAACTGGTTTAGCAACTAGTGATGCGACATCGGCTCCAATACATCGATGTTTTTTATAAAACATCAACGTTGTGAAAACATTGACATCGATGTCGTATCCCTACTTTTCAGACCTCTTTGACCACAAAGGTCTAAAAGTATGTACAATTTTCTGTTATAAAAATTATGCTACTTTGTTATTTTTAAATTTTTTTATAACGGTACTTGATGGGAAAGTAGATCCAACATATGATAAAATTAGTGATACCATTTTAAACCAATTTACTGCCGATTTTTTGAAACAAGGACAATTGGTTAAAATATGGCATATGGTAAAAATATGGCATATGGTAAAAACTGTTGGCAACGATGGCACGGTTTCTCCCATTTGTAAATGTCTATGCGTCTCTCTCAAATGACCAATGCGAAGACTAGTAATTAAAATATCTAGGCGTCTAGATGGTAATGACTACAGGAGTGAAATGGAAATTTTGTCGTGGAAACGGACCTGAAACATCAACATATTCTGGTCAGCCATACATATACAAGCCCATTTATGAATCTGTTTTCGTAAATTTGTTCTGAAAATTGTACATTAATTGTTTCTTATTAAATTGTATTAATTTTCACAAATTATCATTGTATTTTTCTAATAAAACAATTTCAATTTTTTTTCATTTTTTTTTCAATTTAAGTAGTAATTTTGCCTAAGGGAGGTCGTATTATCTTAAGCAAAAAAAATTATTTGGAGTTGAAAAGGGCATATTACACGAGGGTTCATAACAAAAAAGTTTTAAGTAAAGCCAGAGATAAGTGACAAAACTCAAAGACCTCACCTATATTTATGTGATAACACCTCACATTCGACGAGAACAGATCCATATTACTATTCTATAGAATAGAATTTGCCGTCATAAAATGCCCGAAATTTAAAAGAAGCTTTTACTATTTCAATATAAGTTTTATAGTATTATTCAAGCTGATTTTTCTCAAATGCTGCATTTTTGAGTTATGTCACTTTTGTTGCTGGTGTGAGATGTATTTGCTGCAACTGCATAGATGCAACGGACAATGCCATATTTGAAAAGGGAAGAAATCTCAAAATCTTGAAATAATGAACCGACCTTAAACTGTTCAAGGATAGCAGTTGAACAAAGTTTCCAGATCCAAGATACACTTGAACCAAACTTTTATTTATCAACACACATCTGTATAAAAACAGTAGTTTCCTGTTAGCAGAAATTTTAGCCGAAGCCTTTACTGACAAAGGCCACAGATATCTTTGAGCTAATTTTTTTTAGCATTGCAAATTATCCACAAATTACATCAAGTAAAATGAGACTTGCCACAATGCAAAAATATTGATTAACTCAGAATATACCGCTTCTGTCAAAATGTGTCTGTTTCCCATGTATCGTAATCTTTTAACAAAGGAACTGTTTTGGAGCACGAATCTGATCACAATATCCTTGCGAGGCAAAACGAAAATCTTTCGCTCTGGCCTGAACAAGCGCAGCGGTTTCCAAACTTTTTCAGCCTCGGATCCCTTTTTGAAGCAAAAGTTTCTTGTGGAATCCAAGAAATGTTTACTGTTTAGTTCCATCGGTCCATGTTCTATAAAGCATATTACACACGATACATATACAGAAGTATGAATTACAAAGTATATATGTATTTTAATAAAGGAAACAATATCAAGAGAACTACAGATTGTATTATTTAGGTCTACAAATTGATATAATTGATAAGGATTTGAAAAATGTCACATGTACACTCAAAGTTAATGTGAACAATCTTTCCGTTTCTTGCAGCAGAGTTGGTCAATATCCGGTGCCACAGAAGTCAGCTGAAGACGGATATTGTCTTTTGCGTTCAAACGAGATCGATATTCAGTTTTTGTAACCGTGTACCTCGAAAAGGCCGTTTCAGAAGTTCATAGTACCAAAAGACAAGAGCAATTTAGCTTTTGTACATATTGAAAGATCCTTCCCGAACTGAATCCAAAGTTCGGGGTGGTTTGTTTTTGAATGATGTCCGACAGCGACTGTCCGAAACCGTGCCTATAAGGACCTCGTATTCTGCCGCAACGAGGGGTGTTGGTTTGGACGTCACAGAAAATGGATCTACAATTCACTTAGAAGTATTTAGAATCGATTCCGAGTGCTCCTTGGAAAGTATGAATTGAAATTTTGAAGCAGATTGTTAAGATATTCTTTTATTGTTGCTCGCAATCATTCAGAGTTGTTATTTTCTTCTAAAAAGTTTGAAATCAATGAGAAATACGTCAGATCCTTATTTTCTACGCTTTCCATGAAGAACGCCATCTTTTTCTACAGCGCAGCAATTTTCTCATTAGCATCGAATATTATCTTCCGTTTCCCTTGTATAGATGTGCTGAATTCATTCATTTTTGAAAAAATGTCAGCCAAGTAACATAATTTGCACAGCTGTTCCTGATCATTCAATAATCTGCTAGCAAACTGTTAAGGATATTCAAAAGTGAAGAAAACTTCCATTTGAAGTTCAGGTAAACGGGGCAACGCTTTACATCGTGACAATCATCATACTTTTTATGTGTAACTAGCCACTGCGTGGCTAGCTCGGCGTTACCCATGCCAGTTGCTTTTGTGGGGTTATTGGTTTGCGCCTATTGGATAACAGCCATAACCGGAGTTGCCCGTGACAGTTTTTTTTCAAATAATTTTTCAATTGAATATTATATTTATTAAAATAAAATCAAACGTATAGGGTTGTACATAGTGTAAGATTTTCCGCAGATTTCAAATCCGTTACAATTTTTATTCCATCTTTCACGATCGACGAGATAGAAAAAGCACTGAAGAACGCCAGTGATAACTTTAATTTTTTTTTTGTTTCTCTCGAATCAGTTTCTCAGGAAATCAAAATGAATGAAACTCTAATGTCATCCGAATCTGTTCGCTCTCATTCGAGACGGAAGGTGAAAAATACTTGGCAAGGCTCCAAAGGATGACGTTAAGTGACGTGAGGAAGCAAAGTACATTTTGATGCTTCTTCATTTCCGAAAGAAAGAACGTGAAAAATACTACCAAATTCCTTTAAAAGTTGTAGATTGAATTTAAAAAATTCTCTGCGACCCAAAAATTGCAAAAAATTCGGACAACCTGTGTGCCAAATCCCATCACCATAAAGTGCCATAGATTCGTCAGGGCTTTGCGGGTAGAAAACAAACACTTCCTTTTATAATAGTAGAAGTAACAATGACGTGTATACTTCCCACATCTTCACAGTATTTTGTGCAGCCTACACTGCAAAGATCATGCCTTAAACAAAGTTGATCATTTGGACGGTGTTGTCTAGTACTTGCTTTATTAACTCTGGTATTTTTTTTCCGTTGCGAGGGAGTGTGAGTGTTACACAACGATTACCCGTGTAGTTTTTTTGAAACTACTCGATGGATTCGTGTTCTCGCTAGATGGAAGCAGCAGATTAATTTGTCATCTTCATAAATGCTGTGGACGGAGCCCCTTGGGCTCTGCGGACCAGTTTAGAAAATGTTGAATTAGAGAAAGGTAAATAGTTGAATTTATGATGCACTGGAACCAGGGTTGGCAGAAATCCGCGTTTTTTAAAGCTCAACACACCTGGTTTTTTTTTAAACATGTTAAAAAAAGAATTATGAAAAACAGAGTTTAAATTCTGGTTTTAGAAAAAATTTGGATATTTAAAAAACATTGTGTGAACTTTAAAAAAAAAGAAATACACTTAGTACCCAAATAGAAGTTTAAAAATAAATTTGTTTTATAACATTTTTTTTCATGAATATGTCCTTAACCCCTTCCGATGAAATGACTAGTCTAGCTCGTCATTGGTTTTTCATATCATACCGCACAATGACGAGCTACACTCGTGCTACTAAAGTTACTGTAGTGAGGAGTACAGCCAGTTGTATGTTGAAAGTTACAAGAATCGCGCCAAGAAAGAATTTACACTTCGGCCGGTGCAACAGTTCTACCCTGAAAGTTATAAGAACCGCGCCAAGAACGAATCATCAGTTATATTCCTAGCCCTAGTCAAAAGGTTAATTAAATCGTACCGGAAGAGGTTAAATATATTGTGTAGCTAAATACTTTTTCGCAACCACCATGTTTCTCATGGACTCGTGCCTCAAATTTTAAATGATACACTTTAGAATACACATGTTGAAAGTGTTAGCACTTTCATCAAGAACGTTCACAAATATGGAAATTTATTAATGAAATGAACACCGAGTCGACACAAACATTGGTAGAATTGTAAGTAATGTTGGGCTGTACCGCGAAAGTTCAGCGTTACAGTTGCAATTAATTGAAGTTTCTGTAGCTTTAGATAGGTTGTAGGCAGATTGGGACAATTTCTCAACAGCTGCGGTCTGGATTGACCTCACCAAGAGAATCAAATTGTTACCATATAAGCAACAGATTCAACAAATGATGGATGAAGCAATGCCATCATTTCTTTACCTGGCTAATATAATGGACTCATCATTTGTAGGCAAGATTGTCAGCAGAGCAAGAGATGCAGGGGAAACTTGGTTGCAATCTGTGAAACCTAAATATATACCAGGTGTCTTAGCCTTCAAAATTAAAGACGCTGAGTTTTTAAGTTCAGCATCTATTGAACGTGTGCTCTCTACATAAGGACAGTTGAGAAATAGACTAGTTTCCTGAAGATAGACAATGACACTCAAGAATGGTAACTTGTAAAAGATAATGTGTACAAAACTTGTGAATAAAAAATAAACCTATAAAAGTTGTCAATTCTATTAACAAATTTTATAACTACAATTTTGTACGTATATATTTTTTAATCACTAAAACTTTAGCTTGTATTTTAAAAATAAAGGCAAAAATTAAGATTTTTATTTTGTAAAAAGCTAAAATTTATCCAAAATAGTGGATGTTTCAAGAGCTTTTTGATAAACCCATTGGGTCCGACTCAATAGGATCCAACCCAGCCAACCTGGCCTAAAATTAATATTTTACCAAAATTGGGCCCAAATTTCAATCAAATGATTCTTAATAGCCAATTATTTTTTTCAGCATCTTAGCTTCACAATATTTTAGAGAAAAAGTTGTCTCAGAAACCCTAGTACGGCGTTGTAGAAGTTTTGAAAAATAGCAAAGGTTTGGGTTACCATTTTTTGAATTGATTCGGGACATTCTTAAGTAGGCTTGGGTACTTTCTAAGCAGGCTCATATTTTTTGACGCGATTAAGTCTTTAAATTACGAGGTCTAAAACTATATCAAGCAAAAAATGCAGATTTGTCGTGCTAGAATCTCTTATACCATAAGCGATAATATAATTATTGATTTAAGCACATTCTACTGAGGTAGGGGGGTGCTGAGGTGAGAGGGCAGCCCTTTCTCATGAACACTGAACACTCCTGCGACATTTAGGCAGTGAAACTTTGGTAGGTGGGTACTTAAATAACGTTGACTTGGAGCAATACAAAGGGCTATTGGCTACAATTCGGGTAATGGTAATCGGCAATTTTTAATTAGCGTCGTACTGGAGCAACACAACGGGCTATTGACGACGATCAGGAATCAATCCCCTAAAGAAAAGATCCGAGGACACAACACGTAATTTTGAACCATGGTCAGATGACGAGGCAACACCCGAGCTGGCACCCCACTCTCCAAACTTCCACACCAACCCAACGTGAGGACTTTTGGCCACGACAGATATAAGGTACACTAGCTGCCTCTACACCCTATACTTACAACTACACATATACTGACCTGGATTCTAACCCGGAACCTTCCGATCTAGAAGCTATCACCTTAACCACCAGACCGGTTGGTCGGCGACGACAATTCGGGATAAACCCCCATAGTGAAAGATCCAAGAACACAATCACGTAATTTTGAACTACGGTCGGATGACCGTGTCACACCCTAGCTGGCACCCCACTCTCCTAACTTCCATACCACTCCAACGTGAAGGCATTAGAGGCTACGACAGATTTAACGTGCACCAGCACCCTTTGTACACGACGGTCTTTGGTTAGATTCGAACTCTCAACCCACTGGTTTCTAGTCCGTAATTCTTCCAACCAGTCCACCGTGGCCACCTAAATCGATGGATATCGACTTGGAATGTGTATCCTTAAAACATTAAACGATGAAATAAAAAATGCCGGTATTATCATCGCAGTTCGTTCTGAAGAGTTTCGTTGCGTTTGTCAAGAACGAGTTTCGTTGCGTTTGTCAAGAACGAGTTTCGTTGCGTTTGTCAAGAACGAGTTTCGTTGCGTTTGTCAAGAACGAGTTTCGTTGCGTTTGTTAGGGCTTGTGATTTAAGCGAGATTTGAAGCCATTTAATTAAAACCTTTCACTTTGTTAAAAGGAGAATTTCCAAATGAAGATATTACATGGTTTTAACTATCACACTTGTCACCAATCATTAAAGGTTAATATTACAAGGCTTTGCTCCAAGAGAAATGGATTTGCTTGTCATCCAAATCCCGATTAATCTGCCATTTATGCAAATAACGCGCTTGCGTTATAAAGGGAACTACGATATAGATCAGGGGTGGGCACGCACGAGGTCAACCAGAGCCGCATTCCAGTTTTTCATACAATATGAAGAGCCACACCATAAGTTACATAATATTTTAAATGCACAAATTTAATTTATTAATAATGTTAAGTAATCTACACGTCTTAGGTGTGTCAACTACACAATATAATTGAGAGAAAGAAATTACAAACTAATTATTTCAAAATTTTAACAATCTATGGATGGTATGTAGTATCCGATACGTTACAACTTTCGAGCGATGTATTGCCAATTGTGGTAACCTTCCCGTTTTCGCGCTTTTCTTAGTTTTAAGGCAACCCTAGATATTTTCTCCTGACGATAATAAACGGGTCTCATGATTGGTTAAGGAAGAAAATACGCTTTTCCACTTTTATTTTTAATGTAGAACGGAATTAAAATTTAGACAGTCTTTGAAATTGTTGGGTGCATATGAATTTTGCTCTTAATTTATAAAATCGACTTGTTTTATTAATTTTCAAAAATTTTAGGATAAGTTTGGAAAGCAGATTGTAAGTTACAATTTTTTAAATTTGTCACTTTATTTAAATTTCAATTAAAATTTCGAAAAAAAATTTGGATTAAATTTGATTTTTGAAATTGCAGATTGGAATTTAGAATTTTTTTCCCCTTTTGGTTGCTCATTTCCCCTTAGTTGATTTTATATAGCAGTGGATAGTGTTATTATTGAACGTTAGAAAATGTTTTTTTTTTTTTTTTTTTTTTGCAAACATGTAGTAGCTTGATTGGGAAGAGGGTGAAATGTCTTTCATGTGAGAATGATATGATTTTAACATTGAGAATGGATGCTGGTGATAGGTAGGAGTGGAAATGTAGAAAGATAGGACAAAAGTTTGGCAAAAGAAAGTATAACAGGAGTAAGAAATTGGAGGGTAAATGGGTGTTTGGAGGACTTGAACGAGGGACGGATAAATGTTTTATGGTTGAGGTGAAAAATAGGAACCAGAAAGTTTTGGCTGAGGTAATTCAGAGCTGAATTTTGCAAGGAACTACAAAAATTTCTGACTATTGGAAGTCATATGCTGGTATCAATACCCGAAGGACAAAGAGTTCAAGGGTTATCGATTCGAGCATATGACTGTTAACCATAGTCAGAATTTTAAGGACCCGGCTATGAGGGTAAGTTTGATTTTTGTTTAGCTTTTGGTTATATTACAAACACTGGACTATGCTTGGGTGGGCACCCAATACGGTGACTTATACGCATGGAAGCCAACGGTGAAAGGTCCTCGCCGGCCCCGGAGGGGCGGCGAGGTAGCCGGCAGGCGGGGATCGCGCGTTATACGCTGTGGCTTATCTACAAACAAATTTCTCCCGGTATACTGGTTTAAACGCATTGAAACCTTAAGCGCAATACGCTTTGACTTCTCTAAAAAACAATTTCCTCGTGTATAGTCGTTACAATAAAAATATTTGTCTTGCTTTTCCATATATGGCTCTATAACCTGGAATATCCCCATTGAGTTGCTCACATAATGCTAATTGCTAGAAAAATTGTGAAAAAATATTTTTTCACACTTATAGATAGCAGAAGAATTTTTAGATTTTTTTTTTCTTATCAAAAACCTTTGTGTGGATTATGATCACAGAAAAGAACTACCTTATTAAAAAAAGATTTCTTGTTTTGAATTTTCTATGCATTGCAAAGTTTCTAATTCAAAATTGATAAAAATCCGGACGTTTTAAAAAAATCGCGGTTTTTTTTTATTAATTTTTTTTTTAACAATTATAAATTATTATTTTTTATTTAAATTTTTTTTTTAAGTGACAAAACTAGGATGAAATTGACGCAAAATTGCGTACATGTTCGGAGAAAACCAGACTGAAATATTAGAAAATTTTCAAGTGAAATTTATATTGCTTTTTTCTTAATTTTTAAACAAATTATTATTATTATTTATGCACTGTATGCAAAGGTTCACTTTTTATATGGAGGCCATCTTGGAATTGCTTACATCGGCCGCCATCTTGATTTGGCGTAAACAATCGCTTTGGCGGCCTAACGTATCGGATGCTACCACTCCACCCAATCTATTATAAAAGGATGCGTTTTTTTCTTGGCCGCAAAATCCTGACGATTCTATGGCACTTACAGCAATGAGATTTGGCACACAGGTAGTCCAAATGTCTTGTAATTTTTGGGTCGCGGCAAATTTTAAAATTCAATCTAGGACATTTTAAAATTGAATTTAATGAAATTTAATTATTGTTTTCTTTGGAGTGATAACCGCATAAGGATATGACGGATTCTAAAATTATTTTTCCCGTTTCCATTTTGCGCAGAGGAAGGATTTTCAAGCAGCGGGAAAAAAAAGATTTAACTTTAGTTATGTAGTTTTTTTTCTATCTCATAAACCGGTAAAGATAGAGTAAAAATTTCAACGGATTTGAAATCTGCGAAAAATATTTATATTTTACACCACGGGCACTTGCAACGCCGGGCTAGCCACGCAGTAACTAGAAAAAATATAATAAAAATGTATTAATAAAAAAAATGTAATAAAAAGTCATTACCAATAGTGCGTTGCGTTTCTCCAATGCCAGCGATAAGTAAAAAAAAAAAATACAATACAGTACAATTCTATGTGGGGTGTACACCATTTTTGGGAGGGTAGTAAGGTAGGTAGGTATATAATTAACGTCACACTGGAGAAACACAATGGGCTATTGCCGACGGTCCAGGACCAACCCCCGAAGGGAAAGATCCAAAGACAATACCAAGCAATTTTGAATCACGGTCAGAAGATGAGGTAACACCTCAACTGGCACCTTACTCTCCAAACTTCCGCACCACGGTAGCAAATACCCACTAGGAGGCATGAAATATGCATATCAATGCTTTGATCTATATAAATACTTTTATCGATATCGATCAAACGACATCGTATTACATAAATATAGATTTAAATTAGACACGAAGTGATTTCGATATCCGAAAGTTCAGCTTCAGATTCCGTGCACGAATCTGCTGTTAGTCATTAAAGAAGGTCATTAAAAAGGGTTATTAAAACGAACCGTTGGAAACAGGCCATATTAATCACTCCAACGAACTTTCATTCTCGAGGATCTCATTAAAAAAGCGGAATTACCCGACTGTTTTGCATGTCTTTGATCGCAGTTATTGATGTTAATGGTTTCAGATTATGTCCAACAAGTAAACGATTTCACAAACACTTCTCATTTCCTATTCAACAACCGACAACAAAAAGAAAAAACAGAAGGCAAAAATTCATTATCTCCAACGACATGTCTTTCATATCGTTTTCGCAAACGCTTCATTTCCCAAAGTCGTAAAATTAACAAAGCTAATTCAAAACCCTTTTCAAAGAAGTGACCGCAAATGCCTTTTAAATACACATGCATCGATTTACCAACAACTTTCTTTGCAACAAGAAATACACGGTTAGAGTGGTTGGCAATCCAAATGTCCGTCTCCTTCCTAACCTCGTTTCGATGCATTATGGGGGTGAATTCCAGTAGCCGTTGAGTGAATTCCACCTGTTGATTAGATGCTCCCACTCTCCCTTTCAGATCAGGTCTAGATCATCGTTAGAAAGGAAACGATCGGATCAGGGTCGCGGTGGTGTGTCAGGTCATTCTGAAGGCGTGGTTGGCCGGCTGACTGACCCTAGGGATACTGGTGACCGTGTATAAAGGATTGGGTTCTGCGAATAGCGTGATTAGTATTCAAATCGTTGTCAGTGTTGTTCGGAATACGCTTTGCTTCCAAAGAAAATGAAAGTTCTGGTAAGTGGACGTTTTGAACTTGGGAGTTTATTTTTTGTGATGTGTTTCGGTATCTTTTAGTGGCCAGACTTTGCTTGTAATAGTACGACTGTTAATTTGTGTTAATTTCATATTATAAGCCAACAGACCCTCGCATAGTATCGCCAATAGCCTGTTGTGTTAATTTCATATTATAAGCCAACAGACCCTCGCATAGTGTCGCCAATAGCCTGTTGTGTTACTAGCATCCAATGCGCCAAACATGGCGCATTGGATGATTACAAGTGGCGCATTGCATCCTTGCACCTACTTATTCTTTTGAAAAGTTATACAAGTTGAAAAGTTATATATGTCGTTTTGTAACGACATACAGATGTGAACAAGCATTATCATCCATGGAATTTATTAAAAGGAAAACGATATAACGAATGACCGATTCAAATTTATAGAATTCTCTGTAATAGACACTGTTTTACATAAATATAGTTAAATCATTTAGAAATGTTACTTATGTCGATAAACATACATTTATTAAAAAAGTCATTAAGGATACGGCAGGACCATGAACGTAAGTTAGAAAAGATGCTCGAGTTGTATGGCGCATTTGAACTCACATGTGAAAAAAATGGACGCATGGTATGTAAAATATTGGCCACCTCTGCTCTACAGGGTTTGCACATTTGAGTTAACACAGGGAAATGTCGTGGTCGGAAACACGTTCTACAGGGTTTGTGTATTCGAGTTAACACAGGGAAATGTCGCGGTCATAGTTCAAATCCGAGCAACGCCGGGTTAATCACACAGCTAGGCATTAATAATTTAAACTAGATTGCGATAAAAGGATTTCAAATCTCTAAAATGAAATTGTCCAAAAATGTATAACATAATTTCGTTTACCTTGACTGGTGTTAATTCTTTTTCCCAATAAAATGCATGGAGTTAGACATTTCCGTCAGACGCAGGTTGTCCGTTTTCGGACCTTAAGGCATAAAACTCCAAATCCAATCCATATTTTCTTTACACTTCCTATTTATAAAATGGTTGCCACTCAGACAAATTAAATAATAATATATTAGTCAAATCATCTTTACTTTCGGGGTTTTATCCCGGACGGTCGCGGTATAGTGGTTAAGGTGTTAGTCTCTAGATCGGAAGGTTCCTGGTTCAAATCCGGGTCAGTGAATAAATGTTTGTAAGCGTATGGTGTAGAGGCGGCTGGTGCACCTTAAATATGTCGTGGCCAGTCCTCTTGTTGGGTTGGTGATGAAGTTTGGGGAGTGGGGTGCTAGCTCGGGTGTTGCCTCGTCATCTGACTGTGGAGTAAAATTACGTGGTGTCATCCTAGGATCTTTCCCTTGGCGGGGGTTAATCCCGGACCATCGTCAATAGCCCGTTTATTAAAAAATTACCTAATTACCGCTACCAAATCCCACGTGACCTACACTTCTGAAATCTGCTGCATGCTATGTCATTAGGAGGTCGATGTCAAAAGGTCAATATCTATGGTCAAAAGCGATACATGTGGTTGGAGTATGATTTGAGTCAGTTAAATTTTATTCTTTCAGAAAAAAATCCGGGTCCGGGCATGGATGTTTGTAATCGTATGGTGTAGAGGTGGCTGGTGCACTTTTTATCTGTCGTGGCCGAAAGTCCTCACGTTGGGTTGGCGTGGAAGTTTGGAGAGTGGGGTGCCAGCTCAGGTGTTGCTTCGTCATCTGACCGTGGTTCAAAATTACGAGGCGTTGTCCTCGGATCTTTCCCTTAAAGGATTGATCCCGGACCGTCGTCAATAGCCCGTTGTGTTGCTCTAGTACGACGTTAACTAAAATTATTACCCAGACGGTCGCCAGCTCAGGTGTCGCCTCGTCATCTAACCGTGATTCAAATCACGTGTTGTCTTCGGATGCATCATTTTGGATTGATCCTGGATCGTCGTCAATAGCCCTTTGGTAATGGTAATGGTAATTTTAGTTAACGTCGTACTAGAGCAACACAACGGGCTATCAATAGCCCTTTGGATTTCTCCCAATGCGACGTTAATTCAAATACTTACCTACCATACAAGTCAACTAACAATCCACAACATTATTACAATATAACTTAAATTATATTTGTTATTGAATGAAAATAAGTGGACTGCACAAACGCAGTTTTCTCATAATGCATTATGTTGGTGTGGAAGTTTGGAGAGTGGGGTGACAACTCAGGTGTTGCCTCGTCATCTGATCGTGTTTCAAAATTACGTGGTGTTGTCCTCGGATCTTTTCCTTGGGGGATTGATCCCGGACCGTCGTCAATAGCCCGCTGTGTTGTTCCAGTACGACGTTAATGAAAAATTACCAATTACCTATTGGCCGACCAACCGGTATAGTGGTTAAGGTGTTAGCCTCTAGATCGGAAGGTTCCTGGTTCGAATCCGGGTGCGGGCTTGGATGTTTGTAAGCGTATGGTGTAGAGGCGGCTGGTGCACCTTAAATCTGTCGTGGCCGAAAGTCCTCACGTTGGGTTGGCGTGGAAGTTTGGAGAGTGGGGTGCCAGCTCAGGTGTTGCTTCGTCATCTAACCGTGGTTCAAAATTACGAGGTGTTGTCCTCGGATCTTTCCCTTAAGGGACTGATCCCGGACCGTCGTCAATAGCCCGTTGTGTTGCTCTAGTACGACGTAAACAAAAAATTACCAATTACCAATTACCTATTGTAATTTGGTAATTTTAGTTAACGTCGTACTAGAGCAACACAACGGGCTATTGACGACGGTCCGGGATCAGTCCCTTAAGGGAAAGATCCGAGGACAGCACCTCGTAATTTTGAACCACGGTCAGATGACGAAGCAACACCTGAGCTGGCACCCCACTCTCCAAACTTCCACGCCAACCCAACCCAATTACCTATGATTTAGCTCTCTATTTTTTGTTTTTGTGTTCAGGTGTTGCCTCGTCATTGTTGACCATGGTACCAAATTACGTGGTGTTGTTCTCGGATCTTACCCTTAGGGTATTGATCCCGGACCGTTGTTAATAGCCCGTTGTTTTGCTCTAATGCTACGTTAGTTAAAGAAATTTCCAAAAAAATTTTTTCTTTCAATTACCACTTTGTTTTTGTTTTATTTGTAAACAATTTATTATTCGTTACAGTGTTGATCAACATACTTAAAATTTAATGCTTTTTTCCTATCGTTTTAAAGCCGACCAACCGGTATAATGGTTAAGGTGTTAGCCTCTAGATCGGTAGGTTCCTGGTTCGAATTCGGGTCCGGGCATGGTGGATGTTTGTAAGCGTATGGTGTCGAGGCGGCTGGCGCACCTTAAATCTGTCGTGGCCGAAAGTCCTCACGTTGGGTTGGCGTGGAAGTTTGGAGAGTGGGGTGCCAGCTCAGGTGTTGCTTCTTCATCTGACCGTAGTTCAAATTACGAGATGTTGTCCTCGGATCTTTCCCTTAAGGGATTGATCCCGAAGTTCTCTGTAAGTCTAGGCAGGAATAGCTCATCATGCTTCATGAAAGGCTGTGAGAAGTTGTTGTGGAGTTGGGCGTGGCGTTGTCGTACTCGTCGCTCCAGTTTGCGCGACAAGTGGTCGATCGGATTGAGATCGGGGCTCTGAACAGGCCAGTCAAGCAATTTCACCTATTTTCTGGAAACTAGTCTACGTTTTGCAGTATGACATGGAGCTCGATCCTGTTGGAAGAAACAACCATCATCGCCGTAGTTTTGCCATAGTGTAGGCAAGGCCAAATCATCCAGAACGTCGAGGTACACGTCAGCATTCATGGTAGCAGGTACATAAAGCTATTGGTTGTGTCCTGACCAGGAAAACAAACCACACTAAGATGGATCCTCCTCCGAATTTCTGCAGTGTCCAAATACCTTTGTCCATATAGGGTATTTTCTTTAGCAAATTTGGTCAGATCTTGATGGACGAAATATCTCGTCGAAACCACTTTGAGGCTTAACTAATTGATGCTAGGCGTATGGAAAAGTACGAATTCATAAAGGCATGATTTCTATTTGTTGTTGTTGCACATCCCCCTGGTGTAGGAAAGCCTACACCAGGTCCAGAAGGCCCCGTCGTGCCAGATCCCCATATACTTGCAAAAAGTCCTGATCAACCAACAGCTGCTTATACGAAGCGCCAAGACAGAGAAGAAGGTGATCAGGACTGGCAGGTAGGGAACAGGAACAAGGAGGGAAAATTATCTCCCCGTTCTGAAATTTGATACTTTTAAGATGGCCACTTCGAAATCTGGCCATGGCCGATTGAAAAGGCCGAGGGCCACAGCATGTGATTGATAGTCCAGGGTGAATGCCAGCATACCAATGGTGGGATGGCGTACGGCGCCACAATTAAACCAAACGCTGTTTTCCCAGGGAGTGGACTTCAGTGGGAGTGAGGCGATTCAAACAGTCCATAGGGAGATCACAGCCATTCTTGGCGAGTACATCGGCTGTCTCGTTTTGGGTTTCCCGATATGCGATGGAATCCATTGGAGGCTTATTGGTGTTTACAGGCCAATCTCGCAGAGAAGCTTCAGAATATTCTGGGCTGGATTTCTATTTCTATTCACAGAAGAGTGAAATACACCCAAGGAGTGCAAAATGTTGGAAAGCTTGATTTGGGGATTTCTATTTTCTTCCCCAAATCAAGCTTCCCCAAGCTCCTTGGGTGTATTTCACTCTTCTGTGCCAGCAAAACTTTCATTGTGTGTGTGTGTGTGTGTGTGTCTATTACTTGATTTTGTATGTCATGCCAGTCGTAGTATTGTAAAATATGGATCTTGCGCTATAAAACCCCAAAACCAACCAATATTTTCCATTACAGATTCTGCTATCCCTCGCCACATTGGCCTTCGCCTCTATCTACGAACTCCCTGTAGTCAATACAGTGGTCCTGAAGCATGTTGACGACGACCACCACTACGACGCCATCCCAAGCGTCGTTGTTTCACCCAAACACAGCGACCATCACTACGACGCCATCCCAAGCGTCGTTGTTTCATCTAAACACAGCGACCACCACTACGACGCCATCCCAAGCGTCGTTGTTTCGCCCAAAGAGAGCTACCACGGTCTGCACCTGCAAAGCTTGAGCAACCACCACCCCTCCTTGCTGGGACTGCACTACCCCGTTAAGAAGTACACTGTGCACTACCCAAGTGGTCTGTACCACGGACCACATGGATTGGGCATCTACAATCCTAAGCTTCACGATGAGCTGGAACAGGCCTACTACCGAGGTTGAGATTGGTAAGTACTTGCTGTGTCTTTGTCTCAGAGACGTAACCCGGTTGTTAGAGTAGCGGATTGGCAACCGGAGGGTTACGAGTTCGAATCCAACCAAAGACCGTCGCGAACGAAGGGTGCTTGTGCGCGTTAAATTTGTAGTGGCCTCAAATGTACTCTTGTTTTCATGTTGCGGATTTGGAGAATGGGGGTGCCTGTTATGTCGTTATGTGACTGTGGCTCAAAATTACAAGGTCTTTCCCTACGGGATTGATCCCGAACCGTGGAGCCGACCAACCGGTATAGTGGTTAAGGTGTTAGCCTCTGGATCGGAAGGTTCCTGGTTCGAATCCGGGTTCGGGCATGGATGTTTGTAAACGTATGGTGTAGAGGCGGCTGGTGCACCTTAAATCTGTCGTGGCCGAAAGTCCTCACGTTGGGTTGGCGTGGAAGTTTGGAGAGTGGGGTGCCAGCTCAGGTGTTGCTTCGTCATCTGACCGTGGTTCAAAATTACGAGGTGTTGTCCTCGAATCTTTCCCTTAAGGGACTGATTCCGGACCGTCGTCAATAGCCCGTTGTGTTGCTCTAGTACGACGTTAACTAAAATTACCCGAACCGTGGAACATAGACCGGTGTAATACTAAAGTGCGACGGAGATTCAATTACCTACCTACCTTTCTCAAAACGAGGTGTTCCAAACACAAAGTTAGGTAAGTAGATATTTAATTAACGTCGCAATGCAGCAACACAATTGGCTATTATCGACGGTACGGGATCGAATCCGAAGAAAATGAACTGAGGACACCACATAATTTTGAACCACGGTCAGATGACGAACAAACTCAAAAGACTTTTAAAGAAAGATTCGTTATCTGAATGTGGTTCAAAATTACGTGGTGTTGCTCACTCCTTTCAACAACGTCATATCTCAAAAATCAGCGATTTTTAGCTATGCCTGTTTACAGAATGCTCTGAAAGAGTAGTATTTCCCTGCAAGATCGTCATATCTAACAGCTCAATATCTAGTCGTTAGAAAGCAGAAGTAATATTTATTTTTTATTTTATTCTACTTTCAAATTTTAAAATCACTCTCCTTGAAAATCACGTTTTTTGAGGTATGACATTGTTGAAAGGAGTGAGCGATACATTAAATAAGCCACGGAGAAGAGGGTGTAATGTAAGCACTGATGATGCAAGGATGTAATATAGAAAGAGCGGGGATGTAAAAAGAAAACGATTAGTGATGAGTTAAGAAGTAAACAGAGATGACTAAGTGGTTTGAAGGGTTCATTGAGAAAACTGATTTAATGGTTAAGGATGGCTCTAGGATGGTTACTACTGATTTTACGAAGAAAGTCATATCTGTGGATATTTGTAGTATTACGGTGTTATCAATCACTTCGACATTGCAAAAGAATTTTAGGGCTATTTTAGGGGGAAATTTATCGAGTTCTGAGACATTAAGGTCTTTGCGAATTCGGAGGTTCTCATACAACCATAGGACATTAATATTTATCTCGAACGTGGGGTTTTGAAGTTTCACGTTTATTAATGTGGGTCTTTGCTGCATATCCCCAGACTACCCCTCGAGCACTTTTATGGAGCCCTCCCCAAAACGAGAAAAGTAGGTATTAAAATAGTATCAATGAGTGAACAAAGTTTCAATAAAACTCTCACACCAGAGGTGCCACCTTTCGGTAGCTCAGTTGGAAGAGCAACGAATTAGCAACCGGAGGGTTGTGAGTTCGAAAATCGATCTAACCAAAGCAGTTTTCATACGAAATAAAGTATTTTATATGTAGTCCATGAACAGTATATCTGACGTATTCTTTTTTTTTTCCTTTTCAGTTAAACATTTTACAGAACTTCATCAAGCCGAACCAAGATATGAGAAGAAAAATATAAAGCATCAAAATGTACATAAATTCATTAATAAAATATTTTATTAGTCGTTGAGGAACTGTTTCTAACTGTTTTTTAAATTGCTTAAAGAAATAATTTCACGCTTTGATTGGGGTATTAATATTTCTTAAATTTTAATTTAGTTGATAAATAATGAAGTAGAAGATTTCAATTTATTGCTTTTCAATTTGTCTATAACGGAAAAAGACTTTCTTTCCACCTTTAAAAATAAAAACAAAATATTTTAGATTAAAATATAAAAATCGGTCTGGACACATTAAATATTACTGTCATTGAAAACATTAAAAAGATAAAGCAACAGTATTAAGAATGAGTTCCGCAGATTTTAAATCCGTTGTAATTTTCACTCTCTCTATCTTTATCGCGAAGATAGAAAACCTCAAATAGTCTTTGCCCGTGACAAAGTTGAAATCACTAGCAAGAAAGTCATGTTAATCAACAACGTAAATCAATACACGCTAGAATCCGAAAACTTGGCATGGTTCCCAAGGCTTTTGGATGAAAAATGCTTGTTACGTCAGCGGTCGAAAATCGCAAAATTCTTGCCTTTCTTCAATGACGTCACATTCGAGAAAGGAAAGAAACATGAAAAAAAAAAAAAAACTAATAAATTAATTTTATAATGTTCTAGGTTAAATTTTAGAATTCGGGCTGGAAACAAATATCGCTAAACATTCGGACTACCTGTGTGTCAATTTTCAGTATTGTAAGTGCCATAGATTCGTCCGGACAATACACACCGTATACAGACACACAGACAAACACTTTCTTTTATAATAATAAAGATGCATTTTACATACATCACTGCTGTATACCAAAGCTACATAATGATGAAAGGTGACACTAAGGTACTACTACATAAGACGCGACTTTGAGGGGATTTGGAATTCCCTTTCTTAATTTTTTTTCATGTAGAAATTGTTCAACACAATTCCAAAAAAGGATGGATCGAATGCGAGTGCTCTCGCACTCATAGACAATAAAATAATTTTTTTACTTGCAGCTCTCTTGCATCAGGCATGCGACATTGTCGAATTTCGCTATCTTTAAGGAAATTATAAAAATTATTTTGATAAGATGTTCATCACTAAGTTTTTTAAAACAAATATATTTTCATGAAAATTGCATTTTGTGGCATGCCTGATAATAAAGGAACTTGTTAAAAATTTTGATTGTCTGTAGTAAAAGAACTACAAAGGTAACCTATTGCCATTTCAAAAAATGGTAAACCTATTTATTCGATAGTTTTTTTAAAGAAAATAATTGTTTTCAATAAATTTTTAGCATATATAATATGTTGCTTAAATATAGCTTCAACTCGTAAAATAATTCTCTTTTACCTGTCATTTATGACAGTATATTTAATGTTTCAAAAATTCTAGTTCGGAAATTTTTAACAGTATTCTTTTAGTAAAGGCAAAATTACGCACCCTCTAGCGGCCACACGGGTCTCAAGACGATGTCTTCAAAAACCCAGAACGGCCGAGAAACCATTAGGAAAATCGAATAATTTCTTCCCCCTTTACACATCATCTATGGTCATCTAGGTACTTTCTTAATGCACGGGTCGTCCCGTGCTTTGTAAGGGGGTGTATATGAAGTGCTTGTTTCAACTTGTAAGTCGCATTGGGTATTGGACATTAGTTACTTATATGTATCTATCACACATTTTATTAGTTGTGAAGAAAATATAGCAAAAAATAATTGATTACAATTTATATCTTATCACTTGTTAATTCTTTATACTTAAATATGGTTTTCCTAAATAATACATTCCTCAATCTTTGATTAGACTAACACATTTTTAAAGAACAAAAATTAATTAATATATTTTCTAATACTTGACTGCTACTTCATCATAACGTATATCTTAAAATTCTCTTGTATCTCCGACTGTCTAATACATAAGCAAGCATGCGATTAAAAAGCGTTTTCAAGTCTGTTAAGTCCTATGTATATTAAAAACGTTTTGCGGTAGAACATTTAGCGTTATAGTTATAATTTTGCTATTCGTATAAAAATCAAATTAATTTTATTAAAAATTCTCCTATCCAGTGTAGTCATATTAATTATTATATATTTGTGTGTAAAATTTTATTTGAAAGTACTCATTTCTACGATTATAAAAGTAAGCGTTTGTCTGCGTGCGTGGACTGTCCTGATGAATCTATGGCAGTTATTAGAATGAAATTTGGCACACAGGGAAGCCCGAATGTTTTGCGATTTTTGTACGAAGCCCGAATTTTAAAATTTAATCTAGAACATTTTCAAATTAATTTAATAGAATTGAATTATTGTTGTTTAGAATTGAATTATTGTTGTTTAGAATTGAATTATTGTTGTTTAGAATTGAATTATTGTTTTGAATTATTGTTGTTGATTTTTTTTAATAAATATTTTTTCAATTAAATCTTAACATTTTTGCAAGAGATATGCGTCACCACGAAAAGAACTCACGGGCAACCTCGTGATGAACAAACCCCACTAAAAGAACTGTCATGTGCTTGCCATGCAGTGGCCGTAGTGTTGGTTTGCGAAGCAAACCAAATTGGAATTCGTAGTAAGAACTTTTCATAAGGGGCGAAAAATGATTATTTTATGTTTCACATAAATATACTCATTTTATAAGATATTCTCAGTTCATAAAGAGGAATTATTAATTTGACCGAGAAACCTATGCTAAAAGAATAGCATTGACATAATTATGTTCCTAAAATGCTTCATTTTTTAAGTAAAATTATTAACATGCTATACAAGAAAATTACATTTCCAAATTGTAGGTTTGAAAATAACTCTGTGATATTAATTACCGTGAAAATATGTGATTTCTCGCGTCCGTCAGAAAGAGTTTCAAATAGTTTAATGGTGAAGACCCAGGCGGCAAGTCATGAACAGGACTAGCATGCGAATTAAAGTTTGGAATGGATATATCATCGTTCCGTATATTGTTCGATTCCCATTCAAAAAATATCATCGTTTCTTTCAATTTCCGGGACTTTATCTACGTCACTGTCACTATCGGAGACACTATCCTCTTGGATTGAATTCTCCAAATCATATTTTGTTAGATCGTCTTCGTCGCTTGAATTTAAATCCCACTCATCCGTATCATTTAAAAGAATTCTTTCTATTTCTTCTTTCGACAATGTTTTCCTATAACGAGCCTGTTCGATTGTGAAGAAACCAAATTCTCTATTCAATAGCCACACTAAACTGTCCCGTCCGAAACCAAGCTTGGAAGAAGTATGTGAAAGGGCGCAGTTAAAAGCCGATCCCTAACTTGTTGTTTGTCATTAAGGGAAACTACCCTACTGCTTCAGGCGAAAGGAGGGAGCATTGTAGTGAGGGAATGACGGATTGCCCTTCTCTGGGTTAGGGGGATAGCCAGTAGCTTTAATGACTTAAGCCGGTTCGGGCGGGTGCTGGGCTTTTGCATGTGAAGCCGTTTCGGCCGTCTTGGGCGTTAGAGGGTTAAAATTTGCTTTATTATGACTTACCTGCCACTTAAAAATGAAATACTTTGTGGAGGTATTGCGTATGACGAAAAGGAAATACAATTTATTAAAATAATAAATATTCAAAACAGAAAACAAAAGAAAAAATTAAAGTTCTCGGGAATGAAGTTCTAAAGATATTAATTCTGAATTCTTTTTATCTCTTGATTTCGCACAGTTGCCACAGCTTGCAACTAAAATGTGTTCAAAATTTAGAAAGACGAAATTCGGAGCGAAAGAAACAGAAAATCACTGCAATTGATCAACCAACAAGAGTTTCCGTTCGTTGAAAAATATCGTCTGTCCAAAATATTCGGAAATCGTTTATATTTTGGAAAGAACAAACTAAGACTCAAAAATCGAAGTAAATGAAATATGTGAGAGTTAAATTTTCATAAAAAATAATTTTTGGAAAAATAATAAAAACGGAAGTTTTTTCAGCTGTACTGGTAAAGCAATCCAAGTAATCGCAATACTCAATATACATTCCAGATTTTCCAAAACTAACAAATTATGGTTGATTTAAGTATACTTTTATTCAGATATTTAAGCATGAAACTTACCTAAATATGTATACAAAGAAAAGTTTCATATTAGCATTCACTAAACTAAAATAAGATGTATCCAAAATCAAGAACATTGTATTCAAATAAATGGAACAAAATTTATGAGATACCTGTACAAACACACTAACATAAAGTCAGAAAGAACAGGAAAACGGACAGACAGACTAACGCAGCCAAGTTCATTCATTAAATGAATTGAAGTATTCCCAGTATGCTAAGTTTTATGAAAATATTTTCAGCCATTTGGACGTAGCACGGGCACACATATACAGACATCAAAGTTTTCGTGCAGTTATTTTAAGACTTGCCGTTATTCTATACTAACGTGTTGTGTGGTTGGTTGGTTGTTTTTAGGTTTTATGGCTTAAGGGCCATATATGGCCTATCTGCGCCAAACAAGACAAGAGAGGGAAAAAAGAACGTATGACTGAAATGTTTGACCAAACTGCGCTAAACGCAACAACGAGGGAGGAAAAAAGTATTTATGACAAAAATGTTTGGCCCAGCTGCTCCAAAAACAACGAGAGAGGACAAAAAAAAAAGATTTATGACTGAAATGTTTGGCCAAGCTACGGCAAAACACAACGAGAGGCAAAAAAAGATTTATGACTGAAATGTTTGGCCAAGCTATGCAAAACACAACAATGAGGGAGGAAAAGGGATTTATGACAAAAATGTTTGGATAAGCTGCGCCAAACACCACAACGAGAGAGGAAAATAAGCAAAACGCAAAAGGGTAGGCGAGGGAAAAACAGAAGGGAGGCAGAACACTTCGGGTATATCACGATTGTGATGCCCTAACACGAAAAATGTGTTCATGAGAAGTTAATGAACAGAAGATTCTTTCCTTGCAGATGACCCGGTTGGACGAGTAACGGATTAGCAAACGGATGTTTACGAATTCGAATCCAACCAAAGATGGTCATATATAAAGGGGACTGGTGCACGTTAAATCTGTCGTGACCTCAAATGTCCTTACATTGGCATGGTATTTACGTTTAGAGAGTGGGGTGAGAGCTCATGTGTAAATTCATCTTCTGACCGTGGTTCAAAATTACGTCTTGTCCTTGGATTTTTCCCTTTAAGTTTGATCCCGGACTGTCACAAACAACCCGCAGTGTTGCTCCAGTGCGACGAAAAATCTTGCTAATCTTTCCTAGGAAAAGATTAGCAACCGGAGAGTTGCTAGTTCAAAACTAGGTCCGGCCAACGACCGTCGTGTACAAAAGAGCTTATCTACGTTGAATCTGTCGAGGCCTCAAATTTACTCACGCTGGTGTGGGTTTGGAGAGTGGGGTGCCAGCTCAGGTGTTGTGCTCGTCATCTGACCTTGGTTCAAACGTTCGAGGTGTTGTCCTCGGCTCTTTCCCTTCCGGATTGACCCTGGACCATTGCCAAAAGCCTGTTGCATTGCTCCAGTGTGACGTTAATTAACTAGGTACAAACTTACCTTATACAGTTATAAAAACAAAGGCGATACGCCAAATTCAATATACTTTTATTAAATAATGATTCTGAGATTGTTTTGATGGAATATTTTAGTCTATTGGTAATATGGTGGATCGTGAAAGAATTTTAAAGAGGTGCACAAAGCAATGTTGTTTCAAATTCAACAAGGGGAATTTGTAGAACTAGGGGGCTTTGCCCCCTGCTCGCATTCGCTCGCTGAGCATTTGAATCCTGTGATCTCAAACTCCTCTTCTGAAACAACATCCACAATTCATACATAATAAAATGCTTTTTTTTTCTCTCTCCCCCCTCAACATCTATAAGTAGAAACGTAGTCGTTTCTATGTCTTCCATGAATGGCTCCAAAATATTTAACTTCCCCTACAAGCTAGTCTTCTATATTTTGCTTGAATGTTTGTACAACTTCAAACTCTTCACCGTCAATGTTAATCAATTCTTTCAATAGCTCCTCATCTTCGCTGTCCTCGAGTTCTGCTTTCATTTCCATTTGCTCCGTTCTTGATTTCTTGCTTACTCCTGGCTCTTTCACTATCTCTCACTCGACTTCCTTTTGTTCTTTTTCTCTTCTGCCTCCTTCAAGCGTGACAGTACTTGGTCAGTTGTAAGAACTTCACCGTATGCGTGAGGTTTTAGTAAATCAGTTTTCCTGCTCCCCAAGAACACGAAAAATGCAATAAACGCAATTCAAAAGTACTAAATACGATTAAATACAAAATTACACGAAAAAACAGATTGGTTTTCAATCCAAATTGAACGAAACTATTGGCAAAGTTACATTTACAATTACCTCGTCCCTTGAAAAATATGGAGTAATTGTAAACATTCAACTGCAGGTGCATTAAAGTTCCCAGAGGCAAAAGTCAATGATTTTCTGTTCGATAGAGATATAACTGACCGTAGTAACGAACTGGAATAACATACCTTTCAATATATTATGGAGGGCAGCAGAAAATACAACACACAAAAACTTTAAAATCCAAACTTTTCAACCATAAATTTTTCAATTGAACGTATTGCTATCAGGTGTAGGTCAAAGAAATACGGGATCACCATACTGTATCATCGGGTTGCCAGCTTTCATATCTCACAACTTTTTAGTTTCTCGGAATCCCACATGGGCGCTGGTATAGCTTGTTTGCAATTACCCCGCCTGACCTTAAGTTATTAAATTCATTTGCTGTAAGCAACTTTGTCACAACGATTAGAAATGAACATTAATAAAAGTATATATCGGACTAATTAATTATTATTTAATAATTGACATTAAATATGGAAATTATGCGACGATAAAATTAAATAATCATGGGTTCAATTACTGTATTTAATAATGACATGTACACAATTAATACACACACAAACATATACCAGTAAATAAGACACATAAAATAATTTAATAGTTTCAAAAATTTGTATGCAATTCATTGGTGAAACTTTTTTAAATAGCATGCTATTATGTAATCTAATTAAAATTAAATAAAATATTCTTTATGTTTTATGTAACAAAATAGTCTGTTATAATGTTATGTGTGTTATATTTTTAGGTATGTGCATTGTAATTTAATGCCATGTGATGTTACAAGATCTACTCAATTTTTTGACACCATGAATCTGACCATGTCACAAAGCATATTATCTGGGCATCAAAAATTTTTATAAAGTAAAAAATGATGTACTGGAGGCTAAACGTAAATCAAAAGCAGAATTAAAACGTAAAAATACTTCCAACACTAACAAATTGAGAATATTAGTATTGATATTCCTATTTCTTTATTTCCTGATAAATCTGATACTTATGGTTTTTTATGAGAAAATTCTTTTCCGTAATCATTTAACTTTTGGGGTACAATTATATGAAATGCAATACGTTCTATGTTTGGAGATTTAAAAACAGACAGTAATTCTATATTATATCAAACTAAGAAATTAATTTACCTACTACTTAAAATTTAAGTAAATGTGTGTAGATTAAGTGCAATAAAATCTATGCAAGTACAATACTCTAAATTGATCTATTTAAAAATTCGGAAAATTTTAAGTAATGTGCTAGATTTTTTTTTTTTTACCTAGAATTGTCTTATTCAGTGTTATGTATCATTTTGTTATATGGTAGAATGCAGTTTTATGTACTTGAAAGTCAAGCATAAATTGCCATATGATGCTTAGTGGATATGTAATATTTAGTGGCAGAGTTGTATCTATATATATAAAACACTAACGTACGTGGACCCGAAATCGACGTTATTTGTGTATTGTCGAATGGCAACAGTCAACGTAAATAAAATAACCCAGATATTTTGAATTCTTGCTGTTTTCAAATAGCCGAGGTCAATTTCTATGCAAAATAAGGAAATAAATTGTAATATTTATGTTTGAACTGACTTTTTATTTCTTCCTTTGATGTAAAAGTAATTTAAACGTAATTTTAAACTACCCGGTATCTGGCCACGTCAGAATTAATGTTTACTTTTTTAAATTGATTTAGAATTCCGTGTTTGGGTATTTGAGTTGACTGTGAGATATTGCAGACATATTTGAGGATTCCCAAGTATTATAAATATGTGTTCTTTTTGTTAATAAATCATTATTGTCTTTGTCAATATCATTGAAAGTCTTTTGTCGCATTATTCTATTTCACAATATATTCAGGAAGTAGAAAGTCAACACGTTTGAATATATACTTAAGTGTTTTTTTTTTTTTTTTTCAGAATTTTGCATTTTTTCAAGGATTGGAATTTTATTTTTGTTTGCATTATTGTGCTCCGGTATATTATCTATTGCAGAAATATTATTTAGGAGCTATGTTTTAATGATATGTCTATTTCCTGCAAAATATCACTAGACATGGGAAATTTTGTAGCGGTATATGTATATTTCGACCAACTTTATTTAAATATTTGATTTATTACGCAATGATTTGAAGAATTGTTTCATAAAAATAAAAAAAATATACAAATCAAAACATGTTTAATTACGGTGCGTAAAAATTTGAAAAAAAAAGCACTATTACACACCGCCGAGTGCTAGCCGGCGCAGCCCCGGCTAGTATAGTATATTGTATTCAACTCTTGTTTAAAGAGCAATAAATCTCTACTAATATTATAAAAGAAAGTGTTTGTCTCTATGTCTGCGTGTCTCTATGTACTGTCCTGACGAATCTACGGCACTTACAATAATGACATTTGGCACACAGGTAGTCTGAATGTTTCGCAATTTTTGTACGAAGCTCGAATTTTAAAATTCAATCTAGAACACTTTAAAATTTATTTAATGGCATTTAATATCATTATTGTTTTCTTTTGAGTGGCAACACCATAAAGAGATGACGGATTCTAAATTTATTTTTTCCGTGTTTCCGTATCATTTTGTGTGGAACGATTTTTCAGGGGACGAAGAAACAAACAAAGTTTTAACTGGAGTTATGTAATTCTTTTTTTTATCTCTTAGATCGTTAAAGATCGAATAAAAATTTCTAAGGATTTGAAATCTGCGGAAAATTTCACATTAGATCGATACCTAAAAATATGATTTTCTTAAAATAAATAATTTTTAAATTGTAACTTTTATATTTTTTGCAATACGAACGCCGCTGCGAAGAATGACCTTCGTTTGATTCGAGATTAGGGAAATCACAGTTTCCATTTCCTGCGCTCAAACGATTCCACAGCGATGGAAATCAAGACAAATCAAAAATATTTTGACTGGCATTGTTTGGTTCTTTTTCTGTAAAATCGGGATTGTTTAAGACAGACTGAAAATTTCAACGGATTTGAAATCTGCGCAAAATTTTACACCTGATAGATACTGTATACGTTTAATTTTTTTTAATAAATAAATTTTAAATAAAATATTTATATTTTCGCAAGAGATTGTGTCGTCACGCCGATTGGATCTCTTCGCAATTCGAATTCGGTCGCATTTGACAACGCTGTGATGGCTTTTATCCAATAGGCTACGAATTGCGAAGGAAACCAAATGGGAATTCGTAGCAATCACCGGAGGTCAGCGAGCAGTGGTCATACCTGGCCCCGCGAAAGGAACTGTTTCGGGCTGCGCCTTGTTGGCCACGCAGTGACTAGTTAAATACGAAATTGCACTTCATGAAACCTTTATCCTGATAAAATTAATTCGTTTATTTGAAAATTCTTTTATAAATAATCTAATATCTGTAGTGGAATGTATATGCAAATTATGCATGGTATAAAGAACTAAAAATGAAATGACAAATTATAAGTTGCTTTTAATTCGTTTAGTAAAATTATTGTACTTAAAAATTATGTGAATTTGTTAAGGTAATGACAAAAAAGATAATAAAATTAAACTTATTTTCTGTTTAAAGCATTTTTCTTATTCATTGTCATATCTTATTTATGTATTCGCTTGTCATGTGTTTAAACTCATCAGTGATGAATTATACTAATTAAGTATAAATAATAAGAATGCTATGTGATTTGTAATATTTAATGTGGATCCTCATGTATACATTTCTTGTTTAAAGATAATAAAAATATTATAATTATATAAGAATAGAAATATCTATTTCTTAATTTTCTTTTGAAATCTTGATAAATAAAATTTGAGTGTTTTTCATTCATTTTGAAAATTAAGCCTATCATAATCATACCATAACAAAGAATTATTCGTAGAATTTTGTGGATGAAAATTGGATAAGTGCACTAATTTTGTAAGTTATCTAATAAAAAATTTAAATAACTTCATTTCAGCAGTTACACTTTATGAGCTGTGAAGCTATAGTTGGCAAATTAACTTCACATATCCCTTACCTTTACAAAATTGACAGACTTAAAAATAAATAAATAAATAAAATAAAAAAAAACAGGCAATTTTTAAATTACGAAATATTATGAATATTTTGTTGATTTAAACACGCAAATATGTCCGCCGACATTATGAAAATTAACGTATGTGCAATGTCAGAATCGCGGAGATCGTAAGCCTTCACCCATGACGTTATAGAATCGTGGATTGGCCTTTTGTTACATTAGGCGTTGCGTACACACGGGGGTTGGTGCACGTTATGTCTGTCGTGACTTCAAATGATTTCACATCGCAGTGGTGTGTAATTTTGGAGAGTGGGTTGCCATATCAGGTATCTATCGTCAGATTGTTGTTCAAAATTTGCTTCTGCTTGAATCAAGCTTTTCTCCAAACATCTCTGAAACAGCGGTAAATTTGACTTGTTCTTAACCAGAAGTAATTTTTCTTTGGATAGATTTTTTCATTAAAAAATTATTATACGTATTTCATGAAATTTGGACCATAAACGAATGGAAGTGTTTTTTAAGCTTACATTATTAGACACTTTCTATCAAGCTAAGAGTAGGTAGTGATAGTGTTTCAGCAGGTGTTAGCCTCTAGATCGGAAGGTTCCTGGTTCGAATCCGGGTCCGGGCAAGGATGTTTGTAAGCGTATGTTGTAAAGGCAGCTGGTGCACCTTAAATCTGTCGTGGCCGAAAGTCCCCACGTTGGGTTGGTGTGGAAGTTTGGAGAGTGGGGTACCAGCAGCTCAGGTGTTGCTTCGTCATCTGACCGTGGTTCAAAATTACGAGGTGAATAAATACGGATTTTTTCCTTAAGGGACTGATCGCTGACCGTCGTCAAAAGCCCGTTATGTTGCTCTATAGTACGACGTTAACTAAAATTACCATTACCTACCATTACCATTGGTAATTTCAGTTAACGTCGTACTAGAGCAACACAACGGGCTATTGACGACGGTCCGGGATCAGTCCCTTAAGGGAAAGATCCGAGGACAACACCTCGTAATTTTGAACCACGGTCAGATGACGAAGCAACACCTGAGCTGGCACCCCACTCTCCAAACTTCCACGCCAACCCAACGTGAGGACTTTCGGCAACGACAGATTTAAGGTGCACCAGCCGCCTCTACACCATACGTTTACAAACATCCATGCCCGGACCCGGATTCGAACCAGGAACCTTCCGATCTAGAGGCTAACACCTAGGCCCGTCAATAGCCTACCTAGGTATGGGTTAGGCAATGGGTGGTTAAATCAAAGGGCCAATAAGATGAACGGGTTGTTAAGGGATTTGTGTGAGAGGGAGGTTACATTTTTAGATGTTTGGAAGGAGTGTAGGAGGGATTGGATAAGCAGGGACAATTTGCATTTAAGCTTGATAGGTAATAGGGAGGTTGGCAAGCGGGTTTTGAATATTCTGGAGTCAAAAAACTAGTATACAAGCAGGGATGGGAAGGACATAGAGGGTTGACAGTACACAGTAATTGCTTAGGTGTGTAAAACTAACAGGGTCTAAATTGCAGGAGACAAACAATACAAAGGGAAAGTGCAATGTAAGGGAGAAAAACAATACCAAGACAAATAATACAAGGGGAAAGTGCAATATAAGGGTGAAAACTAAGCTAAAAGTATTTTATTGTAATGCTCGCAGTGTGAGAAATAAAATGGATGAGCTCAAGGGAATTGCACAAGCAGAGGATATAGATATCATTGGGATTACTGAAAGTTGGGCAAGCAGTGAAGATGCACAAATTTTAGAATTAAGTGGATTCACAATGTTTAGGGAGGACAGAGAGAATAGGAAAGGGGGTGGGGTTTTGATTTATGTGAGAGAATTCTTAAACTGTACGGAAATAAAGTTAAATAGTAAAACTGAGGGTATAGAATCAGTCTGGGTGAAACTGAATACAGACAAAGGCAAAGGACTAATTCTGGGTAATATATATAGACCTCCTGTTTGTAGTGAAGAGCAGGAAAAGGGCATGTGCAATCTGATAAACGAAGCATGTCAAAAAGGAGAATTAATTTTAATGGGGGACTATAACAATCCAAATATTGACTGGACAAACAATCTAGCTACAAATGGGAAAGGGGCAGAATTTTTGGAAGTGATACAGGATTGTTTTTTGTACCAGATGGTGTATGAGGATACTAGGGACAATGCAATATTGGATTTGATTTTTAGCAATGATGAGGATAGGGTGCAGGATTTGGTTATAGGTGAGCCACTGGGAGAAAGTGATCATAGAAGTATCAGATTAAGTATAAATTTTCAGTCAGCATACACAATCAATAGTAGAATAATTCCAAATTTCAGAAAGATAAATTTTCATAAGATAAGGGAAGAGTTAAAGGAAACATTCAAAGGGGGATTGTTAGCACTGCATCATTCTGAACAATGGGAGGAATTCAAGAATAAGTTAGACAGGGTGTTAAAAAAACACGTAACGTTCAGGAAAAAAGGAAAATCTAGAAAATTGCTCCCTATGTGGTTTTCAGGGGAAACACACAAAGCTTTAAAATTAAAACAAAGAACATACAGGGTATATAAAAGCAATGGTAACGACAGGGACAAGGAGGCATATCAGAAAGCCAGAAAGGAGTTTAAAACTATTAGTCGGAAGCAAAAGGTGTCCTTGGAGGAAAAATTAGCAAGGGAAATAAATATAAACCCAAAAGAATTTTTTGCATATGCAAGTGGTAAAAATAAATTTAGCACTACACTGGGCCCGTTAGAGGGGAAGGGAGGTGAATTAATTCAAGACGAGGTGGGAATGGCAAACGTGTTAAATGACTTTTTTCTGGGGTTTTTCAATGGTAACTATAGTTTAAAAAAGGATCCCAAGGATGGAGCCTTTGCAGGGGGTATAATTAAAGAATGCAAATTCAACAGGGAATAAATAGTACATCAGTTGAAAAGAATTAAGCCATCTAAAGCACCAGGGCCAGACGATATTTATCCGAGAGTACTAGTGGAATGCGCGGAAGAACTGGGGGAAGTAATTCACACGATATTTAATTCAACATATAGTACAGGTTGGGTGCCAATGGATTGGAAGTTGGCCAACATAACTCCAATTTTCAAAAAGGGAATACAAAGTGATCCGGGCAACTATAGACCAGTAAGTCTAACATCAGTAATTTGCAAAATATTTGAATCTCTGTTAAAAAAGCATATAATGTTATACTTGGAGGAGGGGGGACTGTTATCAGAGAATCAGTATGGGTTTAGGAAGGGCAGATCCTGCTCTACAAACCTTTTGAAGTTCTACGAAAAAATTACTGAGGAGCTGGATAATAAGAGCAGTGTGGATATCATGTACATAGATTTTCAAAAGGCTTTTGATAAAGTACCTCATGAGGCATTACTGTTTAAATTGGAAAGACTGGGGATTCAGGGAAAAACATTAATATGGATAAAAAATTGGTTATTGGGTAGAAAGCAGAGAGTGCAGGTAAAAGGAAATTATTCACAGTGGACAGAAGTTATAAGTGGGGTGCCTCAGGGATCCGTTTTGGGACCAATTTTATTTATAATTTTCATAGATGATATAGGTCAGGGGATCAAGAATAGAATCAGTATATTTGCAGATGACTTAAAAATATGGGGGACAGTGGATACCAAGTTACAGATAGGAAATTTACAAGGAGATTTTGATAAGATATCCGAATGGGCTGTAAAATGGGGTATGTCATTTAATGTAGGGAAATGTCAAGTTCTGCATATGGGTTACAGGAACAGTGGAGCCGAGTACTGTCTGCAGGGAGTAAAGGTAAAGGAGGGAGAAACAGTCAAGGATCTTGGGGTGATAATTCACAGGGATTTTAAAATGGGTCACCAATGTTCAGCTGCGGGTAAAAAGGCTAATAGGTTATTGGGGTATATTAAAAAGACTGTAACTTCAAGGGATAAGAATATAATCTTGCCATTATATAAGGGTTTAGTAAGACCACATCTAGAATATGCTGTACAATTCTGGGCTCCATATATGAGAAAGGACATAGAATCAATTGAAAGGGTTCAGCACAGAGCTACAAAAATAATAAAGGGGCTAGCAAATTTCGACTATAATGAACGTTTAAGTAAGCTAAACATGTATACACTGGAAAGAAGAAGAAGGAGGGGGGATTTGATTCAGCTTTTCAAGTTTGTAAAACAAGGGGACACAGAGGGCTTAAATTTCAATAGGGATAACAGAACAAGGGGCCATGGGTATAAATTGAATAAGACACATTTTAATCGGGATTTAAGGAAAAACTACTACTTTAATAGGGTAACAGACAGTTGGAACGCGTTGCCAGAAAATATAGTTAATTCAAAGGGAGTGTACAAATTTAAGACACAATTGGATAGTCAGTGGGAATTGGAGAATTCATAAACAAAGGACCAGCCTTGTTGGGCTTGAGCCTGTAGCTGGTCGTCAATATTTGTATTTGTATTTGTATTTGTATTAACCACTATACCGGTTGGTCGACTGAAATTACCAAATTACCGAAAGTGTTTCTGCGGCGATATGTTATCGTTATGATTGGTTGGTGGTTTTATTGTTTTATGGTTTAGAAAAGTCCAAGGTCCAAAAATAATGGACACAATTGTTGCACTAGTTATCTGCATTCATTCCGAAAGGAACGTCAGTTGTGTTGTTTTTCCAATATAACAGCACTTTGCGAAAACAAATTCCAAAGAATGAATTCCTAATTGATAAAAGAAAGTTGATTGGTATATGTCAAAATGATTAAGACCAAACATTTCCAGTACTGTGATAAACGACACTTTAAAGTAGCCTTGAAATGCATTATCTGAGAGAAATTATGTTTCCGGTTACGTTTGAACATTAATATTTCTCGAGTTGCGTTATATCCATCCTGTAGATGTTTCTTTAGTTCATGATCATGATGCAACTTTGGGAACGATTGATTTTGTGATTATTTCGTGGTTTAATAAATTTTTTAGCGCACAAATTTTTTTTTTGAGAGCAAATTTCTTTTTTAAGATTAAAAGACCTTGGATATCTTTCAATTGCTACACTCCAAGCTATGTGATTAACCATGCAGAAAAGCACTATTACGTAATCTGTCACTTGATGTTTTTGTTACTCTGTGGTTTTCGTTTTGTTACGAAACTGATACAATTTGCGGACTTCGGTAAGGTAAACGTTCGTTGGAACAGTTGAAACAGCAAATTAGATGTGATTTCTCCAATACAATGTTCCAGTGAATTGCTAAATTTATTTACATCCACCAACAATTTGATCATTTGAGTTATGTTAGTACCTAAGAAAACAATGATGAAATCCATAACTCAGTATTTTCCTCTTGCAATTCTTTACTTTGCACTGACTTTGCCGATTAGTCTGAGTGTTCATAGTTCAATGCTCGATGGTTATCAATCTAAACTCGCTGATAATATAGTTAATATTCCGTTTGAAAGCATTTACTTACCACCTGGTATAGAACCGAATACGACTGCTGAAACCCCCATCATGTCCGAAAACTGCTCTCTGGCTTTTGAAAAGTTTTCTGACTCGGTTGTCAACTTTACTCGTTGCACCATAAACTATGCCAGGCCTATTCGTATCTGCATGAATTGTGTGAATGAGTATAAAGCATCCGAGGCAGCTTATAACGATCTGAAGAAAGTAAGTCTTGATTCCACTTTTTACTATGCGTTTTTGGATAAATATACATTGCAAGAGACAGTCATATTTCAATTGGCGATCTTAATGTCCCATGCAATGCATCTTAACCGTGCTTTGCATTAATACACTCAAACCTCGTTAGACTACACAGAAGCGTAAAAAAATTCGGTGGAGTGGTCGTTCACGGTAAGATGTTTGTCGCCAACTAATTTTTGTCGCCAAATCAAGATGGCGGCTGAATTTCGTAACATCAGATAGGGTTGCCATAACAAAAACGGCAGATGTGAAGAAAATCCGCAAAAGGTGAAGGTTACCATATTTGGCGACAAATCGTCTTCTTACCGTGAACGACCACTCCACCAAAAATTCGTATTATCCGAATTCAGAAGAAAGCGTTATTTTAACCATAAAATAAAATAGAAACACATTTACATTACTTACTATACAATTCTTTGTTCAGATTATTGATATTCAAGAAAAAGATTATGCAGATGATTCTTGATTATACAGATAATTCATAATTACACAGATATTTCCTGATTTAGCAATTTTTGTCTTGAAATAGTTCTGTTATTGCTTTTTGTGTTTTTTTAAGGGCATTTAAGAAAATCTGATGCTGTCAATGTTGTTAAATTGAGCAGATGGATTTTCACTGCCTAACAAAAAGCGGTGAACAATTTCTAAGACAGCAGTACCTTCATTTGAAAAACATTACTTTCTGCTGAGTAGGTCGGTTGGAAATTACTGTGACAACTTTATGGTGAGATTTACGCTGTTCTTATGGCTGTTGAGGTCCTTGCCACTAGAAGGGATAAGAAAATTGTTTTATTTATCGACAACTGCTGCAATTCAGGCTCTTGCTGATAGAAACCACGCATATTCATTGGCTGAGGCACATTGCAAAGAAACTATCAGTCACCTCATTGAGGGTGATGGGGAGATTGTTCTCCAATGGATTCCTAGTCACTGTGGGAAAAAGGGTAACGAGGAAGCTGACAGATTGGCTAAATCAGCCCTCTCCCTGCCCCAACCTTCTCCACCTCTCCCTTTGCAGAACTGCAGGACTTACATAAAATCTCAGTTCAAGAAACAAAGAAAACTGCAGTGTCAGAGAGATATGCAGGGAAAGAGTTGGGATTGCCTGCTGAGTAATAAGGGAATAATCCCTACTGATCTACCAAAAAGGGTGTAGTGGTGAGTTTCCGCTTGTTAACCGGACACGACTACCGTCAACAGCACCTGCATAGGATCTGTCCGCTTTGTTGCGATGGTCTTTTGAACAGACAACACCTTGCGGAGGGCTCTAATTTACAGGATATTGACATCAGGGATACTTCTCCCCAAGGACTTTCTTCTCTATATTGGACGGCAAGACAGCGTATGGCCAAAAAGTCTTTAGTGGGCGTAGGATTTAAAAAAAAATATTTTGAAAAAGGCACGGTTATGATTTTGTCTTCTTCTCTGGAATCTTCATTTATTCTTTTTTCTTCATTCTCTTCCACAAATAAATCTTGTACAGTTTCAGAGTCGCTTAATGTTTCTGATAATACAATTGAAAAAAATTCATTTACCTCCAAGTTTCGGAAAAATTTTCATCTTAACTGTCGATTTGTGTTTTCCGAATTCTTATTAAAGCAATGAGGTAACTTTTTTTTAATATGCATTTTGATGGAAATTAGAGTAGTTCACCTTATTAACAATTTGTATTAAGTGATTTTGTCTTAATGAGGTTTGACTAATTTAAACAGCAATATAAGTTGTATATCTTTTCTCACTTTTTTGTAGCTCTGAGATATATTCACTGTTTTAATTGTGTCGTTCAAGATTGATTTCCTAACTGGGGCACATGCATGTCATAAATTAAATTGTTCCTTTTAATACAAAACTTTTATATCCACATCCTTTGTTGGGACTGCCTTGTTCAATGTGCTAGCAACCTGCTCATTTTACGCAGCGCAGGGTTGCAGAAAATGTTTCAGGGCCAAATATTTCCCCGAAAACATCCCTGTATTTTCATTTCAGTTTAAGCGACTATTAGAGTACAATGTTGATAGCTAAGAACTCTCCTTAACACTATTACTAACAAAATTAAAAAAAAAAACCTAATATTTAATCAAAAAAAAAAATTCACATTGATGGATTATATTAGTTGTCACCAAGAAATGGCAACCTTCCTGTCGCTAGCCCAAATATTTGTTCGTCACTGATGACATTTGAATTTATAGAGTTTTTTTTTCTAAACTTGGGCACAAATCTTCACAGCTGTGTGAGAATTTCTCCCGAACCTCATTCCCACAGGTTTGATTCGTGTAGATTACCTTCATATTTTTAATTTAGGATACTTGCTTGATTTTAAACATTGCTTTTATCCCTTACACATTTTTTTATCTTTTATAAATACAATTTTAAAATGTATGCATTGTTTTTGTCATGACTTGGTCAATATCTGGTCTTGGGTCTACATGTCACCCAATCTTGTACATTCTAATTTAGGGTCAGCCAGCTCAGGTGTTGATGCCGTCATCTGACCATAGTTCGAAATTGCGAGGCTCTGTTCTTGAATCCTTTTCTTTGCGATTCATTCTTGGCCATGGGTGCATTGTAATGCTCCAGTGTGACATTTATTAACTTCTACCTATTCTGGGGTTGTGGATATGACTGCAAAAGTGCTGATGTCTTTGAAGTTACTGAAAATATCGATTGCTTCACAATGCATCGTGGCTTACCAATCAAATCTCAAGTCGTCTTCAAGGCCGTTTATATGTGGGATAGTTGATGCTGGTCTGCTGTTCATCTCTTCCTTCTAACATTAATTTTTAGCTATCACAAAATTGCGTGATGAAAAATTGTTTGTTAGAGTAGAGAGCTGACTAAAACGTCACATTAATAACTTATTTTTATTTAAAATTATTTACAATTGTAATTTAAATCTAGTGTATTAGTTACTCAGCTTATTACCTAATCCCAGAGTTCTCTGAAATGTGCTCTTTATACTCAAGTTAAATTTCTGCTTTTATTAATTCTGTGATGTTTTAAGTTGAGATTATGATTAACAAATCAGTAAATTTATAATTTTTTTATTTTAATTTTATAATTTATTTTAATATAAAAAAATAAAATATTCTGACCCAACTCACACTTTTTTTTGTTTCATACAGCAATCGAACGATTGTCAACTATATTTTTTCAGCAGTGATCAGCTTGGTATTGTTGATATAGTTTATAAAGGCGGAATTGATATTTGGACGAAAAGTTTCTGTCAAAGTGAGTGATTTTTAGTAATTTTCTTAAAGAATACTTTTTAAGACTATACAAGTTATGCAGTACAAAATCCGGAATTCTCCGGACCTCTTTCATTCCGGATTTCGGACTTTTCTGTATTTTGGATTATTTGCATTTTCTGCATATTAAAATAGCAGATATATAAATAGGAATAATTTTTAAATAAGGAAGAAAATCTTTTTAATACAATGGGAGAAATTTATTTGCAAATCTTCTAATTTTTCTGTGTGGTATTTACTCTGAACTTGTCTGTTATTTTGCGTTATTTCATCAACTAGGTCCAGGTTTAACTCTTTGTTCTTTAAAAATTGTCGAAAAATTTAAAAAAGTGAGAAAAAAACCCCACCGGTTAACAAAATGTTTGGATTTTGGACAATTTCGGATGTCTAGATTTGGGCCTTTGTACTGTAGTTATATTTCTGCTCATAGTTTTATGTGCAAATGATATTGTACCCATCAATCCAAATCCTTTCATACAGAAATGGGTTTTAAAAATCTGGTGCTTTTCTGTTAATGGGACACCAGTTGTAATTGTGTGCCAGATGTTGCCTCAGAATTTAACAAAAGTTCAGAATGATAGGAATGGTATTTCTAGCAATATTATACAGCTTCATGAAAAGAATGAAACATACGAAGACAGACATACAAGGGGCTTTCCGCTATGATCTTCACTATTCCTGTACTATAACCAAGAAATGTTACAATAAATATATCTCTCTATATTAAAAAAAAAAGTTACCGCTGCCGCAGGATTGAAAACTGTGTTGTTTAGTTCGAATCTTAGACGGTTGGTGAGCGTAAGCGAGCAGGTGGCGGAGCCCCCTAGTATAATAAATATACCTCATGAAGAGAAGTGTACCACTCTACTAGATGATAAAAGAACCAAACATATGCATGGAGGAAAGGTGGCGTGTCAATGTATTTATTTTTCTTATACCATATTGTTTCTATGGAATTGAGATTATGCTTACATATATATCTATCTATTTTCAGATTGTTTTGAGAACCTCAATCAAACACAACAATTTTTCAAACTCTCAAATGATCTCCTGTACTGTATTGAACATTCCAACAAGGTAAGAAAAACTTTAACTTACATTCTTTTTACTTTCACTTTAATCTTGTAAGTGTTGTTTACAACACTTACAAGATTAAACACTCCTGTACTGTATTGAACATTCCAACAAGGTAAGAAAAACTTTAACTTACATTCTTTTTACTTTCACTTTAATCTTGTAAGTGTTGTTTACAACTTAAATGTAAAACTACGACTATTATTTTACATAGATGTCAAAATGTATGATAAATTGTTAAAATAAACATCACAACTTTGATATAAAGATTTTTTGTGGCAATGCTTTTGGTGTGCTTTATATGTCACCAAGAAATTATTAATTTATCATAAATATATAGTGGAAAAAAAATTGATATTTGTATAATTTTTGAACAATAGAGTAATTTATGTGGTATTTGTAGGGGACCCCACAACACACACACCTTATTTATCTGTCAAATAACTCTACATCACTGGTTATGGGTTAAGATAAAAGTTATCAAACAGTGCGAGAATCAGATGAAAAACCATTTACTATACTTTGTATTTGTGACACTTTTCTATTTCTTCATGTGATTAAGTTAGCTTATTCTTGTGCTGCATTTTTCAAAAATTTACCCTACTATATTTCCTCAACCATCATATATCTCTACTATTATAAAAAAAAGTGTTTGTCTGTCTGTTTGTCGCAAAATCCTGATGATTCTATGGCACTTACAGGAATGAGATTTGGCAAACAGGTAGTCGAAATTTTTTGCAATTTTTGGGTCGCAGCAAATTTTAAAATTCAATCTAGAAGATTTTAAAATGAATTTAATGAAATTTAATCATTATTGAATGCTACAGAATAGAAGAGATAATATATTCTTATTTTATTGCTTTCATTTCCGTTTTGATTTTGACAGGAGGAATAATTTTTCAGCCAGATGATAAAAACAAACAATCTCTTAACTGGAATCAATTAGTTCTTTTTCTATCTCCTAGACCGTTAATGATAGAGTAAAAATTTCAGCGGATTTGAAATCTGCGAAAAATTTCACATTAGATCCATACCTAAAAATATGATTTTTTAAAAATGTAAATAACTTTTAAATTGAATATATCTTTTATATTTTTACAGGAGATTGTGACCTCACAGTAATTTTCCCTTTCCAAAAATAAACAAATCGCATTTCTTGCTGTTCGCTTTAAAAAATAACAGATTATATTTCCTGTCCCATTTCTGGGAATGAGAGCAAGAAATAAAAAACCTATTGACTGGGATTGTTAAGTTTTTTTTCAAAAAAATCCAAAATCGCTAAAGATAGATTGAAAATTTCAACGGATTTGAAATCTGCGAAAAATTTTACTTTAGATTGTTACCTAAAAATCTGATTTTCTTTAAAAAAATAATTTTTAAATTGAATGTATCTTCACTGGATTTGAAATCTGCGGAAAATTTTACACCAGTTTATTACATTAATTTACGTTTATTACATACAGTAATTTACATCACGGTGTTGCCTGTGGTGCTGGTTTGCGAAGCAAACATGGACACGGGCAACGCTGGGCTAGCCACACAGTGGTTCGTATTATTATGTAACATAAATCAAAATCATCCAGAAACAACACTTATAAAAATCTGATTTAAATCAAATAAATCATTTTTCACAAAAAAAAAAAAAAAAAAAAAAATCAAGATTTTTTTTATACTCTATTCTTAAATACAAGTCTGACAAAAACCATTGCTTCTGAAATATTTATTTGTTAAACTAAAGTGCATAAAGAGTATACATTTTGATATTTAAAAATTTTTTGCAGTCTTCTTTTATGAGTGCCAACAGCACATGCCAGGAATGCCGGCCAATATATGCAAATCTGAGCTCTACTTACCACAAATTTGTTTTGGAAAGGGACGAATTTGATCAAAATGGAGGCATCTGCATGGATGTTGTAGATTCAGTAAGTTTTTGTGTTTAACTTTCCTCCTGCTTATCCATTCATATAATATAGTATAGTTTGACGCAGGTGGATAGAAAATTGAATCACATGGTTTCGGATTGAGTCTTTGCTAATTAAGGGACAGGTTACATGTAACAATGCCTTCCCCTATCAACGGTATAGAGTCGTTGAGTTCAAGGGTATTGGTTGGTTCAGTGGCGGATTTATACTTTTTTCTGCCTAGTGGCCTACCAACAACTTGCTGCCCCACCCCGTTCTCACTCCCCGCTTCTTGCCCTCAATAGTCAACAATGATATTCTCTCCTCCCAGTGCCGTAACTAGCAATTCTTGTGCACTGTGTAGGAATTTGCATTTAGGCCACTAGCTTGTGTGTGGATATGTGGAAGCGTTTGTCTCACCTTGTCTCCTTTGTATGCTATGAAATCGTCTATATAATCCCCTTTTGT
The DNA here is from genome assembly GCA_947359465.1 of Metellina segmentata. Lineage (NCBI taxonomy): Eukaryota > Metazoa > Arthropoda > Arachnida > Araneae > Tetragnathidae > Metellina > Metellina segmentata. Next base: position 56,804,643 of record OX375883.1, on the reverse strand, counting down.
TTCTACTGATGATTCCATTGCAGTGAACCATATTCACGATGTCCAACCAAGGTTTGATTTGTGAATTTCGTATTACTTGTTTTACACCTACAGGAAGGATAAAAAGGTTTTATTGATTTCAATCCGTAAAAGAAAATAGAGTATGTTACTCCACTTTATACCTGCACACCAATGCTGAAGAGCTTAGTAGAGTAATCTGGTTTCATTGATTCGTCAAGGAATTCACTTTCTTGCTCAGCTTAAATTTATTAAATTCCAAATTAGTTTTAAATACCTTTAGATAACAATATGTTATGCTTCCTAACCTGAATTAAAATGCATTGTCTATTTCGTATTGCATTTTATTAAAATCAAAATTTGGAATAAATTTGACTATAATCATTTGGCGAGTATACAAGGTATTAGAAGATTTCTATTTCACAGAGCCACAAGCTAAAAATTGCCGGGTCTCCATGTCCACCATATCAAGAAGAGTATCAGGATGTATTTCAGATTCTTAAAATGAGATTAAATCTGTCCAATTCCTGAAAATTAAACATTGTAAAAAGCACAACTAGCATATTCTAGTACCAATGAAACAGTAACCTGTGTTATTTTCTGATTTATCTAATATCAGAAGACAAACCTTTTTATTTGTACCAGGCATGGCTCTAAAAATGGCATGCTTTCAAAATATGACCATGGTCTTTTTCTGGAGGCAAACACTTCCACTGGCGCGTTTCTCTTTGCGATATCTATCTCTGAGAAGTTTACGTTTTTCTCTACTGCGACTTCCAAGAAAGTATAATAGATTCTTCTCGTAAGGAAGTATAATAGATGTAGCAGTGTGTATAGATGATAAATGATTCTAGATATTTTACAGAAATCATAGTTACAAAATGGCGTCTATTTATAAAATACATTAAATATAGGTGCTTAGTATTCAGAATGCTTATTCAAGTCTTAAACATTAGCCCCCTTAGCATATTGACCTCAAGCATCTTACATCTCTTGCATTTATAAATCTCTGTTTTTTGTTGTCCATTTGCATACACATAATTGAAAAACAAGACAAATAATTTAACATTTCGTTAATTGGAAACATGCATTTTTACTACTATTGAAAACTTATTCTTAAATACATACAAAGCAATATAATTAAATTTTAAATGTGCATTGCAATGAATGCAACAGACTGCAAAATTTAGAGTCAACCTTAGCTCCATTTGCATTAACTTGTGCTGCCATATGTCGATGCTTTTATAATTTTGTTGTAACTAAATACAATTCTTATTTAACTACTTTCATATATTAAAAAAAGTGGTGTCTTTTCATAAGTTACGATTTTTATCATTTACATAACTAGAAACTATTAAGATGGTAATCATGTAGTGTCATCATCGTTTGCATGATTAGAACAATTTCCAAAATTATAATTAAAGTATACCAACAAAATCAAAGCAGATTAATGTAGTCATTATATGCAAATTTGAAGAATGTAAATAAAGTATATTTTAAGCAAAGACATTACTTATTTGCTTATTTTCTTGCTGTTTTACTTTAATTCTAATGTAAATCAAGTCTTGAAGATGTGTCTTGTTGCCAAATATATGTGTGGAGATAACCAAGAAGTACCCGCATCTTTTGTGTTTCCTTGCTCTGTGTTTGATGCCAAAAGCCATTACCATTAATAATAAATTTGACCAAACAATCACCTGTGGCAAATGCCAAACATGATTTTGAGTATGGGTCTCCTTTCCCTGCGATCTTATGCACCAGCAACCTAATGCTATAGTTAGGATTGATTGAATTACTAGTTGTGTTTTCTTTCTGTATCAGTGAAATTATTTTTGTGTTTGTTCATTACTTGAGTGGTCTGGTGGAAATCAGCCAAATATGACCCTTGTGACATTAAACCTTAAAGTCAACCCCTGCAATTGAATAAATGAACTTCCCCTAGTCCATCCCCTTTGGTGATCTATAGATGTGTACAGGATTCACAAACTCAAGTTACACTAGAGATCTATCTTCCCATGGAGTTTACTGCCTCTGGTAAACATGTCGATAGCAACCCCAGGATACTATTGCTCTAGCGACCTTTGAGTAGTAAGCAGTACAGGTTCTATTTCTGTCGCGTGCATTCATCCCAGGATGTATTTTTCTTCTGTGTCATTTCTTCCCTACATCATAAAACCACTCTTTTTCGTCACAATTACTTGATATTCTTTTGTTTTTGGCGCAGCTTCACCAAACATAGCCTTGTGTCATATAACGCAAAACCAACCCCAAGTTCACATCCCTTCTTACCAGAGCCCCTCTATATTGTACCCTGGATACGTCATTTTTGTTTAGAGAGTAAAAATGTGACTAAACATAACACTGAAAAATGAAAATAGGTCTACTGGGTACTGAGCTAGAAATCCTTATCTGTATCGGGCACAACACATATACTTTATATGGACAAAAGTATTTGGATACTGCATGTTTATCAGAAAAAGTGCTTTATTATTCCACTTTATAACATGTGTTGTTCTTGTCTCGCCAGTTTGTCCCACAAGTGCTCGATTAGATTGAGATCAGGGCTCTGAACAGGCCAGTCAAACAAATTCACCTAATTTTCAGGAAATCAGTCCAACACACGTTTTGCAGTATGACACGGAGCTCAAGAAACAGCCATCATCAACGTAGTATTGCCATAGTGTAGGAAAGGCCAAATAATTCAGAACATCGAGGTACATGAAGCAATGGGTCAAGTCCAAGTACATAAAGCAATGAACCTGGAAAAACAACTCCACAATAAGATGGAACCTCCTCCTAATTTCTGCAGTGTCCAAATACTTTTGTTCTTATAGAGTATAGTGTATGTATTCGACATTCTGCAGTCTTTCCTGTGTAACTTCTAACCAGTTTTCACCAATAGAATGTTCCCTTGGATTTTTCCACTGTATGCCATTGTATGCGATAGGGTCTTTTTCTCAAAACACTTCTCAAAATCCTGTGGCACCCATAGGCTTGGAGTTTGGAAAATGCAGATTATGCTATTGAGTAGTTGTACAAACATTGCATTTTAAATGAGTTTTTGAGACATTAGGCAATGACAAATTCCATCAAATAAATAATAGAAGTAACCAAAAAATAATTACAAATATTCACCTGCCTTAATTTCTTTAGTTCACAAAGGATTTTAATTAATTCTTTAACAATTGTGAGATCTGTGAGGTGCCCGATGTTTTCTTTCTTATTGACACACTCATTAATATGAAGTACATTTTAAGACATGCTAATTGTTAAATAACTGCAAAAATTGTATTATTTACGTTTATAAATCGTACATATTTTCGTAAATTTTTTCATTCCTAAACATCAAAAAGCATTGAAAAGGTTACTACCTGATTGAACCAGTGGAACTAGTAGAGCTAAACTTAAAGATTTTGGTATAAATCATACAAAGTACATTTAGTTTCACCACCATAAAAACACTGGTTTTATTGTTTTAGTGCTTTAACTTAATTTAGAAAATTTACTACTCTTAATGTAGAAAGGTTTGGAAAGTAGGGTGCCAGCTCAGGTATTCGACCTCGTTACCTGTGTGACGGGTTCAGAATTACAAGGTCGTTACCTTGTAGGTTACCTGGTATGTTCAACGTTGCCTTTGGTATAGATCCAGGACTGTCGTCAATAGCCTGTTGTGTTTGTTCCTCCAGTGAGACATTCATTACCTATATACCTTATTCTAGAAAGAATTTTAAACTCATTGCATGTTTATTAGAGAATTTTCTTATAATGCTTTCTAAATAATAAAGTATAACAGATATTAATGCCATTTCAAATCAACGTTATAGTTATGAACAGGTGTAATTTTGATTTTACAGCATTTTTAGAAAACGTTAATTCAAGCATTTACCAACCAAGACCACCAATTCAATTAAACCAAATTAAATTGGTGATACTGTAGGGTTAAATAACTATATATACTGTGCTATTTTGGTTATTTGGTTTAGTTTGAGCTTACTTTTACTTTAGATGAACATTTCTCGGAGGACGTGGAGTCAGTTCAAGTGTTCTGCCATTTTTGAGAATAGTGTCGGATTCCTCAATATCCTGACAGCTCTCACTGTTGGTGCTACACCAGCCATGTTCTACTGGATGGCTAAAAATGTGTCGCATCAGGAGGATGTCAAACTTGTTCGCCGTAAGTACTCTTAATTTAAGATCCTGATTTTTATACTTTGTTTGTTAATATTTCAACTACGAACTCCAGCACTCTTGGTATAGTGTTTTTAAGCTATCTCTTGTCTTTATGTTTCATATTACTTAGGTATTTCATGATAGGTTGTATCACAAATTCTGGTTACCAATAACTTAGGTAATAGACATAGTAGTCTAATAGTAGAAATAGTCTAGGACATCTAATTATATCGTTACTTTTAAAGTACACTAGGGGGCCCACCCCGTGCTCACTGACGCTCGCCAACCCCCGGAGGATTGCTTTGCAATCCTCATTGGTTTGCTGGGCGAACCTTACTCGTTTCGCTCGCATCAATAAAGACATTGTTTACAAAATATGATATTCAAAAAACTTTTTTTCAAATATAAATTTGTTGCACTACAGAAAAATTATATAGTACCTCTGGAATCAGAACTTGAACAATTTGGAATTCAAATGAAAGCTTTGAGCAAATTTTGACTCAAAATGTGAGCGCTGGTTTGGAAATCGAATACCCAACATGTTGTTCGTAAGCTGCAACAGATTCGACTAAATATTCATTTTTTTTTTCAATAAAACTTTATCCGATAACGCTATAAATTCAATTGAGGCGCGAGGCTTCATGGTAAACAAACAATCGTACAGTGTTGCCAAAACGTGATAACAAATAACGTTTTTTTTTTGCGTGCCATGTAAGAGAATTGTGTATATAGATTCGGTTTAATTTTACTTAAATTTTAACTTGCACTATCCCTTTTATGTTTAATGCTAATACTCTTGCTGCAAGGGTATTCAACAGAGGATTTGGTCTCAATTCAAAATTTCTATCACTTTAATTTTTCAATTCAGAATTGATCACCGAAACCCAAGAACTTGGGATTCTTTCCCCAGATTTGGGCCATCAGAAGGTGTGTTCGAGCATCACAACCTTGAGATATCCGAGTGATCTTTCCTCCCTTTTATTTCTACCCTTGCCTATCTATCTACTCTTTTCTTCTTCTTCCTCCCTCACTGTGTTTGTCCTGTGCTTGGCCAAATATGGATCTTGCACCAGGGTTCGAAATAAGTTGCGGCAACCACAACAAATGCTGTGAGCTTAACTTAAATCGCAGCGATGATCAATGGTTCTCACAGCAAGTTTTGCTGGTAGTATTTGAAACAGAAAGTTTCATTATTTCTTTTAAATACCAGCTATTAGAAAGAAAAAAATTTTTAAGAAAAACTATGTGCCTTAATGAGGATAAGTGCAGATGGTTCTTCACTTTCAGATTTTAAGGCTGATTGAGCAGTTCAGAAATGGTTTCGTGCATATGATTGCAGATCTTGCTTTTAGCTATGTAAATGTGAAACAACTGCCATTTTCTCTAGCCTAATTTTTGACTGATGCCTTTGTAAACTTGATAATAAGGAAATAAATGTGCGTCTACAGTATATTATTTGAGTGTTTTTTAAATCTCAGATGTATTTTAGGGTTTCATAACAAATTGCAGAAAACTTGCAAGTAAAGTGAAGTATTTTTTTCTTTGCATCGCATTATTCATTCAATTGTTTTAAAGTTTAGCAAAAAATGTGCAACTGCAGTTTACTGTTAGTACGAAACTTTAGGTTTTGCCATGAGCTGTATAGTTTTTGCTGCCAGCTTTTAAAAGCTCACAGCAATATTTGCTGCCAGCTTCAAAATCGTATTTCAAGCCCTGCCTTACACCATAAAACGCGAAAACAACTAACCAAGCGGTCTCGGTCACTAGTAGTCGCATCCTGACTGTTGAGTGTTTTTAAGTTTGATACTAACTGGTTTTTATGCTCATTGCGGGCCCTAAATCTATATTTTTAGTTTAAATTTCTTCCTCCCTTCAACAAATTTTTTATTAAATGAGCTACTTTGCAGAGGGTGCTCCGAAAGTGATGTATCCTGTCGATAGTAGGATATGTAACAAATGCATAACAACCATCATTTTTTTCACCTTAAATCAAGTACAGTAGAACTCCAATTATCTGAATTAATTGGGACCATACCCCATCCAGATAATTTGATAATTCACTAAACAAAATGTTGTTTCTTTGTTTAAAAAAAAATTTGCTTTTGTAATTTAATGACTATGGAAATAATTTTGTTTTCATCTGTACTTACATGCTGTATTAAAATGTATCATTGCTTGAACATAATGGTCAAAGTTGGTTATTTCGCTGTCTTTACTTGTTTTCGTGCAGCCAAGTTTTGCATGTGCTTCACAGTGGGTAGCTGTATTTTTCAGCTTAAATCAAGTACGGTAAAACTCCAATTATCCAGATCAATTGAGAAAAGACCTCATATGGATAATTTGATAATTCAACAAGAAAAATGTTTTTGTTTTTTTAGTAAAAAAATTTCTGTTTTAGTATGTATTGTAATTTAATTACTCTGAAAAAATTTTTTACTTACATACTGTATAAAAATGTAACATTGCTTGAACATAGTGGTCAGAGTCAGTTATTTCGCTGTCTTTACTTATTTCTGTGCAGCTAAGTCTCGCATGTGCTTGACAGTGAGTAGCTGTAGAGGGTCGCACTCAGGCTGCTGCTCTATCCATTTTAGCGCTGTGTCAAGACACTCCTTACTAGCTAGCAGTCTCGCATCTGGTTAAGTGGCAATGTATTCGTCATCTTTTGGGTTCTTCAGGCAATGTCGTCTTCAATGAGTCTCTCGCACTTTGAATGAGTTCATTTTCACTGAGAATTTGGAATCCAGGGTCCTAAGAATCACACCAGCCACTCGCTTACTTCCTCTTCACTGTATTCAGAACATCCAAGAATTGTCACTGATGTTTCTTATGTCCTCAACTGACACTTTGTCCTTGTTGTTTTTGTCATTCACTGTTAAGAAACTTTTAAAATGTAGATTTTGCTCACTTCTTTTCTCAAAGCCATCTGGATAACTGGAGTTCAGTTACTTAGAGTTCTGTATATCTATTTGCACTTTTCATTTCACTTTGATCATGCGATTTCTACCATATCATTTGAGCCTTACATCTTGCTGATAATTGCCACTTTTCCATTGCCATTTATAAAGCTCGTTCATAATATCAAATCTGTTATACAAATACTTTCCCAGGCTCTGATTTTGATGAATAAAACGTAGTTTTGACCTTTCAAACTTCAGATCATCGCAATTTTTTTAATGATTGTGCTTCTTGAATATGTCATCCAAAACATGTGTATGATTACATAGACCACACAATTGCAATAATTGTGCTGTCCTTTGTTAAGGACAATGAGGGTCCACCCACTGGGTGCCCCTTCACAAGTGACCATAATTTCTGGCCTTGTAGTGTCCAAGGACAAGTCCTTAGTGCCCACCATTGGCAGTAGTTACCATCGATTCGGGCTTTGTAGTGGCCAAGGATAGTGTCCAGCACCTGTCATTGGGAAAAAAACATGCACCACACTTCATCTTACAGCATATCTGTAAGATGAAGTGTGGTGTATGTTTTTTTTCTATTTTCGTCTTGTGTGAAATCTTGTTTTCAACTGCACACATGCTACCTACAAGAACAAGCATGCAAAATTGCACATTTATATTTCTCAAAGACTAAGTAAAATGTTTTTAAATGGTATTTAATAACATGTTAGGTTTTCTCAATTGCAATGATACATTGCACATCCAATTTTTTTCTGTGATTGAACATGTAATCGATATTTTTCAGCCAAAAGAAAATCTATTGCGATTCCTGCTCGTCGCCCTGAATAATAAAGAAGGTTTTGGTCACCATAGTGTTTGGAACAAAACAGTCTTATTGTGATAACAAATGGATATGATTCCGATTGTGAATTCCTTGCTCATTGTAGATGTGATCACTCATTGGAATAACTCTTTTATATTTGCCAATGGATAGCATTATTATGATTAATGCAATCCATGTATATTTTTGTTAAAATATGTTTGACCAGACATTGTTATTTGAGTGGGCATGTGTGTTTTCTTCATTTTTCGAAATTGTTTTAATCCGCCATTAGAAGTTTCTATTTTCACTCACGATTGACGATTTTGTTTCAAAATATATTTATTGTTATTGGACAAATACTAATATTTAAACACTAGTTTGCATTATACTGTTCCCCAATCCCTTTCAAATTGTTTTTGTTTGAAGTTGTCTGTCTTGTGTGTTTGGCATAGCTTGGCCAAATATGACTCTTGTGCCATAAAACCACAAAGGATCCAACTAAAATTAGTTTTTAATAATTAACAGTATGATTTGAATTAGCATTGTGATATTTACAATATAAGGAATTATTTTATATTCTTGTTTCACATTCTACATTCAGAATTTGTTTAATGAAAATTTGACTTTTGTTACTTATAATTTGTGGTTATGCCCTGCCTAAAAGCCCAGTAACTCCAAAGATGTATTGAAAAGATTTCAGTGTAACCTATTTTGATCTCGTGAATTGAAAGTAGCAAATGTATTTTGATATTTCATCATAATTTCTCTAGAAAACCCAAAACTTTTCAGGTGAAGGGGATGAACCCAAATTTATATATGCATATTTTTTTAATATTCAATCGCACTAAATACAATATTTGTATTCTAATACATCAGATCAAATTTTTTTGCTAGTGTATTTAGTTGAGGACAAAGTGAGCAAACAAATAAATTTTATTACAAAATTGCCTTTGATTTTCATGAGACATGGAAAATGATACATGGTAGGCTGTTTTCTATTATAGATACAAGTTTTTGTCATTTCAGAGTGTGGCCTGCTTAATATTTTTATAGAAATACTCTTTTGAGAGCTAATAAGCATGTAAAGTAATTTCTTTGTTTGGAGACAATACTCGTTTATTCGTTAATATAATGTCTAATGTTTTCTGAAAAAAGTGTACATTATCTCATATTTAGCATATTATTTACCTGTTTTTGTAGCGTTATGAAAGGTTTTTCTGCCAAGATAAATGTAGGTGGTGATAGTGTTCTGGAGATGGAATATACTTCCTAATACATATTCTGGATGTGATGTTGACTTATATTTCTTTTGATTTCAGCACATTTCCAATATAATTGAACATCATTAATTCTTAAATTTTGCTGTTTTCTTTATTCAACTCCTAGTTTTATGGTCTTGCGGTCAGTGATTAATTTAATGAAGTAATTGTATTAACTACATAGGCATCCTGTTAAAAAATCGAATAAATGCCGATTCATGGTTGAAACATTTAATGTGAAAGCTTTTAAAACTTGCCTCTTAATTAATTATTTTATTTTCAAGGTAATAAAATATTTAATTTTGTATCAAAAATTATTTTATAGTTGAAAAATATACCAATACTTGAAAGGCAATTGGGAAGAGTTTGATAATGAATATTCCAAACAATGAATTATGAATTGATGTATATATTACATTTAATATGCCAATTAAATTATACACCAAAATGGTGGAAAACCAAATTTGAAGGTTACCCTAATGTGAATCGTGCAAGAGATTTTGGGTAAAAACCTTGGAAGAAAAACCTGTTTTGCGTCTTGTTTGTACTGATATTCAGTTGTGTTTGACTAGTATTATTCTTTAGATTTAATACCAACCATATTCATTCTAGTCGTTTGGATTTAATAAATTGCCTGGTGTATTTAAGCTGTGCAAATGTATTCAATAACTGTAAATAACCTATTTTATCTGAAATGTCTTGACTGGATTTATGAATTTGTGTATATGTAAATATTGCATTGAATTTTTCAATGTTTTTATCTTTGAGTCAAAACGTCTTATCTTGAGTTTACGTCAAAATAAACTGTTTACAGTTACCTTTTATTTGTCATTTCTAACAGCTACTTTAAATGCTTATTTAATGTGTATAGTATGTGTTGTAAATCATGACATTATAGTTTGAATATTTACGCATAGTTGGTCCTCACGCATAGTTTCAATCTTTATATCTTCTTTAATAATAGTTTACTCTTCCTTAAACCCTGGTGGTTGTGTCTCGTCAAGGTCATTAGCAAAACTGACCACATCCTGATCGCTGAGTTATGTCGTCATTAGACGAAACCTGACCCTTAACCATGTTACGTCATCCAAAACAGAAACATCGTAAAAAAAGTAGCAATGTATCTTCATGACGAAATATCTCGTGACTAAGGAAATTAGTCATATCTCGATGGACAGCTCGCCGAAACCTTTTGAAGGGTTCAATCATGGTGCTCATTTTGTTCAGTAACTGATACCTGCTTGATTCAGTGATTATTATATTGTGTGAAATTTTTTATCCAAATATGATATTCATTTTCTCTATTGTAGAAACAACTATACATATTCTTACTAAATGAAATTGTATCTAAAAAGTATGAAAATTCAAAATTAATGTTTGAGTGAGGTGCAGAATTATTCAGTGTTTTGCAACACAACTCCAAGCAATTGCAATTGTTCATTAGGCATTGTGTCCGAATTTTGAAACCTGCAGTCAAATCAGAAACAGACGCAAAACACAATTATCGGCTAAATATGTATTACAAATTTATAATAAAACGTCAAAGTTAATTAACTTACTTTATTTAAAAACAAGGCATACTTTCATAATTTGCAATTCTGTCGGTAACTTGAAGAAATATTTTGTCATTGACATAGAAGATGTGTTATTTATTAAGTGTCTGTGGTAATTTGGTCGGTGTAGAGAAGTTGTTCCGTAGCTAGAAAAAAGAAAAAAAAAGGTGTGAAAAGGAGCGTGCTTTGTACTGCAGACCATTGTAGCATATGATTTTTTAAAAATTCGGCTAAAATTTTGATAAAATCAAGGAAAAATTGTTCTGCAAAGATTTTTGCGATGTACATCGCAGTTTTAAGCTCTTTCTGCTTCTGGGTCAGTGAGTTGTGTGAGTAAACTCTAATATGTTCTGGTAGAATAGATGTTAAAGATGGGAAGATGTAATTATTAATACCTTTATATTCTTTAGACTACGGCCAGTAACACAGTTGTACTGTAATAATTTCTTGACAGAAAAACAAGACAGTGATTTCTCTAGCCATAGTCAGAAGGTTAAGGTACTGTTTTGAACAAATTAATAAACTGCTGCGATTCTGTTACACTCTGATGTTACTTGATTGTACACAAGTAAATTTTAACAAACACATGTTTAAAAAGTTTGTATTTAACAATATTTCTTTTTAAAATGTTTACTAAATTTTGGGGTAAGACGAATAAGTTTTTAAAATATGAATTTGTAATGTATTTTTGAAATTCGTAGTAACTACAGTATCGCTTGATTTAGTAACACTTGTAATGGTGTACTTATTAATTTTATCAACAAATTTTATTTTAAAAATTTCCCAACCTTTCCAGAAATAGTTTAGAAAATTCAGAAATAAATTTTGAACATCTTAAATATGATTGTGTAACAAATCTTGATACTTAATTTTGCAAAACAAATTGTTCAATTTGTGTGAAGAATGTATTTTTGAAAATTGTGTTGTAAAAAGAAATAAAAAATTATATTCATATTAAATGCTATTTTTTCAATTGTTTTTTTATCAATCTTTAAAATGTCCTATTAATTTTGTTTGATAGAAATTAATTTTACTAAGATGTTTCTAAATGTTCCGTTATAATTAAATTGTTTTTAATTTGTAGCAGGAGTCGCCAAACCACTTCTCGCAGACATACTAACAAGAAAGAGAAAATAATTTTTTATATTGCACTAAAAATAAAATTCGTTAGTTATACCTGACAGGTTATCAATATTAAGTTTATAACTCAAGAGAAAGAATGGTTGGAGTTTTCAGTTTTGTAATATTCAACTTGAATATTTACCAGTTCATATTGCAACCAATCCTGTTCTGGTACTTGTAGGCGGCGTAGGTTCAATCCTTTCCTTGGTATTTCTCCTGTTAATAAAGTTTTTGTGTGTATTCAGCCAAAGACCGTCGTGTACACTGGGGTTGGTGCACGTTAAATCTGGCGTGGTTTGGAGAGGGGTGCCATCTCGAGTGTTGACTTCGACATCTGACCATAAGTCACAGTTGTAACGTGTCCTCGAATTTTTCCCTTCGGGATTGATCCCGGACATTTACCCAACAGTCTTGTGTTACTCCGTTTAATTCAAGGTCTGGCGGTTAAGGTGTTAGCCCCTAGATGGGAAGGTTCCTGGTTCGAATCCGGGTCAGGGCATGGATATTTGTTGTGGCCGAGAGTCCTCACGTTGGGTTGGTGTGGAAGTTTGGAGAGTGGGGTGCCATCTCGGGTGTTGTCTTGTCATCTGACCGTGATTTAAAATAAAGTGTTGTTTTCGGATCTTTCCCTTTGGAATTGATTCCGGACTGTCGTCAATATCTACCTTTTTCAACCCCAAACTGCCTCTGCATTACATATCTAACTACTAAACTATGATCAATAGTCTATCTGACCAAGTGGTAGGTAGTTAATTAGCATCGCACTGGAGCAACACAACGGGGTATTGGCTATGGTAAAGGATCCATTCCGAAGAGAAAAAAAAAAAAAACACTGCTCTATTTTGTTTGTGAACAACGATCAGATGACGATGCAGCCATCTGAGCTGGCACTCAAAACTTCACACATCAACGTGAGAACATTTGAGGCCAATAGATTTAACGTGCACCAGCCCTCGTGCACAGGACGATCTTTTGCTCGGCCGAGTTTCGAACTCTTCATGGCTTTTACATTCTTTTGGTTCTATATTTCCTTTATCAGCATTATCCTAATGATTCCAATGCCTCTATAGTGTACCTTGAAGGAACAAATTATACCAGCTTAAAATAATGTGGCGATCTATACAAATTATTTGAGTAGCTTTTGTTTAAAGAAAGATTTGAAATATTTCATCGAGTGATGCAGAAATTTTATTTATGTTGCTTACTTAAAAAAAATATTTAGAATTTAAATCGGATTTTAATATGAAAAGGTTGAATGTTCGTCAAGAAGTACCACAAATCTGGAAAAAGACATTCAAACAAATAATTCTGCCTGATTTGTTAGCTGAAATATTTCAATTGGGCTTATGCATAAAAAAATATATAAATTTGTGTGATTGTGCAATGGAATGTTTCATTTAATGGATACAGATGGCAGCACCAATACGTCTTCACCAATCTCATACTGTCTATCAGTTTTCTGGTTCTAATTTTAAAGTGTATTTCAAAATTTATAACTTTTTTTGGATTAAAAAATGCACGATAAAATACAAATTTCATCGCTACTTTTTTGTCTCAGAATATTTCTCGAATTAAAACTATCATTTTGATGTGAAAAGCCTGTATTCAGAAAATAATTCATTAAGCCAAGCATTCAGAAAATAATTTCGCTGGCTGTCTTTTTTTTTTCAGAAGCATTGCGTTTGAAGATTTTTTTTAATGTTTATTTGACTTGACGTATTCAGAATAATATTTTTTCTTAGTGTTTAACTGATTCTCTGATTTTACAAACTTCAGAATGTATGTGATAATTTTGAAAAACTCTCAAAAAACATTTCGGGAGCAGCGTGCTTACTTTTATCACGAAATACATCCTTGCCCTTCACGAGTGCTTTTTGAGTAATTTAATGCAATTGGTAATTGGTAATTTTAGTTAACGTCGTACTAGAGCAACACAACGGGCTATTGACGACGGTCCGGGATCAGTCCCTTAAGGGAAAGATCCGAGGACAACACTTCGTAATTTAGAACCACGGTCAGATGACGAAGCAATACCTGAGCTGGCACCCCACTCTCCAAACTTCCACGCCAACCCAACGTGAAATTTAATGTAAATTACAAACAAACTATGTAGATCCATAAGTATCTTTCATTCGAAGGAAAATACAAAAGAACTAAAAGTATATAATTAACGTAGGTAGGTTTTTATTTAACGTCGCCCTGGAGCAACACAATGGACTGTAGATGACGATCCGGGATCAACTCAGAAGGCAAAGTTACGAGGACAACGCCTCGTAATTCATTAATTGTAAATTCATTGATTGTTTTAGTTTTTTTGTGTTAAAACACCTATTTTTTATTTGAGTTTGAAGTTTTTTCAACAACATTTTGTCACAAAGTGATGAATCAAAGTGAAAAAAAAAAAGACCACGGATAATCGTGTAGGTAAGGTAATTTAAATTAACTTTGTACTAGAACAGCACAACGGGCTAATGACGACTGTCCGGGATCAATACCCTAAGGAATGATCCAAGGACAATACCACGTCATTTCGAATAACTGTCAGATGACGAGGCGACAACAAGAGCTTGTACACCACTCTCCAAACTTCCACACCTCGCTAACGTGAGGACATTTGAGGACAAAACATATTTAACATTTACTAGCCCCTCTGTACACAACGATTCGAACTCGAAACTCTCAGGTTGTTAATCCGTTACTCTTCCAATCGGTCTAACATTTTTCATTAATGTTGGAAAACTTAATTGCTGGTCATGGGATACACAAATACACTCTATAACAAAAAAATCTACGCACCAAGAAGGAGTTGTCCGATGGAGACAAAAATTTGTGGATAGGAAAATCATGTACAGAATAGAAAATGATTAAAATTTCAGAACAATTAAATGATTTATTTCATAGTTACAGTAACGAGCTCAATAAGGTGTTGACCCGCCTCTAGCCTGGATGCAAGTTGCCACACGGCGTGGCATAGACGGATAAAGCTCCCGGATGGTCTCCTGCGGTATTTCTTGCCAAATTTGCTCCAATTGTCGGACTATATCATCAACATTCCCTACCGGATGCAGTCGCCTTCCCATCATATCCCAAACATGCTCGATGGGAAAGAGATCTGGTGATCTGGCTGGCCAAGGAAGTGTTTGACAAGCTTGAAGACAGTTCATAGCAACACGTGCCGTATGTGGTCTGGCATTGTCTTGCTGAAAAATAAGCCCAGGGTACTGCGAAAAGAACGGTGGGAAAACAGGTCTCAGAATGTCGTCAACGTACCGCTGTGCAGTAAGTGTACCTCTAATGACGACCAAAGGGGTCCGGCTATCAAGGGGAATGGCACCCCAGACCATAACTCCTTGTTGAGGGCCCGTGTGGCGTGCAATAGTGAAAGCAGGATCGGCACGCTGCCCTGGGCGTCTCCAGACGCGTCTTCAATGATCCACACAGTTGGAAGCGGGATTCGTCGCTAAAGACTATACGTCCCCAGTCAGCATCGTTCCAGCCTGATCGAGCCAAGCACCACTGTAATCTGTCTCGACAGTGTGCAGGCGTGAGTGCCAGGTGGCGTAACGGTCGGTACGAGCGTAGATTTCGCTTTCTCAGCCGTCTGTTAATGGTCATGGTGGACACTCGTGTGTGGGTCGCACGACTGATGGTTGATAGCGATGAATCAGGCGCTGTGACAGCTGATCTGACAATCACACTGTCCTCGCGATCTGTTGCGGCCCTACGTCGACCGCTACCATTATGACGCTGAAATCTGCCATTGTCTATCCACTCTTGCCAGCATCTTCTAATCGCCTCATCGCTTCGACTCACATGACGAGTGATTCTCCGATATGCTCAACCTGCCTCTTTCAATCCAATGATACGTCCTCTTTCAAACTCTGAAAGTTGCTCGTAATGAGCTCGAATCCTGTGGCGAGGCATTTTTTCAGTTGTTAAAAAGTTTTCTTAATACCAATGCAGAAGAAATTTTTAACAACAGTTCAAGAACAACTCCTTATATACACCTGCTGGATGCGCAGTTCCGATGCGCTGGAGATCGCACTATTCATTCATTGGACACCAAATTTTAATAATTTTCATATTAGGTCAAAACATTTTTGCATACGAAATTTCAAAGCAATCGGATGATTCCTTCTTGGTGCGTCGATTTTTTTTGTTTTAGAGTGTACCTTCATGTACACTACCCTACAATAATGGACCGTACGTCAGCGGATTTGCATAAATCCGACTACTTGTTTGGGGATTGTTTACGTGGTATGGCCTGGGACCTTTGCATGTTGTTCCTGTCAATTGAACGCCGACATGAACATTTTGGACAAGCATGGTCTTTCTACGCTCTGGCAATTTTATGGAATGGACGAATGTTACTTCCATCACGACAACGCTCCATATCATGTTACAGCCTCTGCCAAGCAGTGGTATCAAGATATGGATGTAAAATGTCTTCCATGGCCTGCTCAGTGTCCCGACCCAAACCCCATAAAACATTTCCGGGACGAGTTAAAGCGACGCTTACGGACCAGGGAACCACGTCCGAAATCTACAGCTGAGCTGGCGAAATTCTTGCTGCAGGAATGGACACAAATACCCATAGCTGTGTATCAAAACCTTGTTGAAAGTATACCCAGAAGGGTTGATAATGTAATTGTAGCACGTGGGGGACCATCCCCTTATTAAAGCATGTATTATTTCCCTTTTACCATCACATCTTGCTGACCGGTCCATTATTATAGGGTAGTGTACATGGTGCTGATGAACATTAGATCTGTCTTGGTCGTGAGTGTTCTCACTTTGAGGTGGTATGGTAGTTTGGAGTGTAGGGTGCCAGTTCAAGAGTTGATCTTGTCAATTGACTGTGTTTGAAAATAACGAGATGTGGTTCTTGTGTCCACAGACGTGGAATGTAAGTAGATTGAGCATTGCTTCTGAGAGAAGCTTCAAAAAGTGTAACCAGCATGACGACTAGTAGTCACGTGACTGCTCTGTGGAAAAATTGTCTTGGTGAGTCGATTTGGAATTTCACCGCCTCGTGTAATGATATAACAACTTATCACATGGTACATGTCTGAAATTTCGATGTTACCATCTGTGACATAAGTAACAAATGCCCCGCTCCCAGTCTCACAGTCCAAGACAGTTTTATTGCTGGAGACATCACAGATAACCAACGACGTAATACCAATCATATTGGTGATATGTCACCAATAGTAGAACGTGTGAGTGGGCGGAGTTTTTATTTCCCCTTTGAGACGCTTCTTGCTGATGAATTTCGGACACTTTTAACGATTTGGGCCGTATATATTTCTTTTCATGGTGCAGTATTTTTTTTTCGTGAGGAAGCAAAGATCAAAAACTTGTTGCTAGGGGTGGGGGACTGAGAACGTATCACCAGGGTCGGACTGACTGCGTGGAAGCTGTGAAATTACAGTTCTAATTAGCAGAGGCGTAGCGCGAAATAGCCCTGAATACCCTTATAAAAATAAAAAAAAATTCGGTCGCAAAAGATACAAATCGATAAAACTTGAAGTAAAGTCGACGATAATTTAAACAAATCTGAGTATTTTTGATTTTTAGCGCTAAAATCAAACCAGGGTGTTAATGCCCCGTTCTTTGAGCTTCAAGTGACAGTGGTAACACAGTTTTAAGAGTAGTCCCGATTAGCAAACGGAGAGTTGTGAGTTCGAAACAAGGTCCAACCAAGTACCATCATGTACGTGCATCAACAGCTGATGAATGTTAAATCTGTCATGGCCTCAAATATCCTCCCGTAAGCGGGGCGTAGAAGTTCGAAGAGTGGGGTGTCAGCTCAGGTGTTGCCTCGTCACCTGATCGTGGTTAAAAATGACAATATGTCGTTCTCGGAACTTTCCCTTCGTGACTGATCCCTGTACGTCGCCAATAGCCCCCCTTCTGTTGCTCTAGTAAATTCAATTACTTAGACTTCAGCCTCGAAAGATTTCTTACTATTATTTGCTTACGTGCGTGGCTAGCCCGGCGTTGCCCTTGCCCGTGATGTAAATTATTAATCTGGTGTAAAAATTTCCACAGATTTAAAATCCGTTGAAATTTTCAATCTATCTTTAGCGATTCCGATTTTACGAAAAAAAATTAACAATCAAAGTCAAAATGTCTTTTATTTTTTGCTCTCATACCCTGAAATGGAATAGGACATGAAATGTAATCTGTTTCTTTTTTTAACGCGAAGGGCAGAAGAGGCAATATATTTCACGTGACGCAATAAATAAAATATATATTCAATTTATAAAATTTATTTATTTAAATAAAATCATATTTTTAGGTATCGATCTAAAGTGAAATTTTCCTCAGAGTAAAATCCGTTGAAATTTTTACTCTATCTTTAACGGTCTAGTAGATAGAAAAAAGAACCACATAATCAAAGTTAAAAGTTTTTTTTTTATCCACTGCTGGAAAATCATTCCTCTGCGCAAAATGAAAGCGGAAACGAAAAAAATTAATTTAGAATCTACCGCGATGAAAAAGACTTGACATGATTCCACAGCCTGACGACAAGGTCACGTGGGTAGAAAAGTCAACATTCCGGTGTTTCTTCTCTCTTCGGTAGAAATGAGGTGATAACCCGTTGGAGAATAAACTATTACATTCATTTAAAATATTCTAGATTGAATTTTAAAATTCGCCGCGACCCAAAAATTGCAAAAAATTCGGCCTACGTGTGTGCCAAATCTCATTGCTGTAAGTGATATAGAATCGTCAGGATTTTGTGGCAACAAACAGACAAACACTTCCTTTTATAATAGTAGAGATGGGGTTTTTGTTATGCGTAATGTGTACCTACTGTATAAATTATATATTAGATTCTTCTTCCCTATTGCCCGTGTCATACTGAGTTTAGCATCTCATCCAGAGAATATGCACAGTGGGCCCTTGCGGCGTGGTCTATCATCCTCACCAGGTTCTCTAATTGTTTCGCCTTCGTAAAAGACTGCCTCAGGCTCAAAGGCTGCTTTTAGATCATCTCCATCGAGTTGCAAGGATTATGCAGAATTATGTCTTTAAAACTCCATTCAAACGAGGGTTAAAATGGTTTGTATTTTTCTGTCTTTGGTCTGTGCTTGAAAAACAAAGGCGAATATAATGAACTTATAAGATTGTCTGAGTTTATTAGCGAGCTACTAAGATTGAATATAAACAATTCTCATATGTATTAGAGTTTTTTGTTTGCAATGATATCTTGGCATCCCTCAGTATCAATGCTGCGATACGCTACTGTTAATTAGAAACACTTGTTTCAACAGATCCCATCTCACTTGTTGTTTTTGACAAAAAAATTTCTTTTACCTTGATAGAAATCTGTAAAGAAGACGAAATACAAAACAGAAAAAAAAGTATTTTATTCTTCAAGTTTTGATGTAACTAATCCTCTTGATGAAGGTGAAACCTTGACCAAGTACCAAAATCTATGTGTTTTAAGCCACTCATGAAACAGTTCCAGAACCAGAGTTCATTCAGGAGCTGCCCAACAGAGACGTCGATACAATCCAAAATATTAATGAGGCTGTGGAGCACCAAAATGTCGGAACGTGCTCCACCGACAAAAGTCATGCGACATCGACAGCAAAACATCGATGTTCAAAATTAAAACATCGATGTTGATAAAACATCGCCCAAAAAACATCGATGTTTTTAAACATCGATGCTTTTAAATATCAGTGTATTTAGGCCCCGTTCACATGAGGCGTTTCAATGTTCGTATTGCGAGGCTAACAAGGTCCCGTCGTTAAATTATGTTTATCTATTCCTCTAATTCAAGTATCTGTCTTTGCGACCTTGAAGAGTGGAACCCTGATAGCCTCACCAACGCGCGTTTCAAGGCGCCTTCACACAAAGGAGATCGATCGCTCAGACCGGTCGCCTGAGATTGTCGCACAGATTCATTTCCTGCACACAAACGATTCTAGCGAAGGGAAGCAAAACAAAATGTTTGACTGGCATTGTTCAGTTCTTTTTTGTAAATCGGCATCGTTAAAGATAGATTGAAAATTTCAACGAATTTGAAATCTGCGGGAAATTTTACACCAGATTATAAAGGATTAAATGGGATTTTCTTTAAATAAATAGTTTTTTAATTTTAACTTTTATATTTTCGCAAGACGAATTCAGACACATCTGACGAAGATATTGATTAAGAACACAAATTATCTCGATTTATAGAAAAGATATAACTTGAATGGAGTATTTAATTGCCTTAATTTACTGCTTCATATAATAACAACTAAAAATAGGATGCATATTTAACTGTATTAGATGTTTTGAAGAGTTTACAACAAAAGGGGTAGTAGGTAATTTTATTTCTGAGATAACATATACCGACAACGGTCCGTATAATCTTTCATGCGTGGCAAATGCCTTTAAAATAAAGCTAAGTTTAAACAATCAATTTGAAGTTATTTTTTAATGTCTTTATTTTAAAGACATTTTCCACGCATGAAAACTTAAATGGACCGTTGTCGGTATACGTTATCTTAGAAATAAAATTACATACCTTCCTTTTACCCTTTGTTGTAAACTCTTCAAAACATGGAATACAATTAAATATTCATCCTATTTTTAGTTGCTATTTATAAAAAGCAGTAAATTAAGGCAACTAAGCACTCCATTCAAGTTATATCTTTTCTATAAATCAAGATAAATAGCCCTTTTTGTGTTCGTAATTAAAATTGTCGTCAAATGCGGCTAAATTCGTATTGCGAAAACATAAAAGTTACAATAGAAAAATTATTTATTTAAAGAAAATCACATTTAACGTATCGATCTGGTGCAAAATTTTTCGCAGATTTCAAATCTGTTGAAATTTTTACTCTATCTTTTACGGTCGCGAAGATATAAACTTGTATTAAAGAATAAAAAACCATTTTGTTTTGTTTCTCAAATAAAATATACCACGACCAAAAAAAAAGTCGCCGGCGACTGAAATTCCTTGGTGACTATTTTGTCGTCTGTCATAACGGTCTCCTGATACTAGTCTTTTCGTATGAAGTGCTCTTATGGTTTCTATGTAAGTTTTGTCACCTTCACACAAACCGATCTGAGCGTTCGATCTACTTCGTGTGAAGTCGCCCTTACGAGCTTCATGTGAACAGGGCTTTAACCCGCAACTTAAATCTGGTTTAGTAACGTCAAATATTAATGTCCTCGGGGGGGGGGAGATAGGTTCCTAGGAGATGCCTGGGTGTGCGTCTCTGATCACCCCTCTGCACGAATCTATGAAGAAAACTTTTCCGGCTCAAAACGGACCAAAGTTGACTGATATCAATGAGCCGGACCACATATCTTCAGCGCACACATTCCAGGGTCGACCACGTCCACTCCCTATCGTGTTCATCCTGGGCAGATAAGGGTTTTTCGGACGGCGTGTCACTAGGCCCACTTCTAATATTTCTCATTAGAGGCTTTCCCTAGCTTCGGCTAATCCGCTGTGGGTTTTCAATAACTCGGTACGGAGGGGTCTGCTTCCATTCGAAGGGGGGGGGGGAGCGATTTAACTGTCATTTTCCGTGTTTATTAATTTATAACTAAGACTTTTTTTACCAGTCAAAGTAAAAAAAATAATAAGAACAATTAACAAATCTTTCATTTTCAAATTGAATAACTTAAAAAAGAAAATAATATTTACAACAATTTGACATAGGTACTACTAACTATAAGTATAATTAGGTAGGTACATGACAATAATTATTGTTTGTTATTATTAATTATTTATATAATTATGGGGGGGGGAACACAAAAACTACTTTTTTATTTACAATAAATAAAAATGTATTGGGTCCATAATTATTATAAGCCCCAATATTTGTTATTTACAGTTTGTAAAAAAAGAAGTTTGTTAACTTTCTCCACCTTAAGCCGACTTTTTTTTGCTCTAACTATCTCACCAGTTAAGGAAAAAACTATTTCTGATGGGACAGATGTCGTCATCACTTTAAAATATTTATATTGTTTATTTTTTTAAAATTTTTACTATGGTGCTTTTTGCATTCAAAAATTAAACATCGACATCGTAAAAACATTGTTGTTAAACAAACATCGGCTCCAATACATCGATGTTTTTTTTTTATAAAAGATCGATGTCGCACCCCTTCCACAGAGAGACCGAGGCAATCGAAAATATGAATGAGTTTACGGAGCATGAACTAGTTTGCAAACTCTTAATTTCTCTCACGAAAGTCACTAGATCAAATTCAAAATACCATGTTTTTCAGTTCACACTGTTACAGCATCTGTTCATCCAGGTTCTGTCCCTCAGAAACATCGATGCAATCGAAAATATGGATGAGTTTACGGAGCATGAACATGTTGGAAAACTCCTAATTCCTTTTACAAAAATCACCCGACCAAGTTAAAAATATCATGTTTTTCAGACCACACAGTTACCTAATCCTGTTTATACAGGTGATGTCCCACATAGACATCGATGCAATCGAAAATATAGATCAGTTTGTGGAGTATCGTCAAGTTGGAAAGTTCTTAATTCCTTTCACATAAGTAGCTAAAGCCATGTTTTTCAAGTCACATAGGCTAACATATTCATCCAGTTGCTGTCCCACAGAGACATCGATACAGTCCTAAATATTAATGAGGTAACTTCCCTGCTTACTTTAGTTTTTTTATTTATTTTTGGTAATTTTTTCTGGTTCAAGAATTATTACCTGCTTTGAGATTGATTCATCAATTCTTCCAAGTAGATTGAATATGTTTCTGATTTGTGCTATGGAATTGCATTATATATTGCTTAAACTACACGGAAAAGCTTGCCAATCTAATAAAATTCTTCAGATATCTGATTACAGAAAACGAGACAAGACAATAAGAGGAAAATCAGCGCAAAAAATGAAATGGAACAAACTTAAAAATAAGTTTAAAAGTAAAAAAACCCCAGATTGCATTCATAAATGGATGGAATGTAATCAAAGGGAATGGTTTAAAAGATAGTTGTGATAACATGACTGAGTACTTAACTTTAATGAAAATAAAAATTAACCTCAGTAAGAAGTACACAAAAGGCTGCTTTATATTTTTGATTCATTCATTTACTTTCAAAGTATGAAATATATTGTACATTAATGCTCATATTTATTACAAATGGATTCAATTAAAATATGAAATGACACTGTCATCAATAGATATAAGTAATGAAGAAAGTTTAGCCCAGATGTTATATGCACGCTTCTGCTGGTATAAACACTGCACTGTCATGTCTCTGAATACCAAGTGTAGTTTAGTGTCGTCGCATCAAACAGTAGCGTGAAAACAGTACGAATCGTACACAAGAAGAAGACAACCATCAGCTAATATTTTAAAGTTCTTATTATTCCAAGAACCTAAGAATATGTACAGTATTTACATCATCAAATTAATATCATAACACCAATACATACCAGTATTTATCCTCAAAGTCCAGCATGGTCTCTCTCTCTGTCGTCTCTCTTGTGCTCTTTAACCTTCGTTCGTCCGCAGTTCAAAAAGTGCACGGTAATAATCAACAAACAAAAAGTTCACCCGTAATTCAACGGTAAAAATCTAGAGCCAATCAGAAATATTCTGGACGAACACCACCTATTCTACTCAAGCGGCTGACGAAAGAACAGCAGCTGGAGAGAAATAATAACCAGTCAGAATATATTCGGCATTCCGACGAGTGTGAGAAATTCCGACTTGTGTGCGGAAGGTCTGAAAGTCTTCAAAGGACAAACAAAACATAGCATTTATTTTGTGGTCTAACTATGAATTTAAATTTTCAATTTCAGAGTCCACATCCACATGGGTAACTATAGAGCACAGACTAAAATTTAAAGAATCAATGTCCTATAGAAATGTGCAAATGTTTCACATCAAAATTGAAACATTGAACAACATCACTTTATTACCCCTAACTATCCATATTTAGAAACATAAAATATGTATCATCATGGTCACAAGTCCTAGGGAACTGAACTGTGCTTGCACCCCTTCCTAAATTATTGACAGGCCAAAATGGTTCTGGGTACGTATTTAACATTCTTAATATGGATAATTGGAGATGATGAATTGACTGCTACTTCAGTGTTTAGCTTTCGATGTAAAACTTTTGCACATTTCTGTAGGACATTCCTTCCTTAAATTTCAGTCTACACGCAATAATAGTTAGCTCTGTAGTTACCCATGTGGATGAGGATTATGAAACTGAAAATTGAAATTTATAGTCGGACCCCCCAAAAAACACTATTTTGCTTCAACTGCAGGTATCAGCTTTCGTAAGTGCAGTGTAAAAAATAAAGCGATATGGAGTACTTATTTTAAAAATCAATTCTCGTTTGCAAATTAGTCTTTCAAATGCTAAGAGCTTTTATTGCTTCTTATTTCAATGGCACTCAGCTAGAAAGTTACAGCTGTTTAAATAATATATTCACGTTAGTATAAGCCTCTAATTCCGATTCAATAACATTTCGAATCATCCAATATTTTTTTTAATATGTACAGCTGGCACCATTATCGAAAAAATGATATTGATTAAGAGCAGTTTCTTCTTGTTCTCATTTACACATAAGAGGGGAAAATAAAGTGTCGAGAATAATGAAAAATATCCGATAATTTGTTTCAAGCCGAATCAGCAATCCCTCTTTCTTTTTTTTGAAAATTAAATAAGTATAATGAACGCTCAGAAAAAGATATAACTTGAATCATAGGAACAGGAAATTTACTATATCAACTCAATTTATCCGGGTTTCCGCGACTCAAACTAAACGCAACAAACCGACGAGTAATTCATTTATTTAACAACCTGAATTAGTTTCCTTCAGCATTTTTGAATTACGGCATTAGAAGAGAATAATTTTACGGAGCCCCTTCATTTGATTAAGCTTAAGTTTCTTTCACGTGAAATTACAGTGCGGCATCCGGGCTTGTAAAAAGTGTAATTGAATAAAGAAGAAGCGTGGAACGGTTCGCTTCAAGAGCGAACGAAACCGGAGAGATGGATAAAAAAAAGTAAGAACAAAAGAAGTTAATTTCGTTGAAGAGTTCAAAGTATCTACAGCAAATAAAATGGCGCTTCGACATTTCAAATTAAAGTTCACACCGGATCTTCAGAAGCGTGGAAAGCAAACGATAAGAGCAAAAAACAAATATGGAGTCGACTCGAAAACACTCGATTTGTAAAAGTTGATTTAATCAGACGCTTATTTCATTGATTTCACAGCACCGTCGCAGGCTTCAACCAATGACGAGAGAGGTTTATTCTCTTTTAGTTTTTTTTTAGTTGCCCTGGGCAAAATAATGAACTACTGCGCGGGAGCACGGGGAAAAAAGAACAATCGTGATTTCCACGGCTCAGAAATGAAATCTAAATGCTTCGTTTGATCTTTTCCTCGAATATAAATCAATAAAACAGGCCTTTCACGAAAGTGAAGAAGTGTTTGCCGTAGGGTTTTGGGATGGGGTGTTTTTTTTTTGCCGACCAAAAAAAAGTAAAAATAGGATGAAGCAATTAGTTCTTAATGCAAATCAAATCATAGGAGAGCGTGTAATCACATTATTTAAGAAATGTGTTTGGCTAATTATGGGTGCAATTATGGATTTATAAAAGGTACGAAAAACAGGGTTAAAAAATTGAATAAATCATTTATGTGTTATGCATTTTTAACAGTAATTAAGTGGGAAAGCGCTTATATATCAGTATAAAGCGATTGCTAATTGTTTTTAATTGGAAGAAAATAAAAATAGCGCGAAGTTAGTTTTATGTTCTCAACTCTGTAGTGTGAGATAATTATATCATATCTGGATTAAAGGAAAAAGTTATCTTTCGATAATTTATAATGCTCTTCCAATCTTTAATTAAAAATATTATAAATATTGCTGATATTATTATCAGGGCTTTAAACATGCTATTACAGAAGAAAGAACGAGACTTCGTACTCTTTTTTCTTCTTTTAACAATATGGAAATATTACCAGTATCTAAATCTATGGGAAGGATTTTCTATGAGAGAGATTTTAGAGAGTAAGCAAACAAACCAAAAGTAGCAAGAATTTTACTTCCACTCCCCAAATGCTCACGCATGAAACATATTGGGGATGCCTTAAAATGTACTTTATCGCCGTTTTGATGACGATTGGAATTTAATCTGTTTGGCGTTGACCAATCAGCTATAACATCGCCGACTTACATCAGAAACACAGTGACATTTTTTATAAACTTGAAATGTTCATTTTCATGATGATGAGAAATACATAGTTATAATCTATTTAACATACGTATGTAGGACACTGTTAGTATGCTTATTGTTTCATTATTGGGCGTAAAAATTAGTTAGTCTTTAATCAGTTGTACAGTGAAAAACTCGTCTTGTTCGTTAATAAGTTTCCTCTCTAAACCTACGATGGACCAATTTAAATTTCATTCTTTGGAATTTTTACTGTCGACGTTTAATCTAATTGACGTTGACCAAAAAATTGGCGAGCGTAAGAGAGCAGGGAGCGTAGTCCCCAATTGTTAGTAAATAATTGCTGTATAAACAATATTTTTTTTCGAAAAGTACTGTTAATAAATATTAAATTAAAATTATTTGATGATATCATGAAATAAATATACGGAACCGAGAAAAGCAAGCGATAATACTTATGATAAAATAGAATAAAACGTAGGAGATCTTTAAGCTAAACCTAATGAAAACTCGCATACGATAGAATGGTTATTTCTATAAAAAAATAAGAATGGAGTGGGTGTTTGCACATTGAATAATTTTGACCCATTTCAAATTTTTTATCTGTTTTAGACCCTTTTAATGCAGGATCAGCATCTTGGGTGTTTGGTTATCTGTCTGTCCGTACGTGTCCAAACGGCTGAGTGTATTTTTTTTATGAAACTTTCTATAATGTGAGCATTTACATTCATTTGGTGACTGAAATTGGTTGCGTTAGCCTGTCTTTCCATTTAACGTCTGTTTATATGTCTGTGTGTTTTGTTAAAGTACCACATAAAATTTATTCAACATATTTCAATGCAATGTTATATGTTTTCAAATGATATTTTGGTTCAGTGAATACGTTATTTA
The DNA here is from genome assembly GCA_947359465.1 of Metellina segmentata. Classification (NCBI taxonomy): domain Eukaryota; kingdom Metazoa; phylum Arthropoda; class Arachnida; order Araneae; family Tetragnathidae; genus Metellina; species Metellina segmentata. The sequence goes on along the minus strand of OX375883.1, from coordinate 56,777,749 downwards.
AAATTCCATTAGGCTTACATATTTAATAAAGTTTCATGCAAAAACAACTGAGTAAATATACATAAATCAACCATAATTTGGTTTGTTTTGGAAAATCTGGAAATTATATTGAGCATCGTGATTCATTGGATTGTATTACCAGTACTGCTGAAAAGCAATTATTTTCCCAACAGTTATTTTTACGGAATTTAAATTCTAATACTTTATTCATTTTGAGCTCTGACTTTTATCTACGAAATATAAAAAATTCTGAATATTTGGGACAGACGATAATGAAAATAAAACCTTTTAAATAAAATATACATCACAAAACCTATAAAATTAGGACTCGCAATAAGGCAACCTTGTTATTTATTTATAGAAATTATTTTTGGCATATGCAACTGAATTAGTTCAAAATAATCATTATTAATTGTTTACTTTTTTTAAGATTTATGTTATCAGTGAGATAAAAATTCAGGAATCAATTTTTAAGTGATAAAAACAGAAAATATCACTATTTTTTGTTCGAAGAATTTTTTTAATCTATGGTTTAAGATGTCTCTCTGAATTTACAATTCTATTTTTTTCGTTGAATATCAGTAATCAGGGTAAGTATGTGTAATTAATTTAAAAAAATTGAGTATCAAGTATGATAATTTTGGGAAACGCTTTGGTTTTTAAATGTCATACAAGGCATTTCTACAAAAATGTAAAATGTTAAATTTGACATATCATTTATGAAATTGTGCATTTAACAATCATGCACCTTTATTAGAGCGTTGTAGATGTTGCATGTGACGAATAGGAAGTACAATTTATTAACGAAAATTGAAGTTAGTTAACCAATTCTACCCGAGTAACGCCGAGTAATTCTACTAGTTATTAATAAGTATGCAGTTTTCGATACTGTAAACGCCATTAATATGTTTAATTTTCTTTTGTTCCATTTAGGAATTGTGATTTGAGATGTGGTTTTAATAACTGTGAGTTTTATGGAGTTCTGCAATCCTGAGTTTTTGTGAGATTATTACTGTGACTAGGATATATTTTAGAGATGTGAGATTTATTAATTGACTTTCTGTTCTGAGTATTTTGAATTGTAAACATTCATGAACAATGACGTATATCAAGTGTATGTTTTAATGCGCACTCATTATTTACGATTACGTCCTCACGTTGGGTTGGCGTGGAAGTTTGGAGAGTGGGGTGCCAGCTCAGGTGTTGCTTCGTCATCTGACCGTGGTTCAAAATTACGAGGTGTTGTCCTCGGATCTTTCCCTTAAGGGACTGATCCCGGACCGTCGTCAATAGCCCGTTGTGTTGCTCTAGTACGACGTTAACTAAAAAATTACCAATTACTAATTATTTACGATTACTTGGTGAAGATAATAATAAGCACTTCAATTGCAATAAGTTATATTTATAGCCTGTTGTATTCTTATCTCAATGAGCTTTACCACACAGTTAATCATAATTAAACCTCTTTACAACATAATCATAGAATAAAAAAAATCAACGGTTCATGTTGACTTTGAAATCGAATGTTCTTGATTGAAAACTGACTGATAAAATTGACCCCATGAAGCAGTTTGATACTGATGGTTTATCTTGTCAGAATGGCATGTGCTTTCACATCGTTTCCATGGAATATGATACAATTCTAAGAGAATCATTAACCGCAACCAAGACTTTAATTGTTAGTTATTCAACTGCAGCTAGTATACAACTCAACTCCCGACATCGGATAAGAAATCACGTGTCTAAAAAGGAGTTCTAAAGATATTTTAAAAAGGTAATCTGATGTCAGCGTGTTTAATGTTCTGTAAATAGAGATAAATGGGTTTAGAAAATTCTGTATAAAATCTCAGATCAGAAAGATTTGTAGCTCCTTGCCTTTTCTTATGTAATCTCTAACTCAACGTTATTTACGATTCAACGACATGCATTAAGAGTCCCGTGTAATTCGAAGTTAAAATAATTAGGAAAACTATTTTAGAAACTTTAAAGAGACGGTGGACTTTCAAAACATGCTATGAAGTTATTACCCTAATGATATAATATTTGAACAGATTGTTTTCTACTATATAGCCAAACAAATAATGTTTTGTCTACAAATATTGAGTCATGTAGAAGTAATTACATAAAACAGGATGAAATGTTTTGATAAATTTGTAAATCTGTAAAGCTTATATACGCATGATTCTCCAATGAAGTATCAATATTTTAATTCGCATTATCGTTAATACATAGATAAATCGAATTATATTCATTTGTAAATGTTTCTCTTTACTGTTACTAAAAACAAATTATACCAAAAAAAAACTAAAAATTTGCAAAAGAAGCATGTTAAGCAACAATTTAAATAACTTCAAAATTTGGAAGCTTGGTGAATTTATCATTTGTCCTAGATGCAACACATATGTCTTCAAGGATAATCCAAATACTTCAATAAAAAATCAACTAAGACCAAACGCTCAGGAAAAATTCTGTAAGTTGGTAGTTATAGTTATAGCTCTGGAGCAACACAATGGGCTATTGGTGAAAGCCCAGGATCAACCAGAAGGGGGAACATTTAGGCAATCAGAACGATGTCTCTGGATAGGAAAAAAAAAACACGTTTTTATAGTAACAATATCCTTATCCGCTAAGTTTCTTGTCATGTATGTAAATGCCTAAAAAAAAAGGTCAAAACTGAAAAATTATTTTTCTACCTACGGAGTTTGATATCAACTAATTGTCGTCGTTAACTTGTTTATCAATACAATGGAATTATTTCATAAATTAGAGATGACTTTCATTTACAAAATGCATTTAATTTTTCTCTAAAGTCTAATTCCTTGAACACATTCAAGATTGATGACAGGGTGTGTAATTCCTAGCTGTAACGTATTTAGGAAACGTCGATATGTTTTTAGGACTGCCGTGTCCCCCGTATGCAAATGTCTCAGACAAGAGACAAGTTCATCAAAAGTGACAAATGACCAACAAATTATATGCAATTCTATCAGGCAATGCATACAACTCGTCGAATATTATCAAATTAAATTATGCAATAGGGATGATTCGTGTTCAAAATGCAGTTTAATTATTCTCAATGTATAATTCCTCTGACACACATAGGAGTAACGACAGCGTGTAATTCTTAGCTATAACTTACTTAAAAAATATTGATACGTTTTTAGGGCAGTTACCGTATCCCTCGGGTGCAAATGTCTTAGGCAAAACATCAGCTTACCAAAAATGTTAAAACGGTCAACAAGTTATATGAAATTATATTGTACACTGATATAATTACACGTAACTCGTCGACTATGATGAAATTTTGTAATACAATAGGATTAAATTTCATTTACAAAACAGTTAAATTATTTCTAAATAATAATTCCTTGGCTACATAGAGTGCGACTGGAAAATTCTTAGCTATAACTTAGGAAACGTCGATACATCTTTAGGGTGGCTACCATGTCCTCCGTGTGCAAATGTCTCAGTTGAGACATCAGCTCACCAAAAGTGAAAAAACCGTCAACAAGTTATATGCAATTATGTTATACGATGATGTAATTACATACAACTCGTAGACTGTAATGACATTATGTTATACAATGAGGATGGATTTCATGTACAAAATGTAGTTCAATTATTCTTAAAGTATAATTTCATGGAGACACTTAAGAATGGCGACAGCGTGTAATTCTTTGCTATCAGGAAACATTTATACGTTTTTAGGATGACTACCGTGTCCCCCGTTTGCAAATGTCTCAGTCGAAACATTAGCTCACCAAAAGTGGAAAAACGGTCAACAAGTTACATGCAATTATATCATACAATGATGTAATTACATACAACTCTTCGACTGTTATGGCGACAGCGTGTACTTCTTTAGTCTAACATAGAAAGGTCGATGCGTTTTTAGTGCGACTTCCTTGTCCCCCATGTGTGCAAATGTCTCAGGCAAGAGATCAGCTCGCCAAAAATGGCAAAACCGATCGAGATATCGTTGGATACTCTCTTTTATCCCACCCCTTTCGATCCCCCCGCCCGCTCCCTCACGGGTGATCCGGGAGCGCGCTGATTGCCCGAATCGGGCAAACATGCCAAATGAAGTCACCGAATCCGACGCACGGATAGTGTCAATTCCGCTTCCCTCTCTGCCCGGGCATAATTCACTTAAACCCCGCAACAAAAATCACAGATCGCGGCCCCTGCGAATCGAAAATGCTCAAATGGCTGACGATAAAGGGGGAGGAGGGGTGAACTGAAAGGAAGAGAGGAACGGAAAAAGCGGAGGGACAGAAACACAACCAAAAACTAAAACGTGTCGCAGGAGTGAAAAAAGGGATGCCTCCGCCGACTTATTGATGAAGGGGACTTTTCTCTCGCATTTACATGATGCGGTCCCACCGAATAAGAACTTCCGAGGGGTCGGGTGTGGGGTGGAGATAAGAAATCGAAAAGAGAGAATCAGAGGAAAGGAATAAAATAAAATAAATCCTCCGTCTCCTTCCTCCCCGTCTGAATACCAAGTAGAAACCAGAGGCGGGAAAAATAGGTGCCGTGGAAAGGGATTCGGGTCTTTTAAAGGAAATAACGCCGCTTGGAAGGCAAGGGGGGGAGGGTGGAATATTCGCCTTTTACCTTAAATCACATTTTCCATTTTCTCGCTTGACGCATTTTTCTCGGTGGTGTCTTCCCCCTTTTTCCGCTCTCCGTACGCGCCCCCGTTTTCCCGTTTGTCTCTACCCTCGGCGGCTTATCAACGGTGTCTCTGTGGTGCTAAGGGGAGGGATCGGGGGACTCTGTGACTCTTAACCTTCTCTTAACTCCGCTCTGCTCGGTTGGGGACCCTCGACTGAGGGGATATCTCTTTCGTTGTGTTTGGATCTGTGTGCTTGCTCATTCAAACTTAAAAGTCGGACAGCGGCAGGACTAACAGAGAACGTCCGGGGTCACCAATGTAGCCGAAAATAGTACGTGCTCCCGTTTTCCTGTTTATTTCTACCCTCGGCGGCTTATCAACGGTGTCTCTGTGGTGCTAAGGGGAAGGATTGGGGGACTCTGTGACTCTTAACTTCGCTCTGCTCGGTTGGGGATCCTCGACTGAGGGGATATCTCTTTCGTTGTGCTTGGATCTGTGTGCTTGCTCATTCAAACTTAAAAGTCGGACAGTGGCAGGACTAACAGAGAACGTCCGGGGTCACCAATGTAGCCGAAAATAGTACGCGCTCCCGTTTTCCTGTTTATTTCTACCCTCGGCGGCTTATCAACGGTGTCTCTGTGGTGCTAAGGGGAAGGATTGTGGGACTCTGTGACTCTTAACTTCGCTCTGCTCGGTTGGGGACCCTCGACTGAGGGGATATGTCTTTCGTTGTGTTTGGATATGTGTACTTGCTCATTCAAACCTAAAAGTCGGGTAGTAGCAGGACTAGCATTGAACGTCCGGGTCACCAATGTAGCAATGAAAATAGCAGAGAATGTAATTGAGAATCAGAGTAAAAGAGGCGTGATTTCTCCTTCTTGGACTTGAATCCTAGGTCTTACTTCAGGCGCGTTCTCACGAATCAAGTTTGTTTGACCGATTATAGTTGATTGATAAAAGTTGAATATGACTTGAATCAGTTTTTGTTCACACATTTCAATAGAAACTGTTCAACAGTTTAATAAGCGAAATTATAAAAGTTACACTTGAGTAATTATTTATTTATAGAAAATCACATTTAAGGTATGGAACCGGTGTAAAAATTTTCCGCAGATTTCACATCCGTAGAAATTTTTACTCTTTCTTTAACGATCGCAAAGATACAAACTTGACCCAGAGAGTAAAAAAAAAAAAACCTTTTGTTTTGTTTCTCGTATAAAATAAACCACGACAGATCGTTTGCGTGGAAATAACTCGAAAGCAGATGGCGGAAGACTCATCACTTGAACGATAAAGTTTGAATAGGTCATACTTTTCTGGATCCTCTAAAAAATTTATCAACTCTATTGAAACAAAGAGGTTCTCACTATAGTTTTCATTAAACTTCTCTTGATAAACTATAATCGGTCAATTAAACTTTATTCGTAAGAACGCGATTTTGTACTAAAATTTGTACTGTAGCAGAATGTAGCAGGAAAAGTACGCTCCTCTTATGTATTCTCTGTTCGCCTATCATCTGCATTTTGTTCAATGTAGTTGAACAAAATGCAGATGATAGGCGAACAGAGAAGAGAATACATAAAAGAAGTGCGGTTTCCCTTTTTTTGATTTCTACCTTAGAGCTTACTAACACCTGAAAATTGTACAGTAGTAGAATGTAGCAGAGAACATCCGGGTCACCAATGCACAAAGCAGAGAATGCAACTGAAAGACGCGATATATATTTCTTGTATTTACATTTTTATCGATTTAAACCTAAAAATGCACTGTAGCAGAGGATATCAGAGTCAATAATGCAGAGGAACGCAGTAGAGAATGCCAAAGACAATGCAACTAAGGGTTACGGAAACTTTTTTAAATTTAAATCCTAGTGTTTATTGATTTACGCGTAAATTTTCATTGTAGCATAATGTATTAGAGGATGTCCGGGTCACCAATGTAGCAGAATGTCACCAATGTAGAAGAGAATGCTATAGACAACCAAATCTACCAAAACGAGATCTATCTAAAAGTACTTCGTGGTTGACAGTTGTTGCAACTGCTAAATATACTACTACTTCGTATGTTAATTTTTGTTGGGATGGATAAGTTCGCAAAATCAAAAGAAGGATCTGGATCAGGGGTTGGCTGGCTATGTGTAAGATGTAAATAATTCCTCATGGTGGTTTATGTATGGGATGATTAGGCCGGCATTGAGACACTTGAGAAAATTTTAGTCAAAAATACCAAAAAATGTATTTTTTTTTTAATCAATAAAAACAAATTGAGGGAAACAATAGGTCCATTTATATTTAATACACAGACTTTTTATTAACTCTAATAAGCAATTTAGAAACCAACATCAGCTGTGTGTGTCGATAAAGAAAAGCTAAAAAATGTACAATTAATTCCAGAATGACTCAAAAAACAGAGGTTACAAACGAACTATCAATTCTTTTGTTCGACCCTTCTATTAGCTATACCCGGCCAAAAATCACTTAAAAATTATTTTTTATATATTAATTGAGGCTTTCAGAGCAAAAATGGCCAAACCCACCAACAAACTGAATGGAGAAAAACACGATTCTCGTGCTCCTATTTTTCATATATTTTTATTCATTTACAATTTGAGATTCTCAAAATTCATTTATCAGGGATCAAATAAAGTTATTTTGTTGTTTTAGGCCCGGTGCGCACATCCGGTTTTTCAACGTGCGGCGCCGCTGCCGTAACGTAAGTATGGTCTGAGATACATCAGATCCAATGGAGTAGTCTACACATGTCTCCGGCACCGCTGCGGCGACGCACGTCCAACTTGCGTGCAATTTGTGCCGCAGTTCCCCATGGTGCCGCAGCTCGCCACACACGCTTATCCGATCTGAAGTACCTTGTTTTCATAAATAAATGGAATATAAATAATAATTAATAAATGGTTGTATCCAGTAACGTCTATTCTGTTTCAAAATATACTTTTTTTTGCACCAAGTAAGCGAAATAAACACGATTTTTTTCGATAGAATATTTATCACAAATGGCGCGAAAAACGATCTTGCGTCATTTCACGGTTATGTGTGCATAGTTGGGCTTCGGTGCCGCACGTTGAAAACCAACGCATTAAAAAAAAAAGTAAAAGGTAGTTTTAATAAATAATAATAAAAATTTCGGGATTTTGTGGGATAGGCCATTTTTGTTCTGATTAAAGTTCAAGTTTCAATAATTACAGTAAAATATATAAATAATTAAAGTTTTTTTAAAAATTATTTTATTAAAAGCTAAAATTATTAAAAATTTTAATTTAAAATATTTTATTAAAATCTAAAATATCCAAGTAAAATTTTAATTTAAAATATTTTATTAAAATTCAAAATAAGTAATAACATTTTTAATTTAAAATATTTTATTAAAATTCAAAATAAGCAATAACATTTATAATTTTCAATATTTTATTAAATAAGAAATAAAAAGTATTAAGTGTGAAAAGAAAAGACAATTTTTAATAAGAAATCTACATAAACTTTTATAACTAATGCTCTGTCAACAGTATTCCCAAATTTGTCAGGAATATTATGGCGAATTATATTTGGTATGAATTTTATGACTTGGTCTCCAGTCATTCCGTTCAGCTAATAAAAGGGACAAAAGTAGGTCTCTCTCTCTCTCCTTCCCTTAAAATTAAAAATAAATTCCCTTTACCACTTAACCACCAACATACATGTATCTGATTAGACTTTATTTTATTCCAGTCTCCAGCCTCTTGGCTGTCAACCAACGAGCAGTCCAATAGAAATCTGATGTGATAAAATACAGCTGAAAGAAAGTCAACAACATTTGCAATTCTAAATGGTGTCCATAAAGTCTCTTAACAATTTCAAAACTTTATGACAAAGGCAAATGAAAAGACAGATAAGTGGAAATTATTACAAAATGAGACCTTTCATTTGTTCCCAAGTGATTCATGGGAAAAGTTTTCTGACGTGATTATGGACCTACGACGTGAATTTACAGAATTAGAACGCGGAATGCTAGTAGGAACTAGACACATGGGTCATTCCTTTTGGAAATTGTTAGGGAATTCAACATTCCTCGATTCAGTGTCAAGAGTGTTCTGAGAAAATATAATTTCAAGGATTACCTCCCACCATGGACAACGTAGTGTCCGATTACGTCTTCTTAACTCATTAACGACCGCACTACTTTTCGCTTGAAGGAAATGAACAAAAATCATTTTTAGACGTATTAGAGTCTAATTAAGACAAAAAAAAAGTAACATGAAAAAAAAAACATTTATTTGTATAAAAGATACAAAATGTTGCAAAAACGAAACGTCAGTCAAAACCGACTACTTTTGGGAAAGATGAAAATCTTTGAAGCACTTGCTATGTAATGGCACATTACATTTTTTTACAGACAGTTATTGTTGGGCTACTACAGGTTTTGCATCTTTTTCTTTTGTTTGTTGGATATTTCTCGTTAATATGACTTGTGGGATCCTAGGCCACCACCATTTCTTTCCCTTTACTTGCACTCTATACATTGCAACGAAATTGTCAAGCAGGTCCACCCCACCCATATGTTTGTTGCAATCCCCGATGGGTTTAGGTTGCTTTACAGATGCGGATTTCTTTATTTTCATGAGTATCTTTTGGCCATTGAAGATGGATTGATTGTATCAAAGTTGGTGGCCATAGAGTAACAACGGAATTTTCGTTCCAACGAACTACTGCGATACTATGCTCCTTATCAAAGATGAAGTCATATGTTCCACCTTGTTCTTTTTTCATTTTGATTGCAGGTGTAATTGGACATTTTCCTAACCTGTTGTCACGGATCATTCCAGTGGCATGAAACCACGACTTTTTCAGTTTCGACAACAACATATATGATGTAAAAAGTTGTCAAAGTATGCATAGTGGTTTGAAGGAACACTTAAAAGATGTTTCCACTTAACCCAGATCCGTCGTTTTATCTGTTTATTTACCTGAGTATATATCAAAATGATATAAGTACTCTTCAGAAGAACACAAACGCCAAACTTTATAACCGAAACGAACGGGTTTTCCTTTCAGAAACATTTTGCACGAATGTTTACCGATATAAGGCATTATTTGTTCATTGATAGAAAGATTTGATGAAAAAACACACGCCACTGCATGAAATTGGCATTTAAAATGTTTACACACGGACGAACTATTAGCCATTTTATCTGTTTTATCCAATACATTGTTATCCACTAAATGCAAATTCTGTGTGATAGTAGTATGCATAGAACGTGTTAGTGCTGTACATACTAATAGGCAACTGACATCTTCTGCAACTGAACAGTAAAGTCTCTCTTGAGGAAGACATACACAGCCAATGTAAAGCAGAAATCCAAAAAACGCTTCAATATAAGAACAAAAAGAGGAAACATTATAAAGATTTTCTGTTGTGCATATTTTATACTTTCTTGAGTAATATGTTCCAAAAGATTCTGACTGTACAATTGTAAAAAATACATCTATTGTCTCTAGGTAATACAATTTTTTTGTAATTACTTCCTTTTTTGCTTTTTCTACGGTTTCTTTGTCAGCAGGCATTAGTGTGTATACGGGAGGCAAATTTCTCCAAGCAATATTTTTTTTAGGTGATTTAGACAAATGTTTATCATTTTGTGATGAATCCGATACATTTTAAAGTTATTTTGAAGAAAAAAGTTCGATATCACCAGATACGTACTTTTCGGTCACGGCAAATTATCTCCTAACATATCGTCATCAATGCATTCCTCGTCGGTCAGTAAATCAGGAGGTCCGGGGGGGGGGGGATCACTACTATATCCGCTTGACCTTGACAGTCTTCATGTGATGAAAATTCAGAAACATCATCATGATCTAACTCCTGCATATATTCTAATGCTTCATTCACAGAAAAACCGTTTTCTATGACATCCGCTATTTTCGGACAAGTGTTCATAAAGACACTGCTTTGGACTGACGTTGCGTTTTCGCAACATTTCAAAAAATGCATATTTATACAAACAAAGACAAAATAGTAATCTTATTTTTTATGCCATTTTGCAGACATATGTTTCTTAAACATAAGCGTCTCTTCATGAAGTCCTTTAAATTGTTCTGCAATATGTGAGATTTTTTCAAAATTAGAGTTAAAAAAATATCGCAAAAAAATGACAATTTTAGAAATTTATTTTATAAAATTTTGCATTGAGAGAAAAACACATTTTTTTCCCTGGAGACATTGAAGCTTTATCTACAATATACAAAAAAATTATATAAAAAAACGCAATACAGAATAAGAAAAAAAAATGTTCTCACTAATGTTGCGAAAACGCAACATCAGTCGTTAATGGGTTAATGACTGAGACCAGTGTTCGTGGAGTAGTCAGTGTTAACAGACAAGCAACACTCGTCACATAACAGCAACAATCAATGTGGGACGTATGACAGACGTGTACGTGAGCACTGTGCAGCGAAATGTGACGTCTATGGGTAATGGTAATGGTAATTTTAGTTAACGTCGTACTAGAGCAACACAACGGGCTATTGACGACGGTCCGGGATCAATCCCTTAAGGGAAAGATCCGAGGACAACACCTCGTAATTTTGAACCACGGTCAGATGTCGAGTCAACACCTGAGCTGGCACCCCACTCACCAAACTTCCACACCAACCCAACGTGAGGACTTTCGGCCACGACAGATTTAAGGTGCACCAGCAGCCTCTACACCATACGCTTACAAACATCCATGCCCGGACCCGGATTCGAACCAGGAACCTTCCGATCAAGAGGCTAACACCTTAACCACTATACCGGTTGGTCGGCGTCGATGGGATATAGCAGCAAAAGACCGAATCGAGTGCCCTTACTAACAACACGTCTCGTAACAACACGTTGGTCCGATTTTTAGGGCGCAAGGGACATATTTGGCCATGCTGTTCCAGACACAAGACATACAATCGCTCCAAGAGATTTTCCAATAGAAGTCGTAAGCAAGTGACTCCAACAGATATGGCCAAGGAACCTGTGATACGAGGATCATTCCTCAATAAAACATTCCAGGTTTTTTTTGTAGACAACTCTTTGTGGATTAAACGGTAAGTGTAGGAAAGTTGGAAAACGTTATTGCATTCAAATGCATATTATTTTGATGCAACTATTTAGTATGTTTTCATCCATCACAAATTCTACTTTTGCAATATAAATATTTAGCGTATATGTGCGGTAATTTGACACCTCGTAGTTTAGAAAAAATACTCTCTTCTTGAAGTGATTAATGTATTTTTTCTAAATTATTTAAATTATTTACTTTATTGCTAAATACTATTACTAATACTAATTACTGTTTATTACTAAATACTATTACTAAATACTATTATTATTACTAAATACTATTACTATTACTAAATACTATTATTATTACTAGATACTATTACTATTACTAAATACTATTACTATTACTAAATACTATTACTATTACTAAATGCTATTACTAATACTAATTACTGTTTATTACTAAATTATTTATCGAAATTATATAAATTGGATAGTTCAACAACTGAACTAGAAGTACTTTTAACTTTCTGAAATACACCATAAATCTCTGAAAGAAGGTAGGTAGGCAGTTGTATTAAGGTCGCACTGAAGAAACATAACGTGTTATTGGCTATGGATCAACCACGAAGGGAAAGAACAGAGGACACCTCGCCATTTTGAACCACGATCAGATGACGAGGTTGACATCTGAGCTGGCACCCCACTCTCCAAACTTCCACACCACGCCAACGTGAGGACATTTGAGAGCACGACAGATTTAACGTGCAACAGCCCCCTTTGTACACGACGATGTTTGCTAGATTCGAACTCGCAAACCTCCGGTTGGTAATCCGTTACTCTTCCAACCGGGCTATAGCGGCTCCTCTGAAGAGTATGAAAGATGGAAAAATATTGATCAAAATTGAGAGCATCGGTATTGGGCCATACCTATTCTGAAAAGACTAGCTATTGCGCAGAAATTATTGACAAAGACTGACATGGTTTTATAAATTAAAACAAAATTCTCTACTGTTATAAAAGGAAGTATTTGCCTGTCTGTCTGTTTGTTTGTTTGTTTATGTGTACACGTTGTCCTGACGAATCTATAGCACTTGCAATAATGGGATTTGGCACACCGGTAGTACGAATTTTTTGCTATTCTCGTGCGAAGTTTGAATTTTAAAAATCAATCTAGAACATTTAAAAATGAATTTAATCGAATTTAATTATTAATGTTTTCTTTAGAATGTCAACACAATAAAGAGAAGTCGGATTCTAAATTTATTTTTTCCGTTTCTGTTTCATTTCGAGGAGGAACGGTTTAAGCCGAAAAGAAAAAAAGAAATAAAGTTTTAACTACAGTTATGTAGGTTTTTTTTTGTATATTCTATAGATAGTTATATATATATATATATATATATATATATATATATATAAAAAAGAGAGAGAGAGAAGAGAGAGAGAGAGATGTAGTAAAAATTTCAACGGATTTGATGTCTGCGGAAAATTTGACATTAGATTGATACCTAAAAAATTATCTTCTTCAAATAAATAATTTTTAAATTGAATATCTTTTATATTTTAGCAAGAGATTGTGACGTTACGCCAACCTTTGCGTTCAAGGAATCCATTTCCTGCGCTTATACGATTCCAGCTAAGGAAAGCAAAACAAATAAATTTTTTTTTATTAGAATTGTTAGTTCTTTTTTTGTAAATTGGGATCGTTAACGATATATTGAAAATTTCAACTGATTTGAAATCTGCGAAAATTTTACTCCAAACAGAAACTTTATACGTTTAATTTTCTTTTAATAAATAATTTTTCAATTAAATATTTATATTTTTGCAAGAGATTGTGACGTCACGTCGATTGGATCTCTTCGTAATTCGAATTTGGCCGCATTTTTTTTATTGGCTACGTATTGGAATTTCCAGATGATTGCTACATATTGGAATTCGTAGCAATCATCTGGAGTTAGCGAGCAGTGGTTGCACCTGACCCCACGAAAAGAACTGTCACGGCAACGCCGTGCTGACCACACAGTGGCTAGTAGGTTATAAAAGGCCAAGATTATTTTAGTCAAGTATAAATGTTTACCAACTGTTTTTAACCATTTAACCTTTTTATAACAATGCTAATTTGATAAACATTAAATACCTTGTTTAAGCTTCAGTCTACGTTTATAGAGGGGGCAACGGCCTTGGCGCTTTTTTTGGCGCACTTCTTAAGTTGCCAATGAAAGAATTATTTCAAATGAACCAATGAAATCAAGCGACAGTTTAACGGATTTTGAAAGAACTTTCTAGAATATTCAAAATAAAAATTTAAACTTTTCGCTTGCCGAGGTTGCTATAAAAACCGCAATAACCTTAAAACATATGGGTTGTCTAAACAAAATTATCCATTTAGATTGATTAGATTGGTAGATTGTTTACCTCTGAAAGCTAAAGAAGGGATATTGTTATATTGTTATTGAATTAAAGGCCTCTTTATTATAATAATTTAAATTTCGGAAAATCCTAAGTATTGTGTATTTTGCAAATGAATCACACTAACTCAAAAACATAGCCCTGAGAAAACGAAATGGGAAATTCCACTCAGTAGGCTAATTTCACTAAAAGATCAACCAACTCTCAACAAGAACTTAAAGCAAAGAAAAATGACTCAGTGAACTTGATCAAGTAAAGCTCACCAGTCAAGAAAAGCTAAGATACTCATTTCTGAAATTTCGTCAGGGTTTCACTTGCAAATCGACGCAATGCAAGCAACTGCCAACTATTGATTTTCCGATTATTTGTTTTCACATGCAGGGGTCAAGTAAATTACAATGATACAACTGAACAGTTAAATAACAGAGGCAACAACAATGGATTGCGTAGATGAAGGGGTGAAATGGCCCAAGAGCCATTACAGAAAGGAAACCACTAGCTGGCTACTTGATGCATGGCAGAATGAATGGGACGAAGGAGAAACAGGCAGGACGGTGCACGATGTGTTACCAAAAGTGTCACTAAAATCATCAAATTGGACCAGGGAAGAGACACTTTTCTTCACAGGGCACGGCCCATTCCCAGCCTACCTAACGAGGTTTAAGAAAATCAAGTCCGAAAACTGCTCCTGTGGTGAAATTGGCACACCTCTACATTACATCACAGTTTGCCCTCTTACAGTCTCATGGCATATGAGAACACCTGCCGACCACCTTAAAATTGCATTGCTCAGGAACATTGCATGCAACAAGGGCTCGAGGGTTAAAATTATTAACACGGTGAGATTCATTGAAAATCATCAAGACTTGATTATCCTAAGAAAAACGAAATTTTTTCTCACCTTGCATGATGTATATATATATTTATAATGTATATACTGTATAGATGTAAGGATGTATATATGTGATGTGTTCTAACATTCTGGGTTAATAGGTCACCTTGGTGGCATGCTCTACTCATCCAACTACACTTTTTTAAACTGGTACAGTGTCTCACGACACTAGGCACGGGAGTGAGTGTTGATATTAGTTGGGTTCTACGCAGGGTCGTTCTTGAGTGTTGTGCTGACTGTGCACGTAGTCAGGAAAAAATAGGGGGTGCCGAAGGCACTACATGCCTCCAACTGTAAATAAACATGTTCCGCAATAAATTTTCCGATATTATTAACGTCATACCTTTATTCGGTCTTGGATTATTTTTAAGATTGTAGAAAAAGGCACCTTTGAATCAACCACATTTTATACTTATTTCGCATTAATCTTTCGACTTCGGTTATAGATATAACTGGCACGATTCTTTTAACTTTCAAGGTACAACTGCTTTCCGGACGTAGTCTAAATTCTTTATTGGCGTGATTCTTAAAGCTTTCAA
Organism: Metellina segmentata; assembly: GCA_947359465.1. Classification (NCBI taxonomy): domain Eukaryota; kingdom Metazoa; phylum Arthropoda; class Arachnida; order Araneae; family Tetragnathidae; genus Metellina; species Metellina segmentata. The sequence continues at coordinate 56,762,262 of OX375883.1, read as the reverse complement.
GGTACAACTGCTGTTCCAGACGTAGTCTAAATTCTTTCGTGGGTCGAATCTTATAACTTTCAAGGTTCAACTGCTGTACTGGCAGCAGTCTAAATTCTTTCTAGGCGTGATTATTAAAGCTTTCAAGGTGCAACTGCTTTCCGGACGTAGCCTAAATTCTTTATTGGCGCGATTCTTTTATAACTTTCAAGCTACAACTACTGTACTAGCAGTAGTCTAAATTCTTACCAGACGCGATTCTTAAAGCTTTCAATGTACAACTGCTATTCCAGACGTAGTCTAAATTCTTTCATGGCTCTATTTTTATAACTTTCTAGGTACAACTGCTGTACTGGCAGTAGTCTAAATTCTTTCTAGGCGTGATTCTTAAAGCTTTCAAGGTGCAACTGCTTTCCGGACGTAGTCTAAATTCTTTCATGGCTCTATTTTTATAACTTTCAAGGTTCAACTGCTGTACTGGCAGCAGTCTAAATTCTTTCTAGGCGTGATTATTAAAGCTTTCAAGGTGCAACTGCTTTCCGGACGTAGCCTAAATTCTTTATTGGCGCGATTCTTTTATAACTTTCAAGCTACAACTACTGTACTAGCAGTAGTCTAAATTCTTACCAGACGCGATTCTTAAAGCTTTCAATGTACAACTGCTATTCCAGACGTAGTCTAAATTATTTCATGGCTCTATTTTTATAACTTTCTAGGTACAACTGCTGTACTGGCAGTAGTCTAAATTCTTTCATGGCTCGATTCTTATAACTTTCAAGGTACAACTGCTGTACTGTCCGTAGTCTAAATTCTCTCTTGGAGTTATCAAGGTACAACTCTTGTGCCGGCTGTAGTCTAAAAGTAAATATATTCAAACAGCACGTAACAACGGAAGCTTTGTTTTGAGAAGGAGAGTCCTGGAATCCTTCTCAAGATGATTTTGGAATTTTTTTTCCTAATGGCGGTAACATTTGACCTAAGTTATTGGCCACTACAAGGCCGGAATTGATGGCCACTTGTGAAAGAGCACCCAGTGGGAGGACCATCATTGCCCCTAACGATTTATACTTCGTAATTTTGAACCATGTTCAGATGACGAAGCAACACCTGAGCTGGTATACGCTTACAAACATCCATGCCCGAACCCGGATTCGAACCGGGGACCTTCCGATCTAGAGGCTAACACCTTAACCACTATACTGGTTGGTCGGCTGATTTTGGAATTAAAAAGCGATAAAACAGACTTCTTGAAATTTTATATATCAGAGAAAATTCAAGTTCCGTACAACTTCTAGATAAAATATTCATATAAATTTGAACTACAGATTTTTCAACATAAATTGCAAACTATTTTTTGTTAAATCTTAAGGAAAGAATGTGTGTAGCAATTTTTTCACAAATAGATTTTTTAAACTGCATAAATCTTTCTCGGAGGTAGATACATTTTCACTGATTTCGATTTAATAAGTGATCTGCTTCAATGAAGTATTTCATTGGATCAACAATTTAACACTTTTCGTGTTTTTCATTTCTTTTACATTTTCTTGGATCATATATTTTGTTTTCTGTAAATGAACATTTTTTCTTTAGAGAAACAAAAAATAAATAAATAGTGTGATAACAGTCCAAAAATCATTGAACACAATGCTCCTTCAACGTTACTGCACTTAAGAAACCTAGATAAAGATCTAAATTATTTTTTTGCATATGAATCTGCATATTAGTTTTTACATTATAATATTCAAAAACCACTCAAGTGCATGGATGAACTTCAAAGGAGATCCCATGGGCCTGGAGTCCTTTTGAAAAGGATTTTGGAATTATTAAACCATCGAAAATAAACTAAGGAAGAAAAAATATAGATGATAGAAATCAAAGTTGTCTAAATTACATAGTAAAATATAATAGGGTCTTGGGAATTCGCGAATATTATGAAGAGTTAAAAAATCATTAGACGCAATGCTCCTTTAACGTTAATGCAATAGGGAACAAAGAGAGGAAAGACTGTGCCATCCAAATTATTATCTATGGGTGATAATTCCATGGTGTGATAATTCCATGATTTTGAGAGTTTGGTTAAAAAATTGATCTACTCGTTTCCAATGATGGATTATTGTTGCAGAAATATTTAAAAAGTATACTGGTTTTTATTTAAACATGATGTTCATTTCAGAAGGTATTCTATGATTTTCCGTTAAACCGATATTCCTCTTTCGACAGTTTTTAAATAGTTCTTGATAAATCTTCTTGATTAAAATCAATTTTCACATTCATATGAAATAATATTTTTTTGGACAAGATATATCCTAAGGATCGTATTGAAACAGGTTTCTGTGTGATTGGTCGGTCATAATTTCAAAAATTTGTTTTTATTTTAAACAGCCTACAAGCACAAGAAGTCTTGTATAACTTCAAATAACTCAACGAAGAACCCTAACATAGGGTGCTTGCTGAAAACAAAATAATCAGCTAAGTACACGCATTATGGAACAGCGGGGTTTTCATACAACGTAATATCAGTACAGGTAATTAACACTATTTCAGTATTCATAGACATTTGAACGAGAGATGTCCATGCCTCAGAAATGGTTCTGGCTCTACTGTACCTTAAAACACCAAACGAACTGATCCACCATAGTTTCAAAACAGTTCTGAGCAGGTTCTCTGTACCACTTATTTTCTGAATGAACCATTTCTTCCAAACGGTTTTGAGCAGATTCTATGCGACATTTTTTCTAAATACATGCGTCAGCTCATACCTCGAAAACAGCTCTGGCTGTACACTGCCTTCCTTATACCACTAAGTCAACAGATACATCGTTAACTCAAACGAGTTTCTTTCAAGCAGACTCTGTATATACGTATATCCTTATTTCTGAATACACTACACTATAATAATGGACCGGACAGCAAAATGTGATGATACAAGGGAAAGAATACATTCTTCACTAGGGGGAGGGTCCCCCACGTTCCTCAATTACACCAGCAAACCTTCTGGGCACACTTTCAACAAGGTTGTGATACACGCTATGGGTATTTGTGTCCATTCCTGCTACAAGAATGTCGCCAGCTCAGTTGAAGATTTCGGACGTGGTTCCCTAGTCCGTTAGCGTCTCTTTAACTAGTCCCACAAATGTTCTATGGGGTTTAGATCAGCACTCTGAGCAGTCCAGGGAAGACGTTTTACATCCATAGCTTGATACCACTGCCTGACAGAGGCTGCAACATGACATGGTTGTTCAACAAGGTTGTGATACACGCTATGGGTATTTGTGTCCATTCCTGCTACAAGAATGTCGCCAGCTCAGTTGAAGATTTCGGACGTGGTTCCCTAGTCCGTTAGCGTCTCTTTAACTAGTCCCACAAATGTTCTATGGGGTTTAGATCAGCACTCTGAGCAGTCCAGGGAAGACGTTTTACATCCATAGCTTGATACCACTGCCTGACAGAGGCTGCAACATGACATGGTTGTTCAACAAGGTTGTGATACACGCTATGGGTATTTGTGTCCATTCCTGCTACAAGAATGTCGCCAACTCAGTTGAAGATTTCGGACGTGGTTCCCTAGTCCGTTCGCGTCTCTTTAACTAGTCCCATAAATGTTCTATGGGGTTTAGATCGGCACTCTGAGCAGTCCAGGGAAGACGTTTTACATCCATAGCTTGATACCACTGCCTGACAGAGGCTGCAACATGACATGGTTGTTCAACAAGGTTGTGATACACGCTATGGGTATTTGTGTCCATTCCTGCTACAAGAATGTCGCCAACTCAGTTGAAGATTTCGGACGTGGTTCCCTAGTCCGTTAGCGTCTCTTTAACTAGTCCCACAAATGTTCTATGGGGTTTAGATCGGCACTCTGAGCAGTCCAGGGAAGACGTTTTACATCCATAGCTTGATACCACTGCCTGACAGAGGCTGCAACATGACATGGTTGTTCAACAAGGTTGTGATACACGCTATGGGTATTTGTGTCCATTCCTGCTACAAGAATGTCGCCAGCTCAGTTGAAGATTTCGGACGTGGTTCCCTAGTCCGTTAGCGTCTCTTTAACTAGTCCCATAAATGTTCTATGGGGTTTAGATCGGCACTCTGAGCAGTCCAGGGAAGACGTTTTACATCCATAGCTTGATACCACTGCCTGACAGAGGCTGCAACATGACATGGTTGTTCAACAAGGTTGTGATACACGCTATGGGTATTTGTGTCCATTCCTGCTACAAGAATGTCGCCAACTCAGTTGAAGATTTCGGACGTGGTTCCCTAGTCCGTTAGCGTCTCTTTAACTAGTCCCACAAATGTTCTATGGGGTTTAGATCGGCACTCTGAGCAGTCCAGGGAAGACGTTTTACATCCATAGCTTGATACCACTGCCTGACAGAGGCTGCAACATGACATGGTTATTCAACAAGGTTGTGATACACGCTATGGGTATTTGTGTCCATTCCTGCTACAAGAATGTCGCCAGCTCAGTTGAAGATTTCGTACGTGGTTCCCTAGTCCGTTAGCGTCTCTTTAACTAGTCCCACAAATGTTCTATGGGGTTTAGATCGGCACTCTGAGCAGTCCAGGGAAGACGTTTTACATCCATAGCTTGATACCACTGCCTGACAGAGGCTGCAACATGACATGGTTGTTCAACAAGGTTGTGATACACGCTATGGGTATTTGTGTCCATTCCTGCTACAAGAATGTCGCCAGCTCAGTTGAAGATTTCGTACGTGGTTCCCTAGTCCGTTAGCGTCTCTTTAACTAGTCCCACAAATGTTCTATGGGGTTTAGATCGGCACTCTGAGCAGTCCAGGGAAGACGTTTTACATCCATAGCTTGATACCACTGTCTGACAGAGGCTGCAACATGACATGGTTGTTCAACAAGGTTGTGATACACGCTATGGGTATTTGTGTCCATTCCTGCTACAAGAATGTCGCCAGCTCAGTTGAAGATTTCGGACGTGGTTCCCTAGTCCATTAGCGTCTCTTTAACTAGTCCCACAAATGTTCTATGGGGTTTAGATCGGCACTCTGAGCAGTCCAGGGAAGACGTTTTACATCCATAGCTTGATACCACTGCCTGACAGAGGCTGCAACATGACATGGTTGTTCAACAAGGTTGTGATACACGCTATGGGTATTTGTGTCCATTCCTGCTACAAGAATGTCGCCAGCTCAGTTGAAGATTTCGGACGTGGTTCCCTAGTCCATTAGCGTCTCTTTAACTAGTCCCACAAATGTTCTATGGGGTTTAGATCGGCACTCTGAGCAGTCCAGGGAAGACGTTTTACATCCATAGCTTGATACCACTGCCTGACAGAGGCTGCAACATGACATGGTTGTTCAACAAGGTTGTGATACACGCTATGGGTATTTGTGTCCATTCCTGCTACAAGAATGTCGCCAGCTCAGTTGAAGATTTCGTACGTGGTTCCCTAGTCCGTTAGCGTCTCTTTAACTAGTCCCACAAATGTTCTATGGGGTTTAGATCGGCACTCTGAGCAGTCCAGGGAAGACGTTTTACATCCATAGCTTGATACCACTGCCTGACAGAGTCTGCAACATGACATGGTTGTTCAACAAGGTTGTGATACACGCTATGGGTATTTGTGTCCATTCCTGCTACAAGAATGTCGCCAGCTCAGTTGAAGATTTCGTACGTGGTTCCCTAGTCCGTTAGCGTCTCTTTAACTAGTCCCACAAATGTTCTATGGGGTTTAGATCGGCACTCTGAGCAGTCCAGGGAAGACGTTTTACATCCATAGCTTGATACCACTGTCTGACAGAGGCTGCAACATGACATGGTTGTTCAACAAGGTTGTGATACACGCTATGGGTATTTGTGTCCATTCCTGCTACAAGAATGTCGCCAGCTCAGTTGAAGATTTCGGACGTGGTTCCCTAGTCCGTTAGCGTATCTTTAACTAGTCCCACAAATGTTCTATGGGGTTTAGATCGGCACTCTGAGCAGTCCAGGGAAGACGTTTTACATCCATAGCTTGATACCACTGCCTGACAGAGGCTGCAACATGACATGAAGCGTTGTCGTCCTGGAAGTAACATTCATCCAGTCCATAAATTTGCCAGAGTGTTGGAAGAACCTGATTGTCCAAAATGTTCATGTATGCGTCGGCGCTAGGGATTGCAATACGATCCGGCGGACCCGGCATCATTTGGCTGCCAACAGGATCCAGCAACATCTATCAGATCCGGTCCGGATCCGATAAACCCGATTTTTTTAAAAATTAAAGAATCGATTGTTCAAACCCAAATGTAAAGTCGCAAAATCGTTTATTAAGCAATCGATTGTGAATTAATCGATTTCATATTTTTCAATCATCAGTTTGGAGAATTCTAGAAAAAATAATAAATTAAATTATCAATAATATTTTTTAGTGAAGTGGAATTAGAAAAGCAAATTCTGCAAGAAAATGAAGACTATTGCTAAACGACAAACTTTAGAAAAGAAATAGATTTTGAGAAAATACTGAAGCAAGAAATGACTTCATATGAAATGGAATTAAAATAAAATATTTGTCTCTTATGTACGACAACTTAATGACGGTTAAACCAACCAGTGTCGAAGCTTAGAGGGCCTTCTTGGCCGCTGGTTATATTTGCAGTTCATTGAGAAGTAGGTTGGGGGACGACACAATTAATACGATTTGTTTCCTAAGATCGTTCTTTCAAACTCAAAAGTGATTTTCATTACTATATAACTTCTATTTAAGCAATTAAGAAGAATTAAGAGTTCCCTTGTTTGTTATGTTGTCCAAAAACTGCCAAAGATTAGATTTTTTATGTTAGTATGAGACAAGGTTAGGTACAAATTATGTCATTTGCTTAACGATATTAGAGATAGAGGTTATTTAATTTTAGATAAATAGAAAAGTACTACGTATAATGTTTTTTGGTGTGGAAACTAACAAGACTGATCACCATCAACCGTTTAAAACTTATTACTAGTAGTACTAGTAGTTACTATAGTTAATTGTTGGTGATTGATCTACCTATTGATAATCTATATAAATAAGAATGGAGTGTTTGTTTGTACATTCAATATTTTCGACCCATTTCAAGTTTTCTATCCGTTTTGGACCCTTCTGATGCCGAATCCGTCTTTTTCTCGTTTGGTGTCTGTCTGTCTGTCTGTCCGTCTGTCTGTCTGTCTGTCTGTATGTATGTATGTTGTGCCCTATACACGTCCACGCGGTTTAAGATATTTTCATGGAAATTTGCATACAGTGAGTACTTATCTTCACTTAGTGAGTGGAATTGGTTGCGAAAGTCTGTCTGTCCGTCTTTCTGTTCTATGCTCGATTTTTTGTTTGTGTGTTTGGGTAAGCATCACATAAATAGTATTCCAGATATATGATTGCAGTGTATTTTATTTTATACAGTATCTATTTGTTTAGTGAATGCAATATTAAACATTTCTTTATTGTTATATTTAGATTAGTTTCATGCTAAAACACCTGAGTAAGTATACTTAAATCAACCATAATTTGGTAGTTCTGAAAAAATTGGAATGTCTATTGAATATTACGATTAATTCGATTGCTTTACCAGTACTGCTGAAAAAGTAATTATTCTTCAAAAAATTATATTTTTTGATGGAATTTCAGCTCTGATACTTCATTTATTTCAAGTCTTATTTTTGTTCTTTGCGCAATGAAAACGATTTCGGAATATTTGAGACAGACGATATTTTGATACGATATTTTTGACGGGGGTTGGCGAGCGTTAGCGAGCAGGGGGCAGGCCCCCCAGTTGAAGGAATAATGCCGTTATTTAAAGAATAATGCCGTTATTGAAAGAATAATAATGTTTAAAAATCCGATTTAGAACTTTTTCCAACATTAAAAAATTCGTTGTAATAATGACAGGAGAAGATTCTAAAATTTCACAATGTCGCATACCGGAGGCAAAAGTGCCACAAGTAAAAAAATATTGTTTTGTCGACTATGACTGCGAGAGCACTCGCCGTAAATCGTAAGAACTTAAGAAAGGGAATTCCAAATCTCCCTCAAAATCGTCTTTTGTAGTAGTAATCTTAGTATCACCTTTCGTCATTTTGTAGCTTTGTCATACAGCGGGGGGGGGGGAGGCGATGTATGTGAAATGTATTACATGAATGGATATGCATGTGTAGGATTTGTGTCCAAAGTAAGTTGTAGAAAATATAAAGATGGCGAAAGGTGTTAAAATAAATTTTTATCCTACAAAAAACGTAAGTCATTATATAGTTTGATAATCTCTTCAATCTAGAGTAAACCAATTCAAACCGAGTAGGGTCGGGTATTTTGCTAATTATTAATAAGTTTGATTTTATAATGCTAAAATAAAAGTTTCGTTCGTCAATTTGGAATAATATCCTTTTTAACTAATTTCACTCAGCCGATTTTGGAAAAATACATACTGGTTAGATAGACTTATTAACATAGTAGCAATCCTACCAGATCCGGTCGGATCCAGCCGGTTTAGTGTCATTCCGGACGGATTGAAAATCGTGCTGAATTGCAATTCATAGTCGATGCTTAATTTACCAGGAACAACATCCAAAGGTCCCAGGCCACACCACGAAAAACACCCCCCAAACAAGTAGGCGGATTTTATGCAAATCCGCTGGCGTCCGGTCCATTATTGTAGAGTAGTGCATGGCTTTTTTTAGGAAATAATATTCCTTTTGAGAAGAGTGGGCAAATTGGTGAAATTTGCATGTACACGGCTCACAACCTCTGGAACGCCACTGGCTCTTCGCTACCTTTCAGCACTAAACAGACCCACCGTTGTTTCCAACCAGTTTTGAGCAGATTCTGTGCACACGCCGGCCTCATAATTACATCGTAATGACGAGCGAATTAGCATAAAACTCGGCCCAAGACGGCGATACCGACAAAATCAAACCTCCCTCCCTAACCAGATTAGCAAAAACCCAGACAGGAAAACGAAAACCGGACAACCCTCCCCGAAAAGACTTTGTTAAAGCCATTTCGCTCCCAATAAATGACCCCCCTCTCTCCCGTTTTCTCCGGGAATCGATAAACAAGCTACATCCTCGAAAGGGCCGTAATAGAAGGGAATCACCCTTGGCGTCGTTTAAAGAAAAGTCGGCGCGTGATCTTAGCAACCCTGCCTCCTACCCCCCGACATCGGCAGCGAAGGTTGCAACAGATTAGACGCTCCATTTCACGCGGGCGCTGCGCCCTCCCTCACATCGATCCCCGCGCCCCTGCGTTGCTGGGGCGCCGCTCCATATGGCAGCCCGCTTACCTGGAGGCTCTACTCCAGCCTTCGAGTACGGCCGTCGAGTATTGGCCTTAGGTTAACCTTCCGAGTGGCTTAAACAAGGTATTTTGATAATCAAGATCCGATAAATTTTTCAAATGGGAAGATATCTCGAACGCAAAGATCTGATCAGTTTTGCACTTGACGAGATATCTCATCATTAATATTTTGCTGAATTTTTGATGATGATGGAACTCAAGATCTTGTAATTTTTCTTCGAATGACTCGATATATCGTCCATGAAGATATGATCAATTTGGCTTGTGATGAAGTATCCTGTCCATAAAGATCTGATCAGTTTCGCTTTTGACGACATACCTCATCATTAACAATTTGCGGATATGACCAATTTGGCTTTTGACGAAGTATCTTGTCCAGAAAGATTTGATCAGTTTCGCTTTGGACGACATACCTCATCATTAACAATTTGCGGATATGACCAGTTTGGCTTTTGACGAAGCATCCTGTCCATAAAGATCTGATCAGTTTCGCTTTTGACGACATACCTCATCATTAACAATTTGCGGATATGACCAATTTGGCTTTTGACGAAGTATCCTGTCCATAAAGATCTGATCAGTTTCGCTTTTGACGACATACCTCATCATTAACAATTTGCGGATATGACCAATTTGGCTTTTGACGAAGTATCCTGTCCATAAAGAACTGATCAGTTTCGCTTTTGACGACATACCTCTTCATTAACAATTTGCGGATTTTTTGATGAGGAACTCAAGATCTGGACATTTTTCTTGTAATGAAGTCCATCAAGATCTTACCAATTTTGCTTTTGTCGAGATATCTCGTCCATAAAAATTTGATCAGTTTCGCTTTTGACAAGATATCTTATCATTGATATTTTGCTGATTTTTTTATGATGATGAGTTCAAGATCTGGTCATTTTTCTTGTAATGACGAAATATATTGTCCATCAAGGTCTGACCAATTTTCCTATCGACGAGACATCATTAAGATATTACCGATCTTTTGATGACAATATCAAGATCTGGTCAATTTGTTTTCTAATGTCAAGACATTTCGTCCATCAAAATCTAATAAACTTTGCTAATAACGAGATGCAAGCATTTTCAAGTTAAAATCTCATTGTCTTCACAACAACAATTTCTGCCATTTCTGAAATTCGCTTAAAACAGTTTACTAAGTGGGAAAACTACATGGAAGTAGGAAAGATAATGGAAGTGCCATTACTTTTTACTGTTGAAACCAAAACCATATCCGCGCCGCCATCTTGGTGCTTTAAAAACATCGTGCTCGTGCATGTTAATCAACGTGGTTATAACCATCGACCTTAAAATGAAATAGACGGAGCATGCGACCGCACTTTCAAGTTATTTCTTCCAGTTGCTTGGTTTGAAGATGTGTCACGTGGTTGTGGGTAAAAGTATGAATCCTAAACTATTAAAAAAAATTGGTTGACGCGTCTGTCCACCGTTATTATACACACTAGTCTGCGCTTCCATAGCCAATCGGAAAAGCCAATTTGTGATTTACCCTTCAGAGATCTTACGACATCGACTCCGCCCACATGATCCGTCTATTTCATTTTAAGGTCGATGGTTATAACGTGGTTTTTTATTGACGATTTTAACCAAATAATTAGCACCATTTTCTTAGTTGTGATTTGACTATGACGTCTTGTGTGTCGCTTACGGGAGTACAAACCGAAGTACAAAGATGATCCCTGGAATATCGTTTCATATGTAAATTTAATTTGATGTATCTTTAGGCTGATAGCCTTTTGACCTGTAACTTCTAAGTGTCCAAGCAGCATTATATTAAAAATTAGACGTATTTATAAACACTTAAAGAATTATTTTGAAAAGTTGACTGATTTATCCAAGAGATTATTAATTTAATTTATTAATCAACAGAATTGTACGATTTTGATTTTTTAACCTACCAGTTGTAACAAGAGTTAGAAACTGCTTTTTAGGAAAGTTTAATTTTATTTAATGAAAAAGTATTACAGTCAAATAAACAGTAGCGGTTTTTTTAGTTCATGGGTGAAAATATTGCCTCATGTTACATGGTTTAGAATGAAACAAATTAAGCTAACAGTTATAACACATTCGAATTATAAACATAACTTTTGGTTTTCTAAAACGCATTTTTTGTTAGTTAAGTTCTTTTGCGTTTAGCAATTAAGTAACTACTTGAATGCTATTGAAACCTTGAACTGTAAGCAACTCGTTAATGAGGTTTTTAGAAGACAAGTAAATGCTTAAAACATTGTAACTCTAAGAAGTTTTTCAAAACACGCATATTTATTTTTGTTATCAAAGTAAGTAAATGTAAAGAAGTTTGATTTAGTGGTTTTTTTAGATGGAATTAGTTTATGTTTATAAATTTGTTTGAATAGTCTAAGATCAACAGTAAAACCTGTAATACGGTTGGGACTTGGAAAAAATATAGTTAGACAGGTTTATCATTAGACAGGATCAATATACATAGGTTTCAATTCATCTATCAATTCATTGTATCTAACTAAAATAATTTTCATTTCAGGTTTCCCAAAGACCCAGAACGTAGAGATGCATGGATAAGCAGTGCATAATCATAAAGAGGTGCATAATAAGAAGTAAAATACCACAAGGAAATAAATATTTAGAATGGATAATTGGGCCAAAAGTGTGCGTATTTCAATGTATGCAGGAAATCAATAAAATGAATTTCAATGTTTAATTATGGAAACCAATTTGGATACAATTTATAAAAACAAGAATGAGCGATACAAATTAGCACTAGACTATTAGGAACTAGAGGGCAGAAGCTATGTGTGTGTGTGGGATCAGCTAATCTAAATAAAAACATTACTGAGGAATGGTATTTGTAGGATACCTATAATTTTACTAATCATTGAGTTTTTACCAATTTAAAAGCTGTTTTAAAATATTTTGCATGCTAATGATAAACAAAAACAACAACAAAAAACTAGCATTGTTAGTTTTGTGTTTCTTTATTGTAATTATATTATAGCATATTTAATCATAAAATTTAAAAGCAAACGGAAAAAAGGTAGTAAATTATTTTTATATATCATACTTATATATTATCATTTAAAAAACAAAATATTGCCAAAATTAGAAATTTTTTATTTATTTAGCATCGTTCAGTTGCAAAATGAATGAACAAAAGTTAATATGAAAAAAAAAATGCACCTTATAAAAAGTTTTTAACAGCGCATGCGCGGCCGCCATCTTGGAGCTTTAAAACCATGGAAATATCGGCTTCAGTTAAACCGGTAGCGAAACATTGTTATGGCACTTCCTTATATTTCCTACTTCCATGGAAAACTAGAGATTTTCTTTCGAAGGCTCATCTGCCTGACAATCTGGATATAATTTAACTACCTTTCACAATTGTATCATTTTAGTGTAGGTCACGAAAATGTTCGTTCAAGTCACAGAAATATTCACTCGATTCGTTTTTTCCTCGACTCGAGCTTAACACATTCGCTGCCAGTCACGTTACAATGAGTTTGATAGTTATTGATACGCCGTAGAAAAGGGTTTTTCCCAGAAGCCGACTTACTTTTTATAACAAATATGGGAACAGCTACACTCTACGTTTATGAGCGATGGCAACGGCCTTGGCGATTTTTTTGGCGCACTTCTAAAGTTGCCAAGGAAAGACTATTTCTTAACTCTTTTTCTGTCACAAATTTTTTTCTTTTTTTACAAGACACTTTTTAAACACATTTCAGAACGTTTTGAAAGTATATTTTTTAAAAACTTTCACAAAAAGTAGTAAGCTTTAGAACATAGCAAAACACATTTGTGAACCAACAGAGAAACTAAGCTACGAATGTTGGGTAAGAATACCCTGAAACTTATCAATTACACTAAATAAAGTGGGCATGTTCAAAAAGAAAAAGATTTACAAAAGAAAAAAAAAAGCAAGAAATAATACAACCAGGTAACGTCAGGATTCTTTCGTAAAAAATTAATGACAACGAAAATGGTCAAAAAAAAAAAAAAAACTATGAATCCTTTCGTGGAAACTATTATAATAAAATAAAAATTCCACAACTGTCAAAATAGAAATAAATGGACCTGTAGCTCTCTTAGAGCTACAAGACAAGAGATGAAAACAAGCAATATCTCCAAGTAATAATTTTTATTACTGCATGCAAAGAACGAACATATTGACTACAACAGAACTTCTGCTCAACTGCTTTTTTAAAAATCAGAATAATAAGCAGAACAACATTCTTTCGTTTGCAAGAATTTATATTCTTTTTTTAATTGGTATTGCCAGGTTTTGATGTAGAGCCTTTAAGAAAAGAAAGATTATACTCAGCATTCATAGATGCTTCTAAGTTATATTGACCGCTACATCACTCCCTTCCCAGTAACTAAGTTACGATGAAGAGAGGAGCAGGAATAAGATCAATTTACAGTTATATACAAATTATTAAAGTATCTAAAAAAAATCTTATTTTACAATAATCCAAAATCCTTTTTTAAAACATCTTGAAATATAACAATATATGTATATACAATATATGATATGGATAAAAGAAATAATAATATATAGTTAAAGTTAACAATAATTTGTACATTCAGTCTCTAAAACGAACAGGTCCTTGAATCTTTCTTCCAACATGGGAAAATTTTTGTTCTGGAGGTTTATCTTTGGTAACGTCCGGTGTATTTGCTTGCACAGGTACTGGTGGTTCTGGATGCTTTTCATCGGCGGCCAAAATGTAAGCAGGTTTAAGCCGGTCAATAGAAATGTTAACTTCTTTACCTTTTATACAGACTAGGAAGTATTTCTCAGTTTTCAGAATCACTTTGAAGGGTCCTTCATATGGAGGCTCAAATGGCTTCTTGACTCTGTCTGTTCTGATGAACACATGGGAACACGTTTTGAGATCCTTATGTATAAATGCTTTGAATTTATTTCTGTGCCTTGTAGTTTTAGGTTTGAACGACTGCATCTGCTCTTGTAATTTGTGCAGAAACGTCTCTGGCGTCGTAGAAATAGTCGGATCATCAAAAAATTCTCCAGGAAGTTTTATGGACAGACCAATGGTATCACATAAAACGATTTAAAACGACCAATGCAATCAAAGGATATTTTAAAAACAAAATAACCAACGAGAAGAAAGAATAATTTTCTAACGAATCAATGAAAATCAAACGACTTTAACGGATTTTGGAAAAACTTTCTAGAATATTCAAAATGAAAATTGAAAGTTTCCGTTTGCCGAGGTTGCCATGAAAACCACAACAACCGTAACGAAATATGGGTTGCCTTAATTTATTGTAACTCGCTACTAGAAGTGCGCTAAAAAAAGTTACCAAGCCTTTGCCATCACTCATAAACGTAGAGTGTAGCTGTACCCAAATATGATTAAAAAGTGCGCCAGTACCAGAATATTTTTTTGGTACCGCAGGTGTCACTCTGACACCCCGTTCATTGGACAGGTAAAAGTGGATTTTCTATAGACACACTGCGTAGATTGGTTGTGTAAAGTTTAAAAATGCGAGGCTATTGTTTGAGAAGGTCAATATTTTCCGACAGGAACTTCATGACTTGCATAAACTTTGCTTGGGCCTAGTTGTTACTAACTGTGTAATGGTGGCTTCACACCAACGACGACAGCGACAAAAAACATGTCTCTTCGCTATTACGCATGAGTATTAAACACAAATTTTGTTTCTCCCGGTTGCTTTTTCAAGTCTTGGAGGAAGTTCAACTTTTGTCTCTGTAGCCATGCCGACAGCCAATCAGATTCCTGAGCACCTTGCCTAATCCAATTTCGGTTGATGTTTTTCACCCACTGCTTTCTTTCATCAACAGCCCGATCGTCTTCGCTGTAAAAATGTTTGAATAACATGATTAATTTGTAAAAAAAAAACAAAAAAAACCACGTGCTTTTTGTCGAGTTGAGATAAGACTAATAGAAAGATTAAACAAATAGATAGAAAGAAGCTGGAGTTATAACAAAAACACGTTAACGTGTAGAATAACTAGTTACAACAAAAAGGAGTTTTATTAAACGCAAACGCGATCTGTCAGCAATCATGCAGAATCAGAAGCGGAAATAAATGTTTTGCTTTCGAAAAAGAAGATTATGCGCATGCGCAAATAAATTGCTGTCGCTAGCGGTGTGAAGGCTTTTATAACAGCAACAGACACAGCGACAAAATGTCGCCTGTTGCTGTCGCCGTTGGTGTGGAGCCACCATTAGTTGCTCATCATCGGCCCAGGACCTTCGGACCACACCCCCTCCATCATTAGTTGCCCATGTCCTGTAATGTTGCTATGTTGCATAATGATCCGACGTCCCTATTTGACTGCAAAGACAGTTGCTTCATGTTGTTAGATTGAATCTACTTAGGTAACTGGGGAATGGTCCATGACCTGTATAGAAAGATGTGAGGTATCCACATGGTTCTTTTTTAGGGTTGATGCTTGGATGAAACGTAAAGGTTCTCCTTCCCGCGTTTCGCTTGTGTCCCAGTCCTCCCGCCATTTTTGCAGAGCTGCCTTCTTTATTTGGCGTTTAGCGTGACTCTTGGGGAGTTTCACAAAGATTTTGAAATCAGTTTCTCCCATCGCTGCTTCTTTAGCAAGTTGGTCGGACCTTTCGTTCCCGGTAACGCCAATAGCGGCTTTTACTCAGTTGATGTACGTGTTGTTGAAGTTTTTCTGGAGTTGAGCTCTGATTTTTTGTGCTATTGTATCTTTAGTTTTGAAACTGTTGTAAGGTTTTAATGGTGGAGAGACTATCTGTTAGAATATTGCATGTTGTGTAGTTTTGTGGCTGTGCCCAGGCGAGGGCG
This sequence comes from Metellina segmentata, assembly GCA_947359465.1. Lineage (NCBI taxonomy): Eukaryota > Metazoa > Arthropoda > Arachnida > Araneae > Tetragnathidae > Metellina > Metellina segmentata. The sequence goes on along the minus strand of OX375883.1, from coordinate 56,746,190 downwards.
AAGAGAATTGCTAGGTTTTCCACTTGCGGTATTGTATTGTTTTTATGGAGTTCCAATTTTTTTGTGTGGATTTCCATGCTGTTTTTACAAGCCACGAAGGCCGCTCCTTCCCCCATGTGGCGTCTTGGACCCGTCCGTGTAGATTTTGAATCTGTGTTAATTTCGCCCTGCGTGCCTATTTTGTCGAAATCCGTATTCCAATTGTTTTTCTTTTGTATATCAGCTTCTTGCTCATAGTCACTTGCGTAACATACCGTTGCTAGGTAATGCACGTTTTGCTGTAGTCTTGTTAGTTTAGTGATGGCCGCCTCTCTATGAGCCACAAGGTGCAAGGGATCAATTCCACCCAGTATACCGTAATAGATTGTCCAAAGCTCAGCCCATAAATTTTCAATTTCATCATCTGAGAGGCTTATTAGATTGGATTTTTCTGTTTAGAGGGCGTGAAGGCCCTACAGAAATATCGTCTTTACAATTCATATTACAATATTTTTTTAATAAGTAATAAAGCTTTAAATTCGAAACCACATACATTTACAACTAGCTCTCTAACCTTTACACTCCACGCCAATGCCACGACAACACCAAACATATAATTCCGATTGAAGCGGAGAATAAATGTTGAGGTGTAGCTCTTCCCTCGCAAACGCGTGACTGGCTACTGAGACACCACTCCACATCACGCGCTGCAGCGTGACGAACTTTTTAATGTTGATGCCATATCTCGCGCTGGCGCGAGATCGGCAGCGAACATGTTAAGGAAGAATGTGTTCGAAGAGATGCTTCCAAGAACTAATATATGGTGTGTCACTAATGTCGTCTTTGGCGCGCTTTTGATTAAACCTTTTTTTAGGCGACACCATCAAAAATATCCTCCGAATCGAAATTTTAAAATTTTATAAATAGTTTCAACTATAACGTGATTGGTTGGTTGAGTTTTTAATGACGCAAGAGTCATATTGGGTCAAAGAAAAGATATAAAATATAAAGTAAATTAATAGAGAAACACACAAAAAGTTTTACTGACACAGAGAAAAATACACCCAGAGAGGAATTGTTCCTTCGCCGCCTACAACACGCAAGTTGCTAGCGCAGTGGGCTTGCCCATTTTTAAGCCAGAAGACCTCTACTTGCTACCATTCTTATAAAATTTCTTAAAGCTTTGCATATCTCTCGTTTTTGTGCTTTCTTTACAGAAAATATCTTTTGAGAATAAATTTCACTGGAATCGGAAAATAAGCCGCATTAAGCGTAATTTCTTGTTTTACTGGGACTAACCTAGTATATTTTTATTAATTTAAATTTAATTTAAATGTATATCCAGTAATGGCTGTTTTTGTACACAATCAGACTTTGAGACATATTTCATAATCCTCATCCTGTATTTGAGCAGTTCAAAGGTCCCTATATCTGAAGCATAAAAGTGGAAGTTTGGAGAGTGAGCCTTAACAATTTCGCTACCGACCTCACGCCAGCGCGTGATATGGCGCCAAAACTTAAGAGCCAATCACGTGACAGCGCGTGGTATGGAGTGATGTCTCAGTAGCCAGTCACGCTTTCGCGCGGGAAGAGCTGTGCCTCAACATTTATTCTCCGCTTCAATCGGCATGATATGTTAGGTGTTGGCGTGGAATAAAGGTTAGAAGCTAGTTGTAAAGATATGTGGTTTCAAATTTATAGCTTTATTAGTTATTTAAAAAAAATCTTGTAATATGAGTTTTAGAGACGATAGTTCTGCAGGGACTTCACGCCCCAAAAAAAGAAGAAGCCAATCTAATAAGCCTCTAACAGATGATAAATTGCAAATTTGTTTGCTGAGCTTTCGCCAATCTGTTCTGGTATTGGCTTCTGGGAAAAATCCATTTCTACGGAGTGGCAAAAACTACAAACGCATCATATCAGCTTTGACAGCGAACGTGTTGAGAGAGTGCAGGAGAGCTTTGGAGAGTGCCAACTTAGACGTGGCCTCGTCATCTGACTAGGGATCAAAATTACGTGGTGTTGTCTTAGGATCTTTCCTCTTGGGATTGATCCCAGACTGTTGCCGCTATCCCGTTGTGTTGCTCCAGTGAGATTAATGTGTCGATTAGGAATTTATTCTAGGAAATTTTAATCAGCAACGTGCTGAAATCGTATGCAATATACATGCCAACTGACTTCAGAATAATAATACGTAGAGGAAACACTTTCTTCCGCAGAAACATTACCGAAACATACGTTTGGTTTGTGTGATAATGCTTCATCTTGCATTGTGATAATGCTTGGTTTGTGTGATAATGCTTCTCATTTATGTAGGCGAACACAACAAATAGAAAGTAATGGTAATTGGATTGGTCCGATAGCTCTATAGTGGACTGTATTTTAATTAATATAATTCGTAACAAAAACAAATTTTATTGACAACAAACTCAACAAGGTTGTGGATGGACCACTCTCATTAAGGCTAAGGAAGCGTGGTACTAATTAGGGCTTAGGAAGCCGCGTTTTGATCAGGTCTAGGAGAGCTGCTCTCTCATTCGTGTCTGAAGCCTGAATGTCACCCACGCGCTCACACAGCGCCCTCTACAGTATGTGGGAGACAACACTCTCCGCGTTCACACAGCGCCCTCTACAGTATGTGGGTGACAACACTCTCCTCGCTCACACAGCGCCTTTTACAATATATGAGAGATTTAAAAATAATGGTAATTTTAATTAACGTCGTACTAGAGCAACATAACAGGCTATTGACGACGGTCCGGGATCAATCCCCTAAAGCAAATATCCGAGGACAACACCACATAATTTTGAACCGCGGTCAGATGACGAGGAAACACCTGAGCTGGCTCCCCACTCTTCCAAACTTTCACACTAACTCAACGTGAGGACTTTCGATCATGACAGATTTAATGTGCACCATACGCCTCTACACCATACACTTACAAACATCCATACACTGACCCGGATTCGAGCCAGGAACCTTCCGATCTTGAGGCTAACACCTTAACCTCCCGACCGGTTGTTTGGCGAACAAATAGAGGGAAGTCCAGTATAAACAAACCGAACATTGTTTTGTGCTGTCCAAATACAATAGCATGATATATACGTATCGGTGTTAGTTAAAATGTAACTGATCGCCTTTTTGGCAGTGTATAATTTTTAATTGTTGTTGACCAATCAATAATCGTATATCAATTCCGAATTCATTCCTTGTTGGGCAGCGCGGAGCCCAGTTGGAAAAGTGAAGAATTATCAACCGGAAGGTTGCGAGTTCGAAACGGTCCAGCCCATTACCATCGTGTACAAGGGGGTGGTTCCCTTAAATCTGTCCTGACCTCAAAAGTCCTCACGCTGGCGTGATGTGAAAGTTTGGAGAGTGGGGGTGCTGACTAAGGTGTTGATCTCGCCATCTGTCAGTGGTTCAAAAACGAAACAGTGTCAGAACCACTGTTATGAAGCGTTGTTATTGGATCTTTCCTTTCGTGATTGATTCCGGACCGTCGTCAGTCGCCCGTTGTGTTGCTCTAGTACAACGTTAATTAAAAAATACCTTACCTGACGAAATAAAGATGATATCCTTCATGATAACATTATAATATCCTTAAGAACTCATAAATGTCGAATTCTAAAAACTAACTACAGAGGACCTTAACAAAACCTTCTATTTAAAACTAATCTGTTAGTGATCAGGGAAGGCAAGAGAGGAAGAGGCGATTCTTAACAACTAACACTTTATTAACAATTAAGAGCATCACGAACACGAAACAACGAATCACACGAGAAAACGTGCGGGTGTACATCCATTTTCTCATGATACAATACCAGTGATAATGAGGTATTTGCATGTGCGAGGGTTTTGCTTACAAATGATCTTTTCTAGTATTTCTAAGTTTAAAAATCCTTAAATATTGCGTTTAAACTTTCAAAATAATTTTGAAATGATTATAAAATAAATTTTAATTTTGTTGAAAACGAAACAAAGTCACGTGATCCGAAAACAGGCCGCCATTGTATGTGACGTCATTGCACATAGCTGAGCTTTTGTTTACATCTCTCATCTATGCTCCCTGTACACTCGCAATCGCTCTTGTATGAAATCAACATGTGTGTCTATATTGGTTCGCAAATTTATTTCATAAGCAGCAGTAAATAAAATAGTAACTGTTTATAAAAAGGACTTCATGAACCAACAAAACACTAGTACAAATACTATTTACAAAAGGGGAATCATAAGAACTAAACAAGTGAAAGGTTTAATTAATAATTTAAAATTTTATGCAGAACAGAAATATTTGAAGAGTTTTGGAAAAGGCTTTAGAAATGCATAAAGCTCTTTTACACTAAGTATCATTACTAAACTTGTCCAAATTATAAACAGTTATAAACTTGTCCAAGTTGTAAACAACCATAGCAACGCCGGCGCAGTGGGTTACTATGCGCTGTGACTTCACAGAGCAGCCATTATGAAATTCCGGTTTTTCCCACCAATACCGGAAACGAAATTTAAAAATTAATATCTCGGGGAATAGTTTTCCAATTTCATTAATATATACGTCATTTTTCATGGATTTTCATCCTCTAACATAATAAAATTGAAACAAAAAAGGTGAAAATATCTCATTATCTCGCACATACTTTAGCGCCATCTATTGGATGTTAAAATTATTAAGATACAATAAAAAAATAACACTACGCATACAGAGGCGTCACTGCCATAGGAAACAATGGTCTGCGAAATAATATGGGATTTCGCATAGATGATGGCGCCCTCGATCGTGGTATCAGTCATCAAGACCATGACAACCGATCATGCTTCTTTTCCATAGCAACCAAACACAAGCTGATAGTTTCCGTTTAGAAATAGATAGTAAACATAAGCAATAGAGCGAGGCGTGGTAATTTCTCTTTCCAACCGCAAATGATTTGCTTGTGTTAATATTACTGGAATTCTTAAAAGAGAACCAATTACGAAATCCGTTGAGCTTGACTGCACAGTTTGTCTATCTCAAAATTGAAGATACCTTGTATATATCGCACCCCGGCATCAAAAGTGACACAATTCAAAATTGCAGAATTTGATAAAAACGTCAATTTAAAGGATACTATAAAACTTATATTGCAATAATATAAATTTCTTTCAAATTTTAGGTAAGTATTTATGGTGGTAACTTGTATTATATTCCATAGAATAGTAATATAACACTCTGGGGCACCTCATGCATGTTTTTCAATGACATAACATCAACATTTTTATTTCTTGACTTGTGTCACTTTTCTTACCGGGGTGCGATATATTAATATTAATAAATTCGAATGTCTTTAAAACCTTTACACCTGGATGTATTTCTTTACTCTGTATCCGGCCTGCTCACAACATTTTGTGGAGATTTAAAAAATTTCCCTTGATACGCTAGAGATTAGCAAATTTTTAATGTTTTCTAAACTTAAAAACCACTTCAATTTATGAAAACCATCTGTTAATTATAAAATCTATCTACTCTGTAAACATACTTCTTTTACTTTAGTTGATTATTTTTTTAAGTAAATGTGTGTGCTTTCTAAACATACGAATATATTCCAAAGCGAGATTTTTCGATTTTTTAGTTAGAAGATCATTCATCTTTGTTGACTGTGAACTAAAGTACAGCATTGAAAAAATAATAAAAAATGTTTTGTTCATACGTTATCATCAGCCATTTTTAAAATGATTTAATTTGTATAAATGAAAAGAAATTAATAATTATTCAATCAGAAGTTAAACTGTAACATTTTAATGAGTTGAACAAAAAAATACTACTTTAAGTACAAGGCTTCTATGTGAATTATTTTATTAATTTATAACTCACACTCTATAGAAATTTTTCATTAGAGAAATTAAGATAAATTTTAATTAAACAAGCACCAAAAATAATATATAAATAATTACATAGAAAATATGTTACAATTGTCAAAGATTCTAAGTAAGATAAATTTTATTTACAAATAAACGTTATGTATATAATAGAATAAACATGCACAAAAAAAATAATACTTTTATGATAAAAGATATAAAACAGATCACCAATTCAATAGAATTCTAAATACCCTACTTCATAAAATTTTACAGAATTCTTAAAAATTTAGAACGGTCATTTACGATGGCTTTTAATTAAATAAACAATGTAAAGATTAACACTTTGAAATTTTGTTAGCAAAAAACAATAATCTTGGGTGATTAAAAAATCTAAACATTATACAGAACGATTTGAACCAACGACTGAACGATTACCAAGCTAATTGAGATTGAAAATATTAGCTCAATTAATTTAACCTGTAAAACTACTTTTAAAATGGGACACAGTTTCGGATTAGTGTTTTGTAAAACTATTAATTTTTGTTTTAAGTTATGTAAATACTGAAAGCAACTTCCCCTTAAGATTAACAATAAACTTGAATAGAGCTATTTCATTTGATTTATAATAACATGAAAATTTATTCGTAGTCATTTTCAATCACGTAAAAAGGTAATTAATGAATTAAAAGATTAAATAAATTAATTAAAATGTACTGCAAAAAATTTTGAATGAAGCAGAAGATTTTTGCCAAAAGGAACAAAGTTGAAGTGACAGAGTAGAGTTGACGTTTGTGAGAAAGCTCTGACGGTTTCAAGATGGCGACTGGCGAGAGAGGAATTTGAAAAAACGCGGGAATTAGGGTCCACGCAACACAAGAGAGCTCTGTAGGTCAAACCATCAGTGACGCCTCCGTATGTGCGTAGCCATTTAATCTATGGAGTAGGCATAGCAGCAACGAAGAAACAAAAATAACAAGAATTTTATCCGCAAAATTCAAAAATGAAAAATTGAGATTAAAAATTAAATCGACCCGAACAAAAATTTTAAAAATACGCTCTGTAAAAAATATTTTATTACCAATCTCTACAAAGCAAACTTACTAAAAAGCCAAAATAACCCTGCATTGAAAATGCTGTTTTGAATTACCTTAGACTTGCATTAGTCGCAATTTTAATGCGTCTTATTAGTTTTGCACACTGGACAAACGATTCGTTTGCGTTTACTAAGGAGCTCTATGGCGATTACAAAATGGCGACTACTCTGTGATTGGAATCGAAAGAGCAATTGAATCAAGGATACACAAACATTACAAGTGAGTGCGATGCTTGTAAAACTTTTAAGTGACACCTCTGTTTGTGTTATCAAATACTTTGCGAGTGCAATAATAATAAATGAACAGAAATCTGGCAACTTGTATTACTTTCCTTACGCTTTACGCAACACTCTGGTTTGTTCGTTCGAAAAAGCCAAAAGGTTTATAATTCTATAACTTCGAAACATGTTCGGTTGACGTTAATAATGTTCAAAAAGATTCTTTTTTTTATTATTTAAATGTAAAGGCAAGATCAAAAATAAAATCATTTGTGCTCAATTGTTGTAAATAGTAAACATTAAATGTAGTATTAAAGTAACGAAGATTTCTGAACGAAAAAAAACCTTATTCCAATATATGTGTTTCTTTATTGATTAGTGAACGTTGATATAAAAAATTGGATGGTGAAATTCAAAATGTACAACTAATTTATGTAATTTAATAGTATGTTTTTTCAACTACTTTAATCACTGTAAATCTAATCTCGTTAATTATAGATAAGTTATGTATTTTTTGTGTGTTCCTAAAACTTGTACTTTAAATTTAAAATACAATTTTTCTAAGGTTGCAATAAGATTTAAATACAGAACAAAACTTAAATCTAGCAATTGCATCAATAAAAAATGTACAGAGACGTTAGTGATTATTAAAAAACAAAACTAAAAAAGAAGTTGAAGATAAATATCAATTACTACTGCATAAATACATTCATGCTTATTCATCCTCCTTCGAGATTGATCCCAGACCGTCGCCAAAAGAGGAAATATAAAAGTAGTGCGAGTAATGGTAGCTTTCTTATGTAGCCAGAATCATGTGTGTGAACCAAACTAATACTAACTTACATACTACTACTACACACACTTAGACTACTTTTGGATGCCGGGTAGAAATGAACATTCTTTATCTAATTGATCTACGGAATGGAAGGGTATCTTCCAGTCATTGATTCATCATATGATTAGTCCACGCAACACAGCGGTAGATTTTGGCAATTTCACCATTTTTATCGACACTATAGAATGCACATTTACTCTTCTGCCCTGTCATACGATGTTATATCAACCCAAACGTGGTAATAAGAGGCCAAACTTCTTTTATGTAGCCAGAATCATGTGAACAAAACTAATATTAACTTACATACTACTACTACACACACTTAGATAACTTTTGTCTGACGGGTGGAAACGAACATTCTTTATATAATTTATTTACGGTGCGGGAGGGTGTCGTTCAGTCATTGATTGGTTTTCTGATTAGTCCACGCGACACAGCTGTAGATTTTGGCGATTTCATCATTTTTGTCGACACTATAGAAATGCACATTTACTCATCTGCCCTGTCATAGGATGTTACATCACCAAACGAGGTAATAAGAAGCCAGACTTTTTTATGTAGCCAGAATCATGTGTTCAAAACTAATATTAACTTACATACTACTACTACACACACTTAGATAACTTTTGTCTGACGGGTGGAAACGACCATTCTTTATCTCATTGATCTACGGAGCGAAAAAGTGCCGTTCAGTCATTGATTAATCATCCGATTAGTCCACGCGACACATTAGTAGATTTTGGCGATTTCACCATTTTTGTCGAAACTGTGGAAATGCTCATTCACTCGTCTGCCCTGTCATAGGATGTTATGACACCAAACGAGATAATAAAAGGCCAAATTGTTCAATCAAGTCCATTGAAAATTCATGTAACAACTAGTCGATATGTTCATAACTTTTGAAGCTCCTGTCAATAGGACACTTTTATTTCACGTCTGTGCCCACTCCAAACTTCCACACCATGCCAACGTGTTTACAGTTGAGGCTATAACAGATTTAAAGTACGCTTCTGTCTCTGATTGAATCAGGTTTCGAACTCGCAACCTTTTAGTTGCTGATCCGCGACTCTACCTAACGGGCTACCATCGCCCGTTTAAAGACAGAAAATGCTTCTCATTCCATGATAAAATTTCGATCAATATATATCTGCATCGCTGGTATATGATATTTTATAACCGGGAGGAAGTTAATAAATGTTGCTCCGGAGCGACACAACGGGTTATTGGCAATGAATCGGATTAATCAAGAAGGTAATAGTAATTTTAGTTAACGTCGTACTAGAGCAACACAACGGGCTATTGACGACGGACCGGGACCAGTCCCTTAAGGGAAAGATCAGAGGACAACACCTCGTAATTTTGAACCACGGTCAGATGACGATGCAACACCTGAGCTGGCACCCCACTCTCCAAACTTCCACACTAACCCAACGTGAGGACTTTCGGCCACGTCAGATTTAAAGTGCACCAGCCGCCTCTACACCATACGCTTACAAACATCCATGCCCGGACCGGAACCAGGAACCTTCCGATCTAGAGGCTAACACCTTAACCACTATACCGGTTGGTCGACGATTAATCTCGAAGAGAAAGACCCGAGGACAACACCTCGTAATTTTGAACCACGGTCAGATGACGAAGCAACACCTGAGCTGGCACCCCACTCTCCAAACTTCCACACTAACCCAACGTGAGGACTTTCGGTCACGACAGATTTAAAGTGCACCAGCCGCCTCTACACCATACGCTTACAAACATCCATGCCCGGACCCGGATTGGAACCAGGAACCTTCCGATCTAGAGGCTAACACCTTAACCACTATACCGGTTGGTCGACGATTAATCTCGAAGAGAAAGACCCGAGGACAACACCTCGTAATTTTGAACCAAGGTCAGATGACGAAGCAACACCTGAGCTGGTACCCCACTCTCCAAACTTCCACACTAACCCAACGTGAGGACTTTCGGCCACGACAGATTTAAGGTGCACCAGCCGCCTCTACACCATACGCTTACAAACATCCATGCCCGGACCCGGATTGGAACCAGGAACCTTCCGATCTAGAGGCTAACACCTTAACCACTATACCGGTTGGTCGACGATTAATCTCGAAGAGAAAGACCCGAGGACAACACCTCGTAATTTTGAGCCACGGTCATGCGACTACTTAAAACGCAGTATGAGAAACAGGAAATGAAAGTAAATTTAATGTTAAGGGATTTAAGCTGAATAATAAGCTAATGGCTATTATGCAAGCATATATTGATATTTTTAAAAATTTGAAAATTTGTGGCGGTATTTTTAAATTAAAGGGCAGATTTTAGAATAACATATAATACTAACCTAAAGCGTAATGATTTGAATATAAAGTTCAGGTTGGTATATTTAGTATATTTAGATGTAAACAACTAAAAATAACATATTACTTTATGTGATCTCTGTTTAAAGATTTGTATCCCTTTATTAACTTTATGAAGAAATCTGAAGAAATTACTCAACTTTTTGCCATAAAATAGTGAAATCCATTGAAACTATATTTCCAAGCAGACAGAATAACGATAGTTTAATTTTAATCTGAGGCCAGCAAAATCAAATTTTGTCATGGGGTGGTGACGAACCGGATGGTTTGTGAAGCACGACCCATGTTTCGCTTATTTTCGATTCGATTTGGCTCACCGTGGGAGTGACATGTTCTGAGCGGTTCAAACGATTTTCGTCCCGACCCTGGTTCGCTTCTTCCCTGTCAGGTAGAAAAAGCGAATCGGGGTGTTACGCTGCTCAAGTCGCCTTGTGTGTCACCAATCTAAAAACAGTTGGCCATCAGATACGACATGTATTTCGCTGCTGAGTTACAGAGGATCGACCGTCGCGCTTTATTTGACGAGCGGCGCTACTCTGTGTGACAGGTATATTAAAAATCTATTTAGTCCCTAAATGTGCGATCCGAGTTGTGTGTTTCGAAAGCGCCTTGTGGTGTCCTTAACTCTCCTGGTGGTCATCTCGACAAGGCTGACTCGTCATTACATGAAAACTGACCAGATTTTGATGGACGATATATCTTACCGAAACCACTTCGAGGGTTGAAACAGACAAAGCTGCAATACAAATTGCATAAAAGTCTTTTTAAGCATTCATTTTCTTGTGTTTTTTCCAATGAATTGTACTTTTTACAGAAAATTATCGAATACTTCTATGTGCCTGATTTCGTAAATTGTGCGATTCTTTAAATATTTTTACCAAACCTTTTAATAAGTATTCGATTGTTTTGATGTGAAACTAAATTAGAAAAAGGCATAGCTTTCATGTTTTCAAATTTTAAATCGTGACTGTAATACACCTTTATGAAATACAGGAAAGAATTTACAAATGTGAGGGGGAGAATACTTTTTTGTTACCCACACGATAAAGCTAACACATTAAAATTACTTATAAAGCAATCTGCACGAAAATACTTTTTTTCTAATGCCAGGCCAATTAATAATTATAATTATGGTTCATGCAATTATAATTCTGAATATTATAAATATGGCAATACAACAGGCTGATTAGTGAACCACTTTAATTACACCACTTGATTTTATGAATGATTTTAGAGCTCTTAAATCCTGTCCTGCAATGCAGACCTCATTTCATTTAATTATATAATTACAATTATGGTTTATGATTATAAACATTAATAATTATGGCAATACAAGAGGCTGAGTAGTGAACCACATTACTTACATCACTGGATTTAATGAATGATTTTAGAGCTCTTAAATCCTGTCTTGCAATGCAGACCTCATTTCATGTAATTATATAATTACAATTATGGTTTATGATTATAAACATTAATAATTATATCAATACAAGAGGCTGAGTAGTGAACCACATTACTTACATCACTGGATTTTATGAATGATTTTAGAGCTCTTAAATCCTGTCTTGCAATGCAGACCTCATTTCATGTAATTATATAATTACAATTATGGTTTATGATTATAAACATTAATAATTATATCAATACAAGAGGCTGAGTAGTGAACCACATTACTTACAACACTGGATTTTATGAATGATTTTAGAGCTCTTAAATCCTGTCTTGCAATGCAGACCTCATTTCATGTAATTATATAATTACAATTATGGTTTATGATTATAAACATTAATAATTATATCAATACAAGAGGCTGAGTAGTGAACCACATTACTTATATCACTGGATTTTATGAATGATTTTAGAGCCCTTAAATCCTGTCTTGCAATGCAGACCTCATTTCATGTAATTATATAATTACAATTATGGTTTATGATTATAAACATTAATAATTATATCAATACAAGAGGCTGAGTAGTGAACCACATTACTTACATCACTGGATTTTATGAATGATTTTAGAGCTCTTAAATCCTGTCTTGCAATGCAGACCTCATTTCATGTAATTATATAATTACAATTATGGTTTATGATTATAAACATTAATAATTATATCAATACAAGAGGCTGAGTAGTGAACCACATTACTTACATCACTGGATTTTATGAATGATTTTAGAGCTCTTAAATCCTGTCTTGTAATGCAGACCTCATTTCATGTAATTATATAATTACAATTATGGTTTATGATTATAAACATTAATAATTATATCAATACAAGAGGCTGAGTAGTGAACCACATTACTTACATCACTGGATTTTATGAATGATTTTAGAGCCCTTAAATCCTGTCTTGCAATGCAGACCTCATTTCATGTAATTATATCATTACAATTATGGTTTATGATTATAAACATTAATAATTATATCAATACAAGAGGCTGAGTAGTGAACCACATTACTTACATCACTGGATTTTATGAATGATTTTAGAGCTCTTAAATCCTGTCTTGCAATGCAGACCTCATTTCATGTAATTATATAATTACAATTATGGTTTATGATTATAAACATTAATAATTATATCAATACAAGAGGCTGAGTAGTGAACCACATTACTTACATCACTGGATTTTATGAATGATTTTAGAGCCCTTAAATCCTGTCTTGCAATGCAGACCTCATTTCATGTAATTATATAATTACAATTATGGTTTATGATTATAAACATTAATAATTATATCAATACAAGAGGCTGAGTAGTGAACCACATTACTTACATCACTGGATTTTATGAATGATTTTAGAGCTCTTAAATCCTGTCTTGCAATGCAGACCTCATTTCATGTAATTATATAATTACAATTATGGTTTATGATTATAAACATTAATAATTATATCAATACAAGAGGCTGAGTAGTGAACCACATTACTTACATCACTGGATTTTATGAATGATTTTAGAGCCCTTAAATCCTGTCTTGCAATGCAGACCTCATTTCATGTAATTATATAATTACAATTATGGTTTATGATTATAAACATTAATAATTATATCAATACAAGAGGCTGAGTAGTGAACCACATTACTTACATCACTGGATTTTATGAATGATTTTAGAGCTCTTAAATCCTGTCTTGCAATGCAGACCTCATTTCATGTAATTATATAATTACAATTATGGTTTATGATTATAAACATTAATAATTATATCAATACAAGAGGCTGAGTAGTGAACCACATTACTTACATCACTGGATTTTATGAATGATTTTAGAGCTCTTAAATCCTGTCTTGCAATGCAGACCTCATTTCATGTAATTATATAATTACAATTATGGTTTATGATTATAAACATTAATAATTATATCAATACAAGAGGCTGAGTAGTGAACCACATTACTTACATCACTGGATTTTATGAATGATTTTAGAGCTCTTAAATCCTGTCTTGCAATGCAGACCTCATTTCATGTAATTATATAATTACAATTATGGTTTATGATTATAAACATTAATAATTATATCAATACAAGAGGCTGAGTAGTGAACCACATTACTTACATCACTGGATTTTATGAATGATTTTAGAGCTCTTAAATCCTGTCTTGCTATGCAGACCCACTGGAAGATTCAATTTCACTCATTGGCTTCTACGGTTGGAATGTACAAGGGTGGATTAGTGGACCACTGAATTTTAAATATGATTTTAGGTCTCTTATATCCTGTCTCTTTACGAGCGTCATCAGAAGAGTCAATTTGGCTCATTGGCTTCTACCGTTGGTTAGGAATTATGGCCCATATTCAGTCAAGCTGCTTCAAGTACAAGGAAAACAATACAAAGTAATGAAAAAGGAAGTTTCACTAAAACTGGAGAGAGAAATATACTATACTAGGGGGCCTGCCCCCTGCTCGCTAACGCTCGCCAACCCCCGGAGGATTGCTTCGCTGCGCGAACCTATGCTCGCTTCGCTCGCCTCAATGAAGACATGTGTCCTAGCAGAAGGGATTGTTTACAAAATATGATATTCCAAAAAAATATTTTTCAAATCAAAATTTTATGCTGTTTTTCAGAAAAGATATTTATAGTACCTCTGGAATCAGAATTCAAATGGAAACTGAGCAAATTTTGACTCGAAATGTGAGCGTTGATTTGGAAATTGAAAACCCAGCATGTTGGTTGTGTGTACATTTACACAGTACTCGATCCACCCGCGCTTTTTCATTGAGTTTGTTGTCGAAAGTTGTAATGCAAGCGTCTTGTTGAATTATAATAGTTTGCCCCGAAACGGACCTTTTTTTAAAAATGACTATGAAAAGATCCTCCGTTTTCTTTGATTTCTATTATTTACTGCAACAGCTCAACTAAAATTCATTTTTTTTTCAATAAAATTTCATCCGATAACGCTATAAATTCAATTGAAGCGCGAGGCTTTGGGATAAACAAAGAATCGAACAATGTTGCCACAACGCGAAAACAAATAACGTCTTTTTTGAGTGCCACGTAAGAGAATTCTATATATATAGATGGTCCAAAGTATTTGGACACTGCAGAAATTCGGAGAATGAATCTTAGTGTGGGGTTGCTTTTCCTGCTTAGGACTCGGCCCGTTGCTTTGTGTACCTCGTACCATGAACGTTGACGTGTACCTCGACGTTCTGGATTATTCGGCCTTGCCTATGGCAATATTGCGGCGATGATGGTTGTATCTTCCAACAGGATCGAGCTCCATGTCAAAACGTGTACTGGACTGGTTTCCTAAAAATGAGGTGAGTTTGACTGACTGGCCTGATCAGAGTCCAGATCTCAATCCGATCGAACACATGGGACGAACTGGAGCGACGAGTACGACGCCGCCAAGCTCGCACATCTTCACAACAATATCTTCTCACAGCCTTGCAAGAGGCATGGCGAGCTATTCCTGCCCATACTTACAGAGAACTTGTGGAAAGTATGCTTCGAGATGTTCCAGCTGTAATACAAGCAAAAGAAGAGCCTACCCTTTACTAAATAGTATAATAAAGCACTTTTCTGAATGCAGCGTCCAAGTGTGTTTTCTAGATCGGAAGGTTCCTGGTTCGAATCCGGGTACGGGCATGGATGTTTGTAAGCGTATGGTGTAGAGGCGGCTGGTGCACCTTAAATCTGTCGTGGCCTAAAGTCCTCACGTTGGGTTGGCGTGGAAGTTTGGAGAGTGGGGTGCCAAGTCAGGTGTTGCTTCGTCATCTGACCGTGGTTCAAAATTACGAGGTGTTGTACTCGGATCTTTCCCTCAAGGGACTGATCCCGGACCGTCGTCAATAGCCCGTTGTGTTGCTCTAGTACGACGTTAACTAAAATTACCATTAATTACCAAGTGTGTTTTCCCGAAAAACAGTGTCCAAATACATTTGTCCATATAGTGTACACCTAGGGATGAATCGAACCTGCACCGCCTACAACTCGCTAGTTGCTAGTGCAGTGGGCAAACCCACTGAGTCATGGCGGATCCCATCGGCTTCCAAAAACCCAACAAAATAAATTAGATTGTCCACCTCGACATAAAAACGTTCCTACCACCACGTCCGCACACCACATGATTACAGTCAATTCATCGACACCCCCATCCCATCTCCGACACCCCTCCCCGCTCCTTAACGAAGCCCCACGCACTTATGGGACAGCCCCGCACACGCGGGCCCGCTTCCGGTCATGCCCCAACCGGCGGAATCCAACACGACATATTTAATGTAATTTTCTAATTGGCCGGTCGGCGTTCCTGATTGTGAACTGGTGAACAAACAGAGAACCCTAAAAGGCGTCCGGCCAGCCGTATAATCAAGGCAAACCCCACATTATCCGTAATCCACTTAACGGGGATCGATTCTGGGGAAGGGGGCAAGTCCGGGGTACAGGGGGTGGGAGGCTCACGGGCAAAACGTCAAACGGCGCTTAATTAAATCTAAGTGCCCATTTCAGCCAAATTCAATGAGCACCCAATGAATAAGTGCCCCTTTTGCCTTGTAATCAAAGATGAACGTTCGTGGGGGGCGGCCCCGGGGGGATGGGAGCGCTGATTGGCTGTCTCCCTCCCCTGGGGGTGAGTGGGGGAGAGGCTTCGAAATGACGGTGCTTTTGTTCGTCGGGGAGGGTCGGGGGGGGGGGATGTGGGGGAGTATATGGGCATCGTGCTGTGAATGGACGAGTGATGGCATTTTAGTCGATGCTCGAATTTCACGTGTGGCGCTTTGCTGGTTAAGACAAGAGTGAAGTTTGGTGTGAGGAGAGAGGGAAAGGAAAACATAATAATGGGTCATATTCCTGGACTGCCTGGATCTTATCGAATAGGGCCTTGAGCTGAGAGATACCCCTAGATTCCTACTTGGCCATTCACAAATAATAGTGCTGTGGATGTAGAATTTCGAATCATGGATAATTTTAATGGCGTTAATGTTTAACCTTCTGTGTACCCGCATATATCCGTTCTGTGAGTCGCAGTCTTCCTTGCGTGACTTTTAACCATCCAAGTGGTTTCCACGAGATATCTCGTTCATTAAGATCTAAGATTGCTAATGACAAAATAACTCGCCATCAAGATATTGCCGATTTTTTTATGGTGACATAATCTAGTTCTACTCTGTTTTCCTCCTTCTGACGAGATAACTCGTCATCAAGATCTGGTGAGTTTTGTCAATAGTGAGATATCTCTTCATCAAGATCTGTTGAGTTTTGTCAATGGTGAAATAACTCGTCATCAAGATCTGGTTAGTGTTGTCAGTGGCGAAATAACTCACCATCAAGATATTACCGATTTTTTTTATGGTAACATAAACTAGATCTACTCTGTTTTACCTCTTCTGATGAGATATTTCGTCCATCAAGATCTGGTCAATTTTATAAATGACGAAATAACTCGTTATCAAGATCTGGTGAGTTTTTCAATGACGAAATAACTCACCATCAAGATCTGTTGAGTTTTGTCAAAGGCAAAATAACTCATCATCAAGATCTGGTGAGTTTTGTTAGTGGCGAAATAACTCCCCATCAAGGTATTGTCGATTTTTTAATGGTGACATAATCGAGATCTACTCTGTTTTTTCTCCCTTCTGACGAGATATATTATACATCAAGATCTGTGGAGTTTTTTCAATGGCGAAATAAGTCGTCAGCAAGATCTGGTGAGTTTTGTCAATAGCGAAATAACTCGTCATCAAGATCTGTTGAGTTTTGTCAATGGCGAAGTAACTAGTCATCAAGATCTGTTGAGTTTTGTCAATAGCGAAATAATGCGTCATCAAGATCTGGTGAGTTTTTTCAATGACGAAATAACTCGTCATCAAGATCTGTTGAGTTTTGTCAAAGGCGAAATAACTCGCCATCAAGATCTGGTGAGTTTTAATAATGGCGAAATAACTCACCATCAAGATATTGCCGATTTTTTATAGTGACATAATCGAGATCTACTCTGTTTTTTCTCCCTTCTGACGAGATATTTTATACATCAAGATCTGTTGAGCTTTGTCAATGGCGAAATGGGTAAGCCCTCCTTTGCTTGTATTACAGCTACAACTCATCGAGGCATACTTTCCACACGTTCTCGGTAAGTCTTGGCAGGAATAGCTCCACCATGTCTCTTGCAAGGCTATGAGAAGAGATTGTTGGGAAGATGGGCTTGTGTAGCGGTGTCATACTCGTCGCTCCAGATCGTTCCACAAATTCTCGATCAGATTGTGATCGGTGTTTTGATCAGGCCAGTCAAGCAAATTCACCTTATTGTTAAGATACCAATCCAGCACACGTTTTGCAGTATGGCATAGAGCTTGATCCTGTTAGACGAAACAACCAGCATCGCCGTAGTATAGCCATAGTCTAGGCAAGGCCGAAGTGTTCAGAACGTCGAGGTACACGTCAGGGTTCCTGGTACCAAAGCAACGGGTCTAGTCCTAACCGGGAAAAACAACCACCTCACACTAAGATGGATCCTCCACCGAATTTAATGCAATATCCAAATACTTTTATCCATATTGTGTATATTTGGGTTACCTTAAAATGCAGTTTATCACTGTTTAGGAGACATTTGGAATTTAATCTAATTGACTGCTAATACTAATTGACTTATGGACCAATCAACTGCCATATAGGAATTCAGTTGGATGCTTGTTTGGGGATTTTAGGCGCAAGGGCCATATTTGATCAGGCTGCACCCTTCTCAAGGCAGACAACACAAAGAGAGGGGGAAAGCAGAAGTGTGTGCGAGAGTAAAACAGGAGGGAGGGAAGAACACACGGGGATTGATGTTGATTGACCTCGGGGTTTTGATGCCCACATTCATAAGTCTGGAATTCATTCATTGCCGAAGTAGTGAAATCGTATTTGGAAAACATACCAACTATCGTCACGTTGAGAAGAGGTACAGGAAAAACGTATTGCTGCAGAACCACGATTGTATTAATGAAAAATTAAGCGAGTTAATATTTTTTTAACATAAAAGAACTTTAATTTGTTAGGCCATTGGCACGGATTTTATGATTATTCTCAGATTTGTTACCAAAAGATATTTAGATAATTTTATTATTAAATCAAACTATATTTTTATGATTATGTAAAATATACAACTATATGATAGTAATAATTAAATATAAATAAATAATAGTGCACTAACTTAAAGATTATATGGGTTTATAAAAAAATCTTCTAGAAAATTCCTATTTGACATTCTATCCGTCTTAAGGCCCTTCTGTTCCAAAATCTTCTAAACGCAGGTTTAATTATAAATTAGGTTAGATGTATTTCTTTCTTCTCTGTTAGTAAAAATTTGTGGGTGCATGTTCTTTATACTTGTCTGTTTTGTGCTTGGTGCAACTCTTTGACTGAATATGACATTTGCCACCTTAAAAATTAAACTGAATCTTTTTTAGTTGCCCGTTGAGTTTTTAAATCTCTCATTCATAGTTTCGTGGTATCCATCGAGATCTGTTATATTGTTCATCTTTTTCATATGTTTTGTTTTGTACTTCCTGTGTTTTATCAACATGTTTTTTAAGTATAAACAAGTTCTATACTTTTACTAACTACATAATTTGTTTATTTGCTTTTAATGCTGTTGATCAACTTGCTTTTGAATGGCATATTTCACCCGAGATTTCTTTAAAAAAGTATGCTGCTATAAATATCCAGCTCTTGATTAGTTTTATACCCTTCCTTTTATAGAGTCGCGATTTAGAAACTCGACCCAACAAAAAACCGTCGTTGTTCGTGAAGGCTGGTGCACGTTAAAATCCGTCGGTAATATGGATCCTGGTTCGAATCCGGGTCAGTGCATGGTGTAGAGGCGGCTAGTGCACCTTAAAACTGTCTTGGCTGAAAGTCCTCACGTTGTATTAGTGTGGAAGTTTGGAGAGTGGGCTGTCAGCTCAGGAGTTGCCTCAATTGCCCTAACGTTGGCTTAGAGTAGAATTTTGGAGAGTGGGGTGCCAGCTCAAGGGTTGACCTTGTCATCCGACTGTGGTTCAAAATTACGAGGTGTTGTCCTCCTATCTTTGGCATCAATAGCACGTCGTGTTGCTCCAGTTCGACATTAATTCATCCTACACTACCCCAAAATCTAATACCAAATTAAATCCGATAGACTACGAAAGACACTTCTAATGGAATGCACTTTCTTCCAATGTATTCAGCTGACAGTCCCGAAATCCGCAATTAAAATTACGTGAGTGGCAATTACTTAAGAGATCGGAGGCGATGATTTTTAAAAAAGTATTCCTACTGCTATTTTATTCATGCAGGAATAGATTCTAATCAATGCAGATGGAGGTAATCAGACTAATAGCAGACTTTATAGCATTTAGTCACATCAGTCTAATAGCGGTACATAAATTAAGTGTGAAAGTATTCTTACAAGGGAGGGGTAATTTCCCCTTATAACTTCAAAGCGAAATTAATTACTTGGGAGTAGATTAGCAAGTGTGTGGTCGGAGGGTATCCAGTTCTTCGCGATGATGCGAAAGGCCAAGTTTTCATGCATTAAATCAAGAGTGACGTTTTTCATGATACAAATTTTGCAATTTCAATTACATTGTGGTGGTAATTGGTAATTTTTAGTTAACGTCGTACTAGAGCAACACAACGGGCTATTGACGACGGTCCGGGATCAGTCCCTTAAGGGAAAGATCCGAGGACAACACCTCGTAATTTTGAACCACGGTCAGATGACGAAGCAACACCTGAGCTGGCACCCCACTCTCCAAACTTCCACGCCAACCCAACGTGAGGACTTTCGGCCACGACAGATTTAAGGTGCACCAGCCGCCTCTACACCATACGTTTACAAACATCCATGCCCGAACCCGGATTCGAACCAGGAACCTTCCGATCTAGAGGCTAACACCTTAACCACTATACCGGTTGGTCGGCTACAATGTGGTGGAAGCGAAGTATTTGTGACTTAGTGTTCGTGTCTCCCAACTTCAGAGGTTGTTAACAATCCGAGTGGTTTCGACGAGTTATCTCGTCCATCAAGATATGATCAATTTTGCTAATGATGAGATATAACGTCATCAAGATATTGCCGATTTTTTCGTATGATGACGAGATCAAGATCTGGTTAAGTGTTTCCTTCTAACGACGAAATGGTCCAGGGTAGGACAAGTGGAAGAGCAGCGGATGAACAACTGGAGGGTTGCTAGTTCGAAACTTTGGTCCAACCAAAGACCGCCGACCAACCAGTCTGGTGGTTAAGGTGTTAGCCACTAGATCAGAAGGTTCCTGGTTCAAATCCGGGTCAGTGCAGGGCTATTTATAAGCGTATGGTGTAGAGGCGTCTAGTGCACCTTAAATCGATCGTGACCGAAAGTCCCCGCGTTAGGTTGGTGTGAAAGTTTGGAGAGCTCAGGTATTGCCTCGTCATCTTACCATGATTCAAAATTACGTGGTGTTGTCGTTCGATCTTTCCCTTAGAGGATTGATCCCGTACCGTCGTCAATAGCCCGTTGTGTTGCTCTAGTACTACGTTAACTAAAAATTACCATTACCATAACCCTTAAGGGATTGATCCCGGACCGTCGTCAGTAGCCCGTTGTGTTGCTCTAGTGCGACGTTAACTAAAATTACCATTACCATTACCGAAAGTCCCACGTTGGCTTAGTGGGGTGCTAGCTCAGGTGTTGCTTCGACATCTGACCGTGGTTCAAAATTACGAGGTGTTGTCCTCGAATCTTTCCCTTAAGGGACTGATTCCGGACCGTCGTCAATAGCCCGTTGTGTTGCTCTAGTACGACGTTAACTAAAATTACCATTACCATTACCCATGTTGGCTTGATGTTGAATTTTGGAGAGTGGGCTGCTAGATAAGTTGTTGTCTCGTCATCTGACCGTGGTTCAAAATTACGTGGTGTTTTTGTCGGATCTTTCCCTTAAGGGATTGATCCCGGTTCGTCGTCAAAAGCCCGTTGTGTTGCTCTAGTATGTCGTTAATTAAAATTACCAAGTTTCCATCCAAAGACCGTCGTGTACATGGGGATGGTGGACGTTATATCTGTCGTGGCCACAAATGTTATCACGTTGGCGTGTTGTGGAAGTTTAAAGAGGTGGGATTCCAGCACGGGTGTTGTTCTCGTCATCTAACCCTGGTTAAAAATGACGATGCGTTGTCTTTGGATCCTTTCCTTAGGGAGTGATCCCGGACCATCACCAATAGACCATTGTGTCGCTGCAGTGCGACGTTAATTGCCTACCTACCTCTAATGACGAAGCATCTTGTCCATCAGGATCTGCTAATGGTTTTGCTAATAACGAGAAACGTCGTCAAGACAACCATCAGGAAAGTTATAGTCCAAGAAGCTGCATGTGCCAACACCATTAAAATGACCAAAGTAGGGAGATAGTTGACTCACACTGATGACTATTAGCGGCCTTAAATTTATCAATGACTGATTATATAGAACTGCATGTTCAGTGTACACAAATGAACCATATGGAATGCAAAGATTCGCTACTAAAATGCTCTCTCATGATGCATATCGGTGTTACCTAAAAAAAAACAGATTATTGCCATTTCGGCGACGATTGGGGATTATTCGTAATATCTCGGAAATAATTCATAAAAATGAAACATTCCATACAGCGATTCTTTATCCTCTTAGTAATTGGTAATTTTTAGTTAACGTCGTACTAGAGCAACACAACGGGCTATTGACGACGGTCCGGGATCAGTCCCTTAAGGGAAAGATCCGAGGACAACACCTCGTAATTTTGAACCACGGTCAGATGACGAAGCAACACCTGAGCTGGCACCCCACTCTCCAAACTTCCACACCAACCCAACGTGAGGACTTTCGGCCACGACAGATTTAAGGTGCACCAGCCGCCTCTACACCATACGCTTACAAACATCCATGCCCGGACCCGGATTCGAACCAGGAACCTTCCGATCTAGTGGCTAACACCTTAACCACTATACCGGTTGGTCTTATCCTCTTAGAAGTTTCCCAATTTGTATGTGGAATCTCGTATTGTTATTTATGATTGCGAAAGAATCACCAGAACCACCATACAAATTAATATCTCAGAAATAGTACATCGAAGGAAACTTTTCATGTAGCGATTCTTTTACTTCAGTGAAATTTTGGGACTTCTACATGGACGGGTTAAAGTTACAGTGGTGTAAGTCACTCTTTCGAAAAAAAAAATACTTGGAACTTACATTGCCATCAGTTGGCAGTTGAATGAAGATCTGACTTTGTTTTCTGTTAACAGATTGACTCATCTAGATCTGGTTTCTGTGTCTAACTAATTATCTTTAGTTAAATTTCGTTATGTTATATCTGATTTCTGTTTAAGTCTTTTTTTTAAGTGACTTACACCACTGTATAACTTTAACCCACCCATATAGAATCTCTTTTTATTAATTCTGTGCTCAGATGGCAAAATGCTATAAGTCACTTTTTTTAATTTTTCGTGACAACATATTTAAGATTCAAGATTCAACATATGGTTCTGTGGTTTTTGATTTATTACAATTTTCCCACCTTTGTTTTCTCATAAACTGAAAGAAAAAGACTTACGACATTTCGCCACCTTCTACACATTTACAAAAAAGACTCCAGGATGGGACTTCGTCAATTTTTTGGGAAAAGTGACATAACATTTTGCCATCTGATCATAGAATTATAATGGTTAAAAAATTGTAATAGAGTCGCATGCACACATTAAAATCTCGGAAATAATTTCCTTTAAACAATTCTCTTTCCTCGACGAAATTTTGCGAATTCTATGTGGAATCCTCTTTTGTTATTTATGATTATAAAATAATCATCAAAGTCACACACACACACCCATACAAATCAAAATCTCGGAAATAATTCAATAAATGGTGCTTTCCATCCGGCGTTTCTTTTTCTTAACCGAAATTACGCGATTTATAAATGGAATTCTTAATTGTTATTTATGATTATAAAGGAATCGCTAGTCATACAAATGAAAATCTCGGAAATAATTCCACAAATGGAGCTTTCCGTCCGACAATTCTTTTTCTTAACCAAAATTTCGCGATTTCTAAATAGAATTTCCTAATTGTTATTTATGATTATAAAGGAATCGTTAGTCATACAAATCAAAATCGAGGAAATAATTCAATAAATGGAGCTTTCCATCCCGCGATTCTTTTTCTGAACCAAAATTTCGCGATTTCTAAATGCAATTCTTAATTGTTATTTATGATTATAAAGGAATCGTTAGTCGTACAAATCAAAATCTCGGAAATAATTCTATAAATGGAGCTTTCCGTCCGGCGTTTCTTTTTCTTAACCAAAATTTCGCGATTTTTAAATGGAATCCCTAATTGTTATTTATGATTATAAAGGAATCGTTAGTCATACAAATTAAAATCCCGGAAAGAATTCAGTGAATGGAACTTTCCATCCAGCAATTCTCTTTCCCCGGCGAAAATCTACGAATTCTATATGGAATCCCCCATCGTAAAGCACTTCTAGAATTTTGCAAAAAAAAAAAAAATACGCGTTCCAAGGAGTCGATTTTAGCGCCCCATAGATTTACGAAGACAAGAATAGGAAAGCTTAAAATCGATCCTCCGCTGGTGAGGGAAAAGGAGAGAATAAGAAAGGAAGTGGGAGAGAGGAAAAAAAGACCGAAATAAAAGATAAAGAGCAAGAAGCTTTCTTATGGCTAGAAAAAGGTCGATAATGTCGAAAACTGGGATCTTTGGCCAACATCGATTCACCCCCCCCCCTAAATAGAGTTGGGAAGAAAGGAAAAAATAAAGGAAAAAACGATAAAAATATCGACAGCAAGGATCTAATGGAGGTCGTTTACGAAGAGAGAGAAGATAAGAAAAAAATGCTCGGGCAAGAACGAGCTAGGCCTAATGGCGTAAAAGAAGTAGGCTAATGGTCAATAAGCTGACACCTCTATCGGTGTCCTGCAACGAGCTTTCCGGAAGATTCATCACACGTAATCATTGAAACAAATCGGACTTCAGATTTCGAGGAGAGATTTCTTTAAGCATCAGTGATCGGTTATGTTTTTGGTAACTTCAGCAAAGAAAGGCTAAAATTGGATTTGAGGAGTTTGTGGTTTCAATGCAGCTCTTAACCTTTGCTTTTTGATAAGTTGGTTATTTAGTTAGATAACACTTCCGGTGGTTGCCGCGATGAGGTATCTTGAGGACCGGATATTGAGGAACGAAGTATCTCGTCTTTAGACAAGAGATCTGGATCATCGAAAATTCTGCAATTTCTTGGTGTCGATGTATTGTAGGTGTTTCATATATCGCCTACACTAACTATTTCTCTGTATCTCAGCCTCCTGGGTTGAGAAATCAAGTTGGAAAATAAATTAATATCATTAGGAACTATTCTCCTTTGGTTTCCAGAGATCATATACCTTCTTTACTTAAGTCAGTTTAAGTTAACTAGTGCAACTTCAAAAAGTTTCCCAAGAGAATTATCAAGAGTGGGTTCCTGATATCGCCTTACCCTGTTCCTATTACCACCCACCAGGCGAAATTAGGAGCTACTATTAAAAACGAGTTGTTAGTAGAGCATATACATACCTGCCTTTAGTATTTAAAGTAGTTTCATATAGACACAATTATGATTTGGAAACACTTACCTGGATATTCCCTGAATGGATTGGAGACAAAAAATACGTTGATCACAGCCTCAAATACTTCATAAGCAATATGTTGTTAATGTAACTGATAGGAGATTTGCCGGTGGCGCTACGTGTGGCAAAAACCTAGACCGTCAAGGTAACTACATAAACTCATAGATATCGAGAATAGTAGCTTGCAAACACGAGTAGGCGATATTAAGCACAGAGGCGATATTTGGAACACCTAACCCTATCTTGTCACTAGCAAAATGGGTCAGGTCTTATTGGACGCGATATGTCGTTGAAACCACTTGGAGTTTAACGTCGCACTGAAGCAACACAATGGCAATTGGCCACTGTCCGGGATCAATCTTTAAGGGAAAGATACAAGGACGACACCTCGTAACTTTGCAACACTGTCATGTGACGAAGTCAACACCTGATCTGGCACCCCACTCTCCAGACTTCCGCATCAATTTGAGGCTACGCCTGTTTAACCTTTTGACTACGGCTATAGATATAACAAACGCGATTCTTTCTTGGGCGTGATTTTATGACTTTCAAGGTATAACTGCTGTAACGACCGTAGTCTAAATTATTTCTTGGCGTGATTCTTATAGCTTTCAAGGTACAACTAATGTACCTGACCGTTGTCTAAATTCTTTCTTGACGCGATCATGGTACAACTGCTGTACCGGCCCTAGTCTAAAGGTTAAGGTGCACGAATCCCAGTGTACACGATGGTTTTTGGTAGGATCGAGTTACGGATTCGCAATACCCCAGTTGCTAATCCGTTACTCTTCCAAATGAGCAACCACGGTCCCATCTCCGAATGGAAATAGCTTTATGTTAAGATGCATGAAAGACAGTGCAACTTCATTCAACAAAAGACACTTCACGGGTGAATAGAGATAAACTTATGTATAAACTTATGTATTGTAAGTTAATTTTTGTGGTGCTCGCTAAAATTAACTCAATACTTCTCCTTCACTGCTTAGCAGTGACTGAATTTGATAGATGCTACAACTTGTTGATGAACTGCCGATTGCGTGAAACCATGATAGTTACATTAAGATCTAGTGTCCAGTCCTAGGGGATAGTTATATTAAGACTGTATGTTCGTCCGAAAGCTTGGTCATGCAACGGAAGATTGCAAACGAAGACTGTCCTATGTTGCCTTTAGGAGCCGAGTATGAGTGCTGCCGGCTGTTTGTTGGAATGAGATTGAGCAGTGACGAATGTTAAAGCTGTGATAGGGATACGCGAGAAGTGTATGTTATCACAGGGCTTCAAATAAAACTAATAGTTAATCTTTAAATAGCTGTACTCTACAAAGTTTGTCAATTAATGAGTTCCTGCTCTAAGTCGTAGATACATACTATTCTGACTAAAATTACCAGACACCTGTAGCAGAAACAAAAACTAGCATTTATTCTGTAGTCTTACTATATATATATATATATATATATATATATATATATATATATATATATATATATATATATATATATATATATATATATATATATATATATATATATATATATATATATATATATATATAAATAATAATAAATATATATAATATACATAAATTTTTTTTTTCAATTTCAGAGTCCACATCCGCATGGGTCCACATACTATCTAACTGCTCTTAGCCGTAGATACATACTCAATTGACTAAAGTCATCGGACACCTGGAGTAGAAACAAAACCCAGCATTTATTTTTTTTCCATTTATAAATTTTAATTTTAAATTTCAGAGTTCACATTCACATGAGTCAACATCGCTAACTGTTCTAAGTCGTAGATACATACTCTACTAACTAAAGTCGCCGGACACCTGAGTAGAAACCAACCCTTGCATTTATTTGTGGTCCAACTATAAGTTTAAATTTTCAATTTCAGAGTTTACATCCACATGGGTCCACATAGCTAACTACTAGTGATAAATACACTAAAATTTAAAGAAGGAATGCCGTATAGAAATAAGTGCACATGTTTTATATCAAAATCTTAACATTGAAGTAGCAGTCTCTTTATGATCCCTAAATGGTACAAGTTATAGGGGATTGAACTGCGTTGGCGCCCCTTCATAAAACTATTGACTAGCCAAAATCGTCCAGTTCATGTAGATCAGGCCTCGAAATAGATTTTTTAATAAAGGTGCACAAGGTACACCTAAGTTTTTAAATTAGGTGCACAGGTTATATTTTAGGTGCACATTAAAAAAAAACGTAATGTAAGAGCATTGATATAATGTAAACTACTTTATTAGTTGGTTATGTTTAGATAGGTTAGTAGCAGTGCTGTAGTCGTAAAAAAACAGACGGTATACCATGGGCGCCTGCAGAATTTTTTTCATGGGAGGCGAAACAACATGTACTTACTACTTACACTTTCCAGTGGGGGGGGGTCTAAAAACATGTACACATGCACATACATGTATATGTATAGGAAATCCATAAGGCAAGGGACCGGGGAATATGTTCGAATTAATTGAAGTTCAAATTATCGAGAGAAAAAAAAGACTATGCTAATTTTATATTACAGGAAAGGAATTGTGGTCCAATGAATTCGACTTAAGCAGAAATTCGTTTTAACAAATTTTAAGGCCTTCCTCTATAATTTTCATTGAAATATTTTCCGAACTACTTGACTAGAGATATCCGTCTCTGTGTTTCATTTTGTAGAGCATACTCTTGATCTATTGTATACTGAATTGCGATGGTTGGCCAACCAAGAATTTAAAAAAAAATTTCGGTTGAAAGTGTTCACACACATTTATTTTCGGTGGTCCATTTGCCTTAATAAACATTAGATTGGAGACGTTTGAAATCAACAAAGATTATTTCAAATCTATTGCACTATATCATTCATTAAACAAAGCCCGGGCTCGTATTCGGCCTTCGAACATGCTAATATTTCAATTGTTCTTAAAAGAGGCTTTTATTTTTCTGGAACAACTTGGGCGTTTTGATTGGTCCCACAAAACCTGAATAGTGCACATTTCATCTATACCAAAACGTCGACAGATCCTTTTTACCTCCTTTTCTCCATGGCGAATATTCCCTGTGTTTATACTTTCTGGATCAAACATGGTAATTATTAGTTAACGTCGTACTACAGCAACACAACGGGCTATTGATGACGGTCCGGGATCAATCCCGTAAGGGAAAGATCCGAGGACAACACCTCGTAATTTTGAACCACGGTCAGATGACGAAGCAAAACCTGAGCTGGCACCCCACTCTCCAAACTTTCACACCAACCCAATGTGAGGACTTTCGACCAAAACAGATTTAAGGTGCACCAGCCGCCTCTATATCATACACTTACAAAAACCCATGCCCGGACCCGGATTCGAACCAGGAACCTTCCGATCCAGAGGCTAACACCTTAACCACTATACCGGTTGGTTGGCGGATCAAACATGGATATATCCTTCAAAAGTTGATCAGTTTCTTCATTAACATCAGAGAACAAAGACTGGATTTCATTCTATTGATAATACTTTGAATGAACTGCTTATGATTAATAGGTATACGATTTTGGAATTATGTACCAAGGTGATATCTTGAAATATAAACTTTTCTTTTGCTTCTACAGCCATCTGCGTTTCACGTGAAGTTTCGCGTGAAGTTTTCTTGGAAAAGCAAAGTGTTTATTTAGTTTTTAAGAAAAAGCAGAGGGTATACGGAATTTGCAGGAAAACCAGAGGGTATACAGCGTATACCGCCGTATACCCTCCACTACAGCCCTGGTTAGTAGTATATATAGATAAATAAAAATATTTAAACATCCAAATTCTCCCTTCTCCGGCGCACGGCTATCGCGACAGTCTCTTCAACTGAGCCATCTGGAAAATGTTTCGATCTTCGGACAATTCTGTTGGCAGTGGCACAAGTAAACCTTCCTCCTGTATAAGCCCGTTACGGCCCATCGATTTTGTTTTCGCGTAGTGTGTATTTAGGAATTTTAATTACGTTCATTTAGAGCGAGAGAGGTCGATACTAATAGTTTGTTCAAGCATCAAAATAACATAAAAGGTTCCCTCCCCTTTTTATAACTTTAGGTGGACCTCATGGATGTGGACTCTAAAATTTAAATTTATATTCAGACCACAAAATAAATGCTGCTTTATTTCGACTCCAGGTGTCCTGTGACTTTTGTTAGTGCAATAAATGTTTTTAATGATCAATGTGATCGTAGATTTTCATAACCATTGGACCATCTAAATTTTATTAATGGACAGATTCCGATTAAGCACTCAAACATAAAACTGTGTGTTTTTGAGGTAATTCTAACATTTTCTATTTACAAAAGAGCTTATTTTAAAATTGAAACGCATCACTTTTCTGAACTTAAATATATTTGTTAGTTCTTTTGTTGACTTGCAGGTATATGCGTTTTTTTATTTTTCGTGTGACGTTTTCGCCATGATGATTTTAAGTGTAAGCAAACAACTATGAAACGGACAGTGATTTTACTTCACTTCCCCAAAAGCTGTAGTATGATGAATATAGAAGTTACTTTAAAATGTAGTTTATCACCGTTGGGGGATGACGTTAACTGTTTAATCTGATTGACGCTGACCCAATCAACTATCCTATTTCAATTCAAATTTCATTCTTTGGAATTCCTATTGGCGAATTTCTCAAGTCGTTTTCGAAAAACAAGTCAAGTGATGTTACGTCTTGAAACACGTTCCGCCATTTTTACTGTGTTTGAAGAGAGGGAAGCAGTCAAATAAACGAGATCGAATCTTCCCCCTAGTGATCATCTGTCACGTAAGTCAAATGCTTATGAATTTTTATTTATGTCTAAATTTTGTGGTTAAATATTTTAGTGTATTTTGGGTTATTCCCAAAAAAAATGTAAAAACTACGTCTCGTCTGTTACAATACTAGTCCACGCTGTTGCATTGTATATGTAACAGAGTGGACATTTAAACCTAAAAGTAGAATTGTAGCTTTAAATTTCATACACAGTCAAAAAACGAAAGAGTATTTAACAGCTCTTAATAATATACTTCCTCTTCTTAATTTATTTCTGTAAAAATAGTTATTAGATTTAAAAAAATGATGTAACAGAGTGGACATTTACTAATTACATTTAAGTAATCATAGACATAAAATCCACCTTACCGTTTTCTTCAATATCCAATACAATATGACAGGAAGTGAACACAAAACCTTTCAGGGAATTCAGTGCAGTTGCAAACTTTAATATAATTTTTATTTTTATATTTAAACTCCTTGTCATGGAGTGGACTTAATAGTACTGAATAAAATTTTGTGCACACATATAAAAATCTATATGTCTAAAAATAAAAATAAATTTCGAAACGTGTTTTGTCAGTAATTTTATTAATTAGGTGTTGTATTATATATTATATGACTCATTATTATAAATCACAACCAGTTCGTTACAAACATCACCAAATGTTCTAAATTTGAACCTGCGACAACTTGTTTTCTCTGCCACAAACAATACATATTGTTTTTTGTAAATTATTGTAATTAATTTTTACACTTGAAACATATTCTCAACTAAGAAAATTAAGATTACGAAACAAACACAACTATTTTTTAAAAGCATATTGTTATTTAAATAAAAAATATTAACTTCTTGAACATAATTTTTACATTTTTTTTGGAAATATCCCATCTTTTCAAAACACCCGATCAAAATTCATTGATATTTCGTATAAGCTATGTAGCTCTAAAGAAGTTATGTTTGCCTGCATAAAAATAAACCACTGAGCTAAAGGAGTTTTGAAATAACGCAGAGAACAGTTAGGTTACCCAACGTATATATGCGTGTGAATCCCTCAGCGGGTTAAACTAATTTAAAGTAAGGGTTAAAGTAGGTAGGTATTTTGATTAACGTCGCACTGTGGCAACACAGGGGGCTGTTGGAGGTGGTCCAGTATCCATCGCGAAGGGACAATGCCTCCTAAATTTGAACCATGCTCACAAGACGAGGCCAAAACCTGAGCTGGCACCCCAATCTCCAAACTTCCACACCATGGCAACGACAGATTTAACGTGCGCCAATTCTTTAGTAAGCGTTTAGAAGTTCAGTTCGTGACAATCCACACTCGAACAGGTGCTTGTTCTTAAGAACTTCGTCTGACAAAGAATTTATTTTTTAACCCTCAAAGTGGTTTTGACGATATTTCAGCTATTAAGATCTATGCTGAAGTATGTTAAGGACATATTGCAATCAAGACATTGCGGAATTTTTTGCGATGACTATATCAAGATCAGGCCAGTTTTCTTCTAATGACGAGAAATATTGTCCATCAAGATCTGGCCAGTTTTATTCTATGACGAGATATATTGGCCGTCAAGATCTGGTGAGTTTTCGTCTAATGACGAGATATATTGGCCATCAAGATCTGGTCAGTTTTCTTCTAATAACGAGATATATTGCCCATCAAGATCTGGCCAGGTATCTTCTAATGACGAGATGTATTGGCATTAAATATCTGATTAGTTATCTTCTACTGACGAGATATATTGGCGTTCAAGATCTCACCAGTTATCTTGTAATGACGTGATATATTGACAATCTAAGTCTGACTAATTATCTTCTAATGACGAGATACACTACCTTACAATAATGGACCGGACGCTAGCGGATTTGCATAAAATCCGTTGTGTTTTTCGTGGAATGGCCTGGGAATCTTTGCATGTTGTTCCTGGTCAATTGTACGCCGACGCCTACATGAAAATTTTGGACAATCAGGTTCTTCCTACGCTCTAGCAATTTTATGAAATGGACGAATGTTTCTTATGGGACGACAGCGTTCCATGTGCAGCCTCTGTCAAGGAGTGGTATCGAGATAGGGATGTAAAACGTCATCCCAGGCCTACTCAGAGTCCCGACTTAAACCCCCTTAGACCATTTGTGGGACGCGTTAGAGCGACGCTTACGGACCAGGGACGTCCGAAATCTACAGCTGATCTGGCGACATTCTTGCAACAGGAATGGACACAAATACCCATAGCTGTGTTTCGAAACCTTGTTGAAAGTATGCCCAGGAGGGTTGCTGGTGTAATTGCAGCATGTGGGGGACCATCCTCCTATTAAAGCATGTATTATTTCCCTTACATATTGGTGTTCAAGATCTGACCAGCAATCTTCTAAAGACGAGATATATATGGCGTTCAAGATTTGGCTAGTTTTTTTCTAATGATGAGATATATTGGCGTTCAAGATCTGGTCAGTTTTCTTCTAATGTTGATATATATTGGCCTTCGAGAACTGGTCAGTTTTGCTGATGCCGATATACTCCATCGAGTCAACCACTAGGATGGTAGGTAGACAGAAACGTAAATCAACGATGCACTGGACCTACACAGCAGGCTATTGGCGACGAACAAGGATCCATCCTGAAGGCAATTATCCAAGTACAGTACCTCGACATCTGACATGGTTAAAAATTACATTGGAAATCTGCTGTGTTGCCCGGGTAACGGGTGCCAGAGTCGCACTGGTGCAATTGGCAATTGGCGACGGTCCGGAAAGGGGGGGGGGACCCAAGGACAACGCTTCGTAAATTTGAACCATGGGCACATGACGAGAACAACATGAGTTGGAACCCCACTAACGTGAGGGTATGTAAGGATACGACAGATTAAACGTGCACCACCACCCGTGTACACATAGGTCTTTGACTACGTGCAGACACTCGTTTCAAACTCACAATCTCCCGGTTGCTAATGCATTACTTTTCAAACTGGCTTACCACGGCCAGCAAGGTTAAGATATTAATTAGCAGGCAATATCACTAGCAGAATTGACAAATATCATAAGCAGAATTGACAAATGTAAAAAAAGGTTTCATGGAACTCAGTTTAAAAGTAAACAATAAGCACGTTTACAGGGTAGTACATATTTACTACACTTTTCAAAAGGAATCAAATCCTTTGAGACGAAATTCCTAAGCCAAGATTCTTTTCAAAATCTTTGAATGTAAGACTTCAATACAAATCGTTCGGGACCTGAAAATGAGCAGCGATACATTGTATCTACAAAACATATTCTGCAAAATATTTTCTTACCGGATCGGTCTCTTTAAAGTTTATTTTTACAGCATAAAATATGTTATCTTCTTTCGGTGGGCGAGGTTTCCGTTCCTCGATTTCTCCCAAATCTGTTCATTTCTCGGCAATCCATACGATCTTTTAAAGATAAGACGGAAACGGGAATTGGGATACGCTTTGTAGCGAATTCTCGGTTCGCGGGTAAAATATGTGACAATATTTGACTTGAGAGAAAAGCTGTCATTTTTCTATAAAAGAAAAGAGGGAATGTGGGAATGGAAGGAGAAGGAGATATAAAAATGGTGGCAAAAGCGTGGAAAATTAGATTTAAAAAGATATAATCTGTAAATGGATATCTATCTCTTATGAAGAGACCAAAAGGAGGGGAGAGTTTATAGAGGGCTCTTTCGGTTTGGGAAAATTTAATTTATTTGTGTTTGTTTTTCAAAAACTTAGCAGTTCCTTTTTAAATGAATGAGTTGTGTGTAATGTTTTCCATTTTCTGAAAATCAGAGGGTTCATTTTATTTTATGGGCCCATTCACGTTCGTAGAAATTATTTTTGCGCAGTTCATTTGAAAGCGTTTGTTTAAAGTAAGGATAGAATATGTATTTTTAAAGTGCATTGTATCTTTCATATGCAATGAATGGGACCATTCGGATAGCTTGGTAGTTGAATTAACGTTGTACTGGAGCAACACAAAGGGCTATTGGCGACGATTGGGGATGAATCCCGAAGAGGTTTTTTTTTTCCAATTGCGGGCACTTTTTTATTATAAATCATTGGCCACTACAAGGCCGGAAGCGATGGCTACTTGTGAAGGAGCACCCAGAGGGCGAACATCATTACCCTAACAAAGAAGACACTTTCAGAGAGAAGCTATAACTTCTCTCCAACAATCAGATTTATCAGTATCACTGCAGTAAAGTTTGTAACTTTAACCAGGAACACCATTTTTGACTTCCAGTTTCACATAGTATGGCAGCAAATATGTCAAAAGCGATATTTTCAATATATCTGACACAATAGCGTAGAATTCGCACAATTTAAAATACTGATCCGAATTCACAAACACACAATGGGGCGAGAACTAAAAACAATGGTCTTTTTTTCTTCTTCTGAAATACACGTTGTAAAACCAAGTCCATTCTTCAGCATCAAACGCTTTAGAAAGGCAGACTTCCTTCTCTATAACTTTAACGTCGGAGGCAGTTGCAAACGCGAAAAACTCGCTCACCTTCTCCATAAGAATATACCATGTTTTCGGATGCGAGGAAACACATTCCTTCGTTGGTTTCAAGACACTGTGTTTACCTAAAGTAAATTTACGTATGTGGACACGTGTGAAACCATTGGAGTTGTTAATTAGCACGAATAAATATTCGCCAAGGTGAAACATATTGTCTGGAAGTGATTGCATTCACAAATTAAAGTTTTCCTCTGGAACCGCCTGATCGTTGAATCACATTCTTTTACACGCTTTGAGTTGGTTTGTAAAATGCATCATTTTAAGAGCTTTGAGGTACATGTTTTCAACAAATAGCTTCAACTAACCAAGTGATAAAAAAGGGTCGTCCAAGAGATTAAAAGGTTGTTTCTACATCACAATGTGATGTCATAGAATAGTTGGTGAGATGAACAGAAATTTAAAACAGATCTAGTAGGAGCGCGAGGATAATAATTCTAAAACGAGGATGAAAAGAAAAAAAACCTCCTACCTCCAAGTAGGAAGTAGGAGGAATCTTTTTAAATGTCTGTTAAGATCTTAGCTTTTAGTTAAAAAATATTTTTAAACTTTTCTTCACTGGTTTCAGTGATACGCTCGTTAGTGAAATAGAGATGTACAGATACACCTTGAAAACAAAAAAAAACAAAAATAGAATTTTGCATTTCTACGCATTTATCAGACGGCGGTGGCAGCTTTTCTCAATTCCGAAGGAACTGATAGCTTACTTCAATACAGCATCCTTCATAGAGAGCGGAGAACACTTTCCTTCATGCATTAAGATATGCTTAAGAGTACCGACGGAACGAAATTATGAACCCGCTTCCACATATACCAAGCAATTCGAAACCACCCCAAAAAAAACCCTCCTTTCCCCCAAAAAATAAAAGACATAACCGACAGAAAAAAAGAGCACAACCACAACAGAAAACCGCTTTTTACCAGCATCATCGTCCTTAGCAGCGTCTCTTAAAAACACACCACATACGGAAGGGGGGGGGGTGGAGGACTCCCCTTCCAAAAAGTATTCCCCGTGATTAAATTAGCAAGCCAAAGGAACAATTCCGAGAGCTCTTTTCCCCGCATCCACAAAACCTGTTCCAATGGATCTGAAACTCTCCTATCTTCACTTTTACTTTAGATTATACGACCTTTTATACGGGTGCTCTCTGCCGTGAACCGGATCCCTCCTCCCTCCCCGACAAAAACGAGGGTTTTTTTAACGCTAGGCTGACCCCTTCCCCCGAACAATCCCTACTCAATATTCAAAAGTCAGGAGGAACACCATGTACCGAA
This sequence comes from Metellina segmentata, assembly GCA_947359465.1. NCBI lineage: Eukaryota > Metazoa > Arthropoda > Arachnida > Araneae > Tetragnathidae > Metellina > Metellina segmentata. The sequence goes on along the minus strand of OX375883.1, from coordinate 56,710,210 downwards.
AAATTGGGTAGACCTCCGTCGCGTCCCCTCCAATTACTCATACTGATAGGAAGAGTGGGTAAACACAAGCAGTTTAGCGACGAGTGCCGGTTTCCCTCCCTCCTGCCAGTATGCAAAAAGGAAGGCGCTGTGCAAGGCGTGCGGTGGGTAGACATTTTTGACCACGGTTGACAACTGCTCTTGAGGGGGTGGGAGGAACCCTTGAGTGATGTTTCTTTTGCGAACCCTTAGCCACCAGTTGGGCCGAGTCCTTTGAAGACCAGGTGCCCAGCGTCCTGTGATAATAGACAGTTAAAATTCGATGAGGAAAGTAAATAAACAAGACTACAAATCGCCGACGACTTAGAGCAGAAACTCGGTAGCCTGTCTTTACAGATATTTTTGCTGTTTAAAGACCATGAAAATTGACACACAGGTAGCCCTAAAATTGCCCCTCCCAATTTTGAAATCTAACGTTTGTTTTCCTGCAATAAGTGAATATCGACAAGGAAACACGTTCTGCAGGAAACTGAAATGATACAGATATTTTTGCTGTTTAAAGACCATGAAAATTGACACACAGGTAGCCCTAAAATTGCCCTTCCCAATTTTGAAATCTAACGTTTGTTTTCCTGCAATAAGTGAATATCGACAAGGAAACACGTTCTGCAGGAAACTGAAATGATACAATGGTTCTTATTTTGGACGCAATACTGACAGGGAAACCGTTCTACAGGAAACTGAAAGGATACAATGGTCCGAAGTGAATTCTAGAAGCTATGAAAAAGTTTAAACGAAGTAAAAAATTATTTTCAGCACAGCGTAAATGATTGAAATTAACCCATTAACGCCCAGTGTCCTCATTTGAGGACAGTGTATAAGAGAGTGTGTAGAAATCTTTATATTTTCCGGAAACGATTGTTTGTTCGCACGACGGTAGATGATATTACCAGAAAGAATCCCACAAATTACCAAGTATATGTGGTTGCTTAGAACTCCGTGATATGGATCGCCATTTCATGTTTTTTCATGTCTCACATTTGTATTTGTTTTCTGTCAGCTACATCGCCTAAATTCTAAGTAAAACATTTATTTTTACTAGTATTTTAAATTAAAGTACTATATAAACTTGTAATAGAATATTAATTTCTTTTGAAAAAAATTTCGTTTTTAAAAATCACATCCAATTTTGCTGTTCTCAATTGAGGACGCTGGGCGTTACAGCCAACTTTTATAAAAATTTCAAGAGTCATTACAATTTTTGTATTTCTTCGTGTAATAATTGAATTACAAATTCTTTCGACTTTTATATGGTAAATAGTCATTACTTTCCTAAAACAAAACAAAATATAAGTAATTATAATGGCTCGTAGAGAGGTTCTTACCGATTTCAGAAGCTTATGAATATTTATTTTCCCAACAAATTGAAACTGACATCATCGGAATTCCACCTAACGTAGATGAGCTTACTGGTTTAGAGGATCTTGACGGGGATGAAAGTACAGCTTTAGCTGAAACATGTGATATTGCAGGAACAACAGAAATCGAAATTTACGTAGATCCCAATTCCTCTGAAACTAATCTCTGTGACTAGAATTGTGTTCAAAAACTAAAACTGTGGCACTATAAGAGACAATAGAAAGGCAGGATGTCCTCTGAAATCTCGGAAAGTAATAGAAAAAGAACTAAGACGGTTTTATGAGCATAAATTTAATAATGAAAATTAAATTTTAATAGTCAGATGGAACGACAATAATTCTGTTACTTTGGTAGCAAATTCTAAATAACTTAATTCTCCATTCCCTGTTTCCCCTTGTTCAAACCAAACCAAAGAATTGATACATATTGTATGTAAATTTGTATGTATTTTGTTTACGCATCATATATGTACATCTTGTTCTCCGTCATTCTGCATAAAAAAAACTGTCCTTTTTATCAATTATCATAGTTCGCACAAAACTGAAATTGTAGCGAAGACATTACTCCGTTTGAGATAAATTGTCATTAAATGTTAAATAAATAACAGTTTAAAATTAATTTTATCTTAAAATTTAATAGAATACTGAAACTAGTCCGTTTTTACATCTATTACATGTTGTTTTAGAATATTCTGACTTTACTGAATTTCTTGATTTTTTTTTCACCGGAACGCCCAGCATCCTCAAATGAGCTGTAATTTTAAAACTAAATCACAAATTGATTGAATTTTAGGTTTTTTGCATTCAGAGGGTCATAATTACATAGATTTGAGATAATCATGAAAATATTTTGAGCAGAAATAATTCAGGCGCTAATGGGTTAATAAGTATTTTTCGTACAACTTGGATTGTAGTTTTCTATTCGCAGTTTACTGATTTTCATTACGCGTACGGTTTTATTTGGACAGGCTAGTTAAATGTTCTGTCTGAACATCTATTTGGAGTCTGATTTGGTTGATGATACCGACAAAAACAATAGCTGTTTCTCAAATAGCGAACTATTAACAAGAATGTATAAAATCTGTTTGGCGTAATTTCAACGTAGTTATAGCGAAATTATTCTACTCGTTTTGTTTTGCTAATTTTCTTAAAATATTTTTTTAAGTATGAGTCAAAATAAAATGTATCTGCAACCGCAGACAATTTCTGCCTTTGGATTATTGGTAGTACAGGTTATCGTCGTCCTCTCATTTTTAATGTCGCTTCGAATGTCATTAATGTGGGCCACGCTCAAATTCAGCGTATATGGTTTGCAGGCCTGATAAAAAATATTTGGAGAGCCATATCTGGAGTCTACGTATCTGATAAACTCATTCGGAATACAGTATCTGGTCTTCGGACTGGGTAAACCTATTCACAACAATCCGTTTATCGTACCCTTACGACGTACATACCCGAGATATAAGCTACTATTTGAACGCCATTGATTTTCACTGCAAAAAGTCAGTTAAGGACTGCTAACGCTAGACAACTTAAAATGGCTTCATACTATGGTTAGTTAATGATGTTTGCAATGCTCAATAGGAACCTTCAACAGAGACTGTCCTCTACCCAGCGTTACAACTGTTTTGTCTTATGATATCGGTGTAGATATTAAACTCGTGAAAAGTTAATCGATTCTTCAATTCAATTAACTTTTGAAACTTGTTTCTACAGTGTTACAACTATGATTATTTATTTACTTGGTATGGTAGTCTGTTATTTTTAAATGTCTTCAATGATTTTCAAGCAGATTTCTTATTCGAAATTTAATTCGATTTTCATCACGAGGGAAACGGTATACTGAGATGACTGGGCGTGTTTTTGTTTAGCATTATGAATTCGTGTTTAGAATTTGAATTATAATGTAAATTAATAATTATAGTTGTAGAAATACTGTAGAAACAAGTTACGAAAATTGATCGAACTGAAGAATCGATTCACTTTCCATGAGTTTAATTTCTACAGACCTACGGTCCAAAATAGAATAGTCCACAAACATGCGTTGGTTTTGATACCATTCGGAGGCACTTCAGAAAAGACACGCTAGTGGTCTGTCGCAATTATACGGTGTTGAGAGAGCTTTGGGCCAGTGTAACTTTGGATTGCGTAGAGTGTGGACTGCGTGAGTGGGTGATGTCTTTCGAAAGCTACTAAACTACACAGCAATCACAAGCATTTAATCAATAAAACTATCCTCCAATACTTATATCAAACTGCACTTTAATAATTTAAATTGCGAATTAATTGTTCGATATTGACACAAAACACAATCGTTCGAACTTCCTATCTCTATTTCATTGAATTCAGAATCGAACATTATGGCCAGGTATTCCTTTCAAAACTACGCTTTATGTCCTCGATACCTACCGTAAATACAAATGATTTTTATTATATTGTCCAAGCGGAAAAAGGACAACGACGAATGGAGTTGACTTGTAAGGTTATCTAAAGCTAAGCATGTTATTATTATTTATTTATTTTTGTTTGTTATCGAATCTCGGCATACCCAGTTATCAATGTTACTGTCCGACACTTCAGTATAATCTGCTCCCTACTGATCAGTACTACACTTACTTTAAGAACCTTGTTTCTAAATAAATTTTTGTACAAAAATTATTCCACTTTCAATTTTTCTTTAGCTTATCCGATGTAGACTTATCCGATATGTAGACACTTTTATGGTGTATGCAGAAAAAGTAATATAAATTATATACCTGTAAAAATAATATAACTATAAAAATAATATAACTATAAAAATAATAAAAGTAATATAACTATATTAAAATAATAAAAGTAATATAACTATATAAAAATAATATAGCTATATAAAAATAATATAACTATATAAATAGCTACTCATGTTACTGGAAGTGTAGTAGACTGATCCTTATTAGAATAGCCCGTTGAGTTTCTCCAGTGCGACGTTAATTAAAATACCATACCGATAAATATTAGAGTTCCCAACATAAATACAGGGACTATTCGGACATTTTTGGACGATTTTGATGAGCTGTAAAACAAATCATATGCTATGAAATAATTTCATATTTGCCACAGTTAAATAGTTAAGAGTAAAACTTATTGTCTGTTTTGTTTACTTTCAAAATGGCGCTTTTAATAAGCAATGGATGGAAGGCTATGTTTCTGCACTTTCCAAAGAGAATTATGCTTATTCATGTTAAAAAACGCTATAAAAGTCACGGTTATTTTATATCGAACGATAAATAATATTATTACTAAGAAAGGAACGAACGGTACGATAAGTAATATCTATATAAATAATCTATATAAATAAGAATGGAGTGTTTGTTTGCACATACAATATTTTCGACCCATTTCAAGTTTTCTATCCGTTTTGGACCCTTCTGATGCGAAATCCGCCTTTTTCGAGTTTGGTGTCTGTCTGTCTGTCCATCTGTCTGTCTGTATGTATGTGCCCTATACACGTCCACACGGTTTAATATATTTTCATGATAATTTGCATACAGTGAGTAGTTATCTTCATTTAGTGAGTGGAATTGGTTGCGAAAGTCTGTCTGTCCGTCTTTTTGTTCTATGTTCGATTTTGTGTTTGTGTGTTTGTGCAGACATCACATAAATAGTATTCCAGATATTCAATTGCGATGTAATTTATTTTATACATTATGTATTAATTTAGTGAATGCAATATTAAACATTTCTTTATTGTTATATTTAGTTGAGTTTCATGCTAAAACACCTGAGTAAGTATACTTAAATCAACCATAATTTGGTAGTTTTGGAAAAATTGGAATGTCAATTGAATATTACGATTACTTCGATTGCTTTACCAGTACTGCTAAAAAAGTAATTATTCTTCAAAAAATATTTTTTTTTACAGAATTTCAGCGCTGATACTTCATTTATTTCGAGTATTATTTTTGTTCTTTGCGCAATGAAAACGATTTCTGATTTTTTGGGACAGACGATATTTTTCAACGAAACGAGAATGAACAAGATCGCGCGAGCAGTGATATTTTCTGTTTCTTTCATCCTGAATTAATTTCACATTTCTAAATTTTGTGCACTTTTAGTTGTTAGTTGTGGCAACTGTGCGAGATCAAGAGATAAAAATGAATCACAAATTAATATCTTTAGAACAACTTTTTCCGACATCTTTTATTTTGTTTTATTCTGCTGTTTTCTGTTTTAAATATTTATTATTTTAATAAATGTGTTTTCCTTCTTATCACACGCAACAGCACCACAAAGTATTTGACTTAAAAATGGCAGGTAAGTCAGAGTAAATTTTCAGTAAATTTTAAGTGTAGTTATGCCATTATTGAAAGAATGATGCCATTATTGAAAGAATGATGCCGTTACTTAAAGAATAATGCCTTTATTTAAAGAATAATAATGTTTAAAAATCCGAACTAGAACTTTTCAAGCATTAAAAAATTCGTTGTAATAATGAAAGGAGAAGATTGCAAAATTCCACAATGTCGCAAACCGGATGCAAAAGTGCCACAAGTAAAAAAAAATATTGTTTTGTTGACTATGAGTGCGAGAGCACTCGCCGTAAATTGTAATTTTAATTAATTGAGTTGAACATGAAAAGAACTTAAGAAAGAGAATTCCATACCTCCCTCCAAATCGTCTTTTGTAGTAGTAACCTTAGTGTCACCTTTCGTCATTTTGTAGCTTTGTCATACAGCGAGGGTGCGATGTATGTCAAATGTATTACATGAATGGATATGCATGTGTAGGATTTGTGTCCAACGTAAGTTGTAGAAATTATAAAGATGGCGAATGGTGTTCAAATAAATTTTTATTCTACAAAAAACGTAAGTCATATTTTGTTTATCTCTTCAATCTAGAGTAAACCAATTCAAACCGAGTAAGGTCGGGTATTTTGCTAATTATTAATAAGAAAGGAAAAAATCGTAAAAGTGGAAAAATACTTCCAAATACGCATCCATAACAGAAAAGAATTTCTGAGAACATTTGTAAGGTAAGATTTTTAATTTTAAAATATAATCCGCCAGGTCAAAGGACTATTGCAAAGTCATTAAAATGTTCAGTTTTAACTGTAAATAAAATAATAAACAGTGATTTAAATCTTAAAAAGGCTATAAAAGACAATCTTCATCGTCTATATCTACGACATATTACAGAACGCAGAACTCGCTGCAGAATTCCGTAAGAGAAGCATTTAGTTGGAGAAAGATGGAAAAATATTATGACAATAGACAAGGCGTTTTGTATTTAAATGATTATATTAAAAAAATTTATTATTATAAAAAAAGGGGAGGGGGAATTTTCAAACACAGGCGCGAGTGGTTCAAAGAATTAAAAGAAATTTTCTCTAAGGGATTCATGACTTGCCGGTTTTGCATGTAAAAGAAAATTATAAGTAAAGAGAGTACAGAAAAATATGTAAAATCAACTTCCACATACTATCAAGAACATATTTTACCCCCAACATTCAAACAACAACAACAAAAAAATACCATATCTTTACCCACAATGCCAACAGTAGAGCTCTTCAGGATAAAGCAAGCGGTAACGCATCTAAATCCACTATTAAATTATTGGAAAAAATGGAAAGAAACTGGTATCGTCTAAACCTTTTACTAAATCTCCAAAATTTTACTATTCCTACTAAATCTCCAGATGTCTCACCCATTGACATTTGTACTTTTGGTCTTTGTAAAAAGAGCATTATTGAAACCCCGACTGAAAACAATTCAAGGACTTTGGAAAACAGTGGAACAAGAATGGGATAAATACCTTGATGCGACATCGACAACAAAACATCGGTGGTTTTAAATATCAGTATATTTAAACACATTTTTCCAACATTTCTTAAACTGGTTTAGTGATCTCCAACATTAATGTTCGCTGGGGGGAGATTTAATTTTCCATTTGCTGTGTTTTTTACTTCAAAACAAAGATTTTTTTTAACTGCCCGAACAAAATTTTAAAAAAATCAAAAGAAAAATTAACAAATAATTTATTTTCAAATTGAATAATGTAAAAGAAAATAATGTTAACAACAATTTGACATAGGTACTAAACTATGAGTATAATTAGGTAGATACATAACAGACAATAATTATGTAGATACATAACAGACAATAATTATTGTTAGTCTTTATTAATTATTGATCAACTTATGGGGGGAAACATAACAAACTTATTTTTATTAACTGTAAATAAAAAAAATTGTGGCCCTTTAATTATTATAGGCCTCAATATTTGTTATTTAGAGTATATAAAAAAAAGAAGTTTGTAAACTTTCTTCATCTTTAATCGACTTTTTTTTTTCACTAACTGTTCCACCAGTTTGGGAAAAAACTCTTTCTGATGGGACGTATGTCGCCATCACTAACAAATATTTAGTTGTACGGTTATTTTTCTTAATTTTTAACTATGGTACTTTTTCATTTAAAAAAATAACCATCGACAAATATAAACATCGATGTTAAACAAACATCGTCTACAATAAATCGATGGTAAATACATCGATATCTTTTTATAAAACATCGATGTTTTGAAAACATCGACATAGATGCCGCATCCCTACTTCTGATTGGACAGATGTCGCCATCACTGACAAAAATTTAGTTGTACGGTTATTTTTCTTAATTTTTACTATGGAACTTTTTTTATTCAAAAATGAACTATCGACAACGTAAAAACATCGATGTTAAATAAGCATCGGCTCCAATAAATCGATGGTAAATACATCGATGTTTAGAAAACATCGAAATCGATGTCGAAACCCTAGTCGATACGACACAAAAGTCATTATTATCCTAAAAATTAAAGTGTATAAATATAATTAACAAGAAGGGCTATCGAATAGAACATTTAAAACACAAACATTTCATGTAAAAAATTGATCTGCAGTCCATTAAAATCGTTCGAAAAATGTCCGAACAGCCTCTGTGCATTGCCAGAGATCACGCACCGTCAGGTTAAAAAATATATAAATGAAATTTGACCAAAATAAATAAATTTTGATAAGCACCCGTCGTATGATGGGCTTTTTCCCCAGTCTTATTATCTTAGGATATAAAAAAGAGAGCTGGTGCAAGTTAAATCTGGCATGGCTTCAAATGTATACACGATGGCGTGGTGTGGAAGTTTGGAGAGTGGGGTGCCAGCCCAGGTGTTACCTCGTCATCTGACCGTGGTTCAAAATTACGTGGTGTTATCCTCGGATCTTTCCCTTGGGGATTGATCCAGAACCGTCGTCAATAACCCGTTGTGTTTCTCTAATGCAATGTAAATTGAACTACTTACCGTACTAAAGCGAATAGCCCTTTGTGTTAGTCCTTTGTGACGTTAACTAACTACCTACTGACGCTCATAAAGGGTTTATTGCCTTTTAATCTATTTGGCATTTACTAACATGGAAACTTTGGAATTCATTCCATGTAATTGGAGTAATTGGGTTTATTTAGGCTTCATGGCGTAAAGTCTATAATTGGCCATACTGTACCAGACACAAGACATACGATATCAAATAATAGACATACACACGCAATGAAAGGTTTACTGACACCAAATAGAGAAATACACCCGGAGAAGAATATACCTGATTAGAACCGAAGTTGTGCCGGCTACAATCCTACAATAAAGGACCGAACACCAGTGGATTTGCATAAGATCCGGCTACTTGTTTTGGGTTGATTTTCGTGGTATGGCCTGGGACCTATGCATGTTGTTCCTGGTCAATTGAACGCGCTTACACCTGCAAGAACATTTTGCACCATCAAGTTCTTCCTACGCTTTGACAATTTTCTGGAATGAACGAATGTTACTTCCAGGACGACAACGTTTCATGTCATGTTGCATCCTCTGTCAAACAGTGGTATCAAGATATGTTTACTGCTGTTTGTAAAATATGCAACACCATAAAGGAGTCATCAGAATTAAATGAAATTTAATGCACAAACGGCTTGTATTAGTACAAATAAATGAATAAATTTTTCAAAGCAAAAAAAAAAAACAATATTAAGTGTACGAAATCAGTATTTGATGTAGCCACCACGCGCTGCAATACGTGCTGCTATACGACGTGGCATGGAGTGAAACAGATGTTGAATGTCTGCTTGTGGAAGATAATTCAATATTGTTTGTATGCGCACCCAAAGTTCGTCTTTTGAAGCTGTAGAACGCGGATCACGAGCGAGACGCCGACCAACCAAATCCCACACTTGCTCAATAGGCGACATATCCGGCGAATAAGCAGGCCAAGGAAGAAGTTGCATGTGTTGGGCTGAAAAGAAGTCTCGAACATTCCTTGCAACATGTGGGCGAGCATTATCCTGTTGAAAGATAGCTCCAGGGATGCCTTGAAGGAAGGGAACGATTTCGAGCTCTAGCAATTCACGGATGCACTTGTTGCTATTCAGATTATCCTCAATTCGTAGCAGCTGAGATCGTCCATGATACGAAATCGCACCCCAGACCATAACTCCGGGTTTTCGGCCACTATGACGTTCGATAACGCACTCTGGAATACAACGTTCACCGGCATAGCGTCTAACACGTATGCGGCCATCATGGTTCCACAAATTAAAGCGGGATTTGTCAGAAAAGACAACTTGTTGCGAATCAGCCCGCCAGGCTCTGTGCTTATGAGCCCATTGTAGACGAAGCCGTCGATGGTTTGGCGTGAGGGGGATCCTGTATAAAGGAATCCTTGCACGCAGTCCACGGTGCAGCAGACGTCGGCGACATTAGTACACCTGTAGCAGTAGACCAAAGTGCTGCCAACTGTCTGGAGGAAGCTGTACTGTCATTCACCGCAATGTGAACCAGGTGTCTATCAACGCGCGCTGACGTCACCTTTCGTCGTCCACTCCCAGTTTTTCGAGTTGTCCGGTGCTCATCGGTCCATTGCTTCCAAACTCGCATCACTGTGGAACTGTTCCGCTGCACACGAGCTGCTATTGCGCGATAGGAAAATCCTCCTTCACGAAGGCCGATGATTCTCCACCGTTGAAACTCCGTAAGTTGTTGTAAATTTCACCCTATTTCGTCATGGAGGCATACTTAGATCTCACTAAACGTTCGCCACTAAAAAATAACCATGCACTATTTTTAACGTCCCGCTACAGCCCTCTATTTATACGCTTTTAGCATCAGTTCAGAGAGCGCTGTTCACACCATGCATGCGTGGGGGCTCTGAAATGTTACTACTTTGCATAACATCCTTAAATTGACGTTTGCTGCAAATTTCATTTCATTCGTACGATTCCTTCATGGTGTTGCATTTTTTACAAGCAACAGTGTATGTAAACGTTTTCCCTGGCCTACATAGAGTCCCAACCCAATCCCATAGAACATTTGTCAGACGTGTTAGAGCGGCGCTTATGGACTAGAGAACCCAGTAAGATATCTACAGCTGAGCTGGGGACTTTCTTGCAATAGCAGGAATGGACACAAATATCCCTAGCTGTTTACCAAATCCTGCTGTTAACTTTGAAGCTACAGACTATGTAGATCTCATTGACTGGCAAGCTTGTTATGTGACATCGCATCCAGTTCCCAGAGAGAACAGTTCTCAAGAACTTCTGAAGATGATACAGGACGGTATGCCAATGGACTGCTGTGACTTCAGTAAATTTCCTTCACACACGTAAGCAGTTGAGCGGATTGTGAAACTAGTCACTGCAGCCTCCGGAAAAACAGTTGGGCTGCAGAACAGGGATGGATTTATTAGAACGACACTAGAATCCAGAAAACACATGTCAAAATTTGAGACCAAAAATTATTACAAGCAGTAATGAGTTTGTCATTTGTATGTTTGAAAAGTAAAATAAAGTTTCTGTTCGCATTAAAATGAGGTAAAAGTGACGGGTATTTTTTTTAAATTTTGCCTTCCTTTTCCAAAATTTGATATCGATGAGGCGGCAGATGATATTAACCTATAATTCTAAAGTTTTTTTTATGGTTGTTGTTGTTAAAAGATAGTAACTTGTAAGCACTACCCCAGACCGATCAACGAACTCTGTGGTTATTTATTAATTGTTGTATTTTAATCATTTTTAGTCCAATTTTCGGAATTTTTGGCCCACCACTGAACAACAGAAGAAATTAACCTACAGTTTTAAGATTCCGCACGCTTTTTAATGACGGTCGTTGACACCTTTTCCGCACTACCGCAAAAAGATCTAAAAAATGTCGATTTTTTCGATATATATATATATATATATATATATCAAATGCCGTCACGTTCGAACTAGAAATAATAACGCCTGCATTTTAACTTCACAGAAAATTCCTATCTGAGTTCTGCACAGATCTCAGATCTTAGAACACGTCCTGCTATAAATAAAAAAAAGTGAAGAAAAAAAAGAGTGGCCAAACATGGCGCAGAAGTGGGGGGGGGGAGTCAATCTAATTTGCCCATAAACTGCTTAGTATCTTTCACCATTCATCCCACCCTCCCCCGTCCAATCAATCGCCCCGTATTTCTTCGCCGCAAGCGGGTGGCAGGGGAGGGCGAGGGGTGGGGAGGATGCTGCCAATCGAATTAACATCTTTTCATTATCGCGTTTCGCGCCGGGGTGGCCAGATGGGAAGAGGGCAATTAACGGACGCCCGACAATCGCGGAATAATACACCTTCTGCGTCACGTCGCTTTTAGCGCGACGCGTGCCGCCTTTGTGCTCGCGGGGTGTGAAATATGGCGGCGCCAATTGCGCGTGTTGCGGTTGATGGGGATTTGATGTCGATGCGGACGCGTGCCGTGGAGGTCGAGGTGTCCGGTTGTCCCTCTCGATGGTTAAGTGCGTGTGTGAGGGGGGGGGGGGTTGAACTCAGCCAGCACTACCAAAATTAACATTCAATACATTTTTTCCCAGCGGTTGGCACATATGAACTTAATCATCGGCCATTACAAGTGATGGGCACTTGTAAAAGAGCACCCAGTAGGAGGACTAGCATTGCCCTTAACAAAGGACAGCAAAATGTTACATCCATGCCCTGACCTTCAGCCCTGGGTAGGCGTGGAAGTTTGGAGAGTGGGGTGCCAGCTCAGGTGTTGCTTCGTCATCTCACTGTGGTTCAAAATTACGATGTGTTGTCCTCGGATCTTTCTCTTCAGGGACTGATTCCGGACCGTCGTCAATAGCCCGTTGTGTTGCTCTAGTACGATATTAACTCAAATTACCATTACCATGCCCTGATGATGAATTCGAACCCGGAACATTCCGATCCAGAGGCCAACACCTTAACCACCAGACCTTAAATTAACGGAGCAACACAAAACTTTTGGGAAAATGTCCGGGATCAATCTCGAAGGGAAAAATACGAGGACATGTTACAATTGTGACCTATGGTCAGATGTCGAAGTCAATACCTGAGCTGGTACCCCTCTCCAAACCACGCCAGATGTAACGTACACCAACTCCAGTGTACACGACGGTCTTTGGTAATTTTTAATTAACGCCGTACTAGAGCAACACAACGGGATATTGACGACGGTCCGGGATCAATCCCCTAAGGGAAAGATACGAGGACAACACCAGGCAATTTTGAACTACGGTCAGATGACGAGGCAACACTTGAGCTGGCACCCTACTCTCCAAACTTCCACACCAACCCAACCTGAGGATTCTCGGTCATGACAGATTTAAGGTGAACCAGCCACCTGCATACCATACGCTTACAAATATCCATGCCCTGACCCGGATTCGAACCAGGGACTTTACCATCTAGAGGCCAACACCTTAACCACCAGACCTTGAATTAACGGAGTAACACAAAACTGTTGGGAAAATGTCCGGGATCAATCACGAAGGGAATAATACGAGGACACGTTACAATTGACCTATGGTCAGATGTCGAAGTCAACAACCGAGTTGGCACCCCTCTCCAAACCACACCAGATTTAACGTGCACCAACCCCAGTGTACACAACGGTCTTGGGCTGAAAACACACAAGAGCTTTACTGACAGGAGTAATACACAGGAAAAAATTGAACCTACACCGCCTACAAGTACCAGAACTGGATAGGTTGCAATATGAACTGGTAAATATTTAAGCTGTTGAATATTATAAAACTGAATAACTCCAACCATTATTTCTCAAGTTATATCCTTACAGGATATCAATATTATATAAATCGCTATAAAGGTTGGTGAGCTCAATGCATAGATAACGGTGTAAAACTCCTTTCTTTTTGGAAGACAGGAGTTGTACTGTTTTTAACACGGACTGCTAGACTGCTGTTACAGACGTAATGCAAACACATGCACTTAAAAAGAACCCTGGCTCTTCTGACAAATATCAAATCCCTCTCATAAAGTGCAGGTTGGAAAAGTGATGGATTAGCAACCGGAGGTTGGTGAGTTCGAATCCACTTCAAAGACCATCGTGTACCTACATGGAAGCTGGTGAACTTTTGTCTAATGTGGCTTGAAATGTCTAACGTGTGGAAGTTTAGAGATTAGAGCGGGGTGACTGTGGTTCAAATTACGTCGTGTTATCCTCGGATATTTCTTTTAGGTTTGACCCTGGACCATTGACAATAGCCCGTTGTGTTGCTTCATTGTGATATTACTTAAAATATCTACCTATCTACTTTCATGAGATTCAAACCATTTTTATCTAGTTCCTATTTTAGACAAGGAAATTTCTAAAATTAAAAATTCCAAGAGATATTTCCCTGGTACAGTTAGGACCGTGAGAGCCCATTTGAAATGGTTACGGATTAGTATCCGAAGGGTTGCGAGTTCGAAAGTCGTCAAAACCAAGGACTGACACGGAGACTGGTGAACTTTAAGTCTATCGTGATAAGGTAATTTTAATTAACGTCGTACTAGAGCAACACAACGGGCTACTGACGACGTTTCGGGATCAATTACTTAAGGGAAAGATCCAAGGACAACACCGCGTAAGTTTAAACCACGGTCAACTGACACGACAGCACTTGAGCTGGCACCCTCTCTGCAAACTTTCACACCAACCCAGCATGAGGACTTTCAGTCACGACATATTTAATATGCACAAGCCGCCTATACACCATACCCTTACAAATATCCATACACTGACCCGGATTTGGAGCAGGAATTTTTCGATCTAGAGGCTTACACCTTTATCAACAGATCGGTGGGTCGGCAAGTCTATCGTGGACTTAGATGTCTCACGTAGGTGTGGCGGGGACGTTTGGAGAGTGGGTGCCCAGCTCAGGCATTGCTTCGTCATCTATGGTTCAAATTACGAGATGTTGTCCTCGGATCTTTCCCTTCGGGTTTGACCCCTGACCATTGTCAATAACCCATTGTGTTCCTTCGTAACGACGTTAATTAAAATACATACCTATATAGACTCCTTAATTTCAAACCAGTTTTGATTGAGCAACAAATATAGTGGTTAAGATGTTAACCTCTAGATCGGAAGGTTCCTGGTTCGAATCCGGGTCCGGGCATGGATGTTTGTAAACGTATGGTGTAGAGGCGGCTGGTGCAACTTAAATCTGTCGTGGGCAAAAGTTTTCACGTTGGGTTGGTGTGGAAGTTTGGAGAGTAGGGTGCCAGCTCAGGTGTTGCTTCGTCATCTGACCGTGGTTCAAAATTACGAGGTGTTGTCCTCGGATCTTTCCCTTAAGGGACTGATCACGGACCTTTGTCAATAGCCCGTTGTGTTGCTCTAGTACGACGTTAGTTAAAAAACTACCTTTTTCCAAACCAGTTTTGTCAAATTACTATTTTACAGACATGGAAGTTTCTGAAATTAATAATAGTTCTAAGAGATATTTCCCTGGTACAGTTAGGACCACGGTAGCCGATTTTAAAGAGCGATGGATTTGTATCCGTAGGGTAGTAAGTTCGAAATTTGTCCAACCAAGGACTGTAGACGGGGACTGGATAAGTCTGTCTTGTCCTCAACTGTCTCACGTTTGCGTGGTCTGGACGTTTGAAAAATGGGGGTGCCAACTCAAGTGTTCACCTTGATTCAAAATTACGTGGCATTGTCCTCGAATCTTTCCCTCCATGCTAATTGGTTGCTTTGTTTTGTGGCATAAGGACCATATTTGGCCATACTACACCAGACACGAAGCATACAATATCAAGTAATATACAAACACATGAAAGTTTTACAGACACAGAAGAAATACACTCAGGGAGGAATGCACCTGACACACACACAGGAATAGAAACTGTTACGCCTACAACTTAAAGTGGGATAACTCAGTGGAATACCCACTGAGCCACGACGACTCTCTTCGGGAAAGATCCCGGACGCATATTAACAACCTTTACTTGAACAGAAGACATGGGAATATTTTAAGCCCGCTGATTCGTTGGTTTCAAACTGTCGACTATGACGTCACTTCGTGACATCATCATTAGAGGCGATGCTTCACGTGGACTAGGTACGGTATGAAGTTTGTTTCTACTTTCTCCAATCTACTACACTCAGAACCATCGCCAAAGCCAGATGGTTTCAGCGAAATACCGAAATAAGACACGATTCTAAAATTAACTGTCTTAAAACCCACATAGCCAAACCTCTGCAACATAAATAACGAATCCCAACAACAGATCCCCAGTAATAATGAAAAACTTCCGTTTTCTGTTCTGTTCAAAGACCCAAGTATCCTTTAAAGTTCAAAAATGGACTATTTTT
The DNA here is from genome assembly GCA_947359465.1 of Metellina segmentata. Lineage (NCBI taxonomy): Eukaryota > Metazoa > Arthropoda > Arachnida > Araneae > Tetragnathidae > Metellina > Metellina segmentata. The sequence goes on along the minus strand of OX375883.1, from coordinate 56,694,163 downwards.
AAACTGTGCATGTAGAATCCCCTACGCTGGAATTAAAACTCCATTTAAACGCAAAGTATTTGCGATCACAATTACGAGTACATGGCACAAACCGTTGAATAGTCGCTTGGTTAATCATCTAAAGGTGTCGCTTTCTTTTGTTATTAGTATTCTATTTTCGATCGAAGCAGTTTCAACTTTTTTTTCGCAAACATTGCAAGTAAATACTGAGTGAGTGATGGACGTCAGAGATCACGGGGTGAGAAACCAACGAATCAGCGGGCTTAAAATTTCCCCCATGTCTTCTATTCAAGTAAATGTTCGTAATATACATCCCGGACAGTTTCCAATAGCCCCGTGGGTTCCTCCAGTGTGACTTTGATTAATTACCATTTCCCCTCTGTGTTAGTAAAAGTTTCCTTGTGTGTCCATTACCTGATGTTGTCTGTCTTGTGCTTGGCACAACATATCCAAACATGACCCGTACGCCATAAAATCCAATCCAACCAACCAGCTAAATTGGTGTCTCAGACGTGATGTGAACGCGCACACATGTTCGCGCAAACCTGCGCCGACCAACCGGTATAGTGGTTAAGGTGTTAGCCTCTAGATCTGAAGGTTCCTGGTTCGAATCCGGGTCCGGGCATGGATGTTTGTAAACGTATGGTGTAGAGTCGGCTGGTGCACCTTAAATCTGTAGTGGCCGAAAGTCCTCACGTTGGGTTGGCGTGGAAGTTTGGAGAGTAGGGTGCCAGCTCAGGTGTTGCTTCGTCATCTGACCGTGGTTCAAAATTACGAGGTGTTGTCCTCGGATCTTTCCCTTAAGGGACTGATCACGGACCTTTGTCAATAGCCCTTTGTGTTGCTCTAGTACGACGTTAGTTAAAAAACTACCAATTCCCAAACCAGTTTTGTCAAATTACTATTTTACAGACATGGAAGTTTCTAAAATTAATAATAGTTCCATGAGATATTTCCCTGGTACAGTTAGGACCATGGTAGCCGATTTTAAAGAGCGATGGATTTGTATCCGTAGGGTAGTAAGTTCGAAATTTGTCCAACCAAGGACTGTAGACGGGGACTGGATAAGACTGTCTTGTCCTCAACTGTCTCACGTTTGAGTGGTCTGGACGTTTGGAAAATGGGGGTGCCAACTCAAGTGTTCACCTTGATTCAAAATTACGTGGCATTGTCCTCGAATCTTTCCCTCCATGCTAATTGGTTGCTTTGTTTTGTGGCATAAGGACCATATTTGGCCATACTACACCAGACACGAAGCATACAATATCAAGTAATATACAAACACATGAAAGTTTTACAGACACAGAAGAAATACACTCAGGGAGGAATGCACCTGACACACACACACAGGAATAGAAACTGTTCCGCCTACAACTTAAAGTGGGATAACTCAGTGGAATACCCACTGAGCCACGACGACTCTCTTCGGGATAGATCCCGGACGCATATTAACAACCTTTACTTGAACAGAAGACATGGGAATATTTTAAGCCCGCTGATTCGTTGGTTTCAAACTGTCGACTATGACGTCACTTCGTGACATCATCATTAGAGGCGATGCTTCACGTGGACTAGGTACGGTATGAAGTTTGTTTCTACTTTCTCCAATCTACTACACTCAGAACCATCGCCAAAGCCAGATGGTTTCAGCGAAATACCGAAATAAGACACGATTCTAAAATTAACTGTCTTAAAACCCACATAGCCAAACCTCTGCAACATAAATAACGAATCCCAACAACAGATCCCCAGTAATAATGAAAAACTTCCGTTTTCTGTTCTGTTCAAAGACCCAAGTATCCTTTAAAGTTCAAAAATGGACTATTTTTAAACTGTGCATGTAGAATCCCCTACGCTGGAATTAAAACTCCATTTAAACGCAAAGTATTTGCGATCACAATTACGAGTACATGGCACAAACCGTTGAATAGTCGCTTGGTTAATCATCTAAAGGTGTCGCTTTCTTTTGTTATTAGTAATCTATTTTCGATCGAAGCAGTTTCAACTTTTTTTTCGCAAACATTGCAAGTAAATACTGAGTGAGTGATGGACGTCAGAGATCACGGGGTGAGAAACCAACGAATCAGCGGGCTTAAAATTTCCCCCATGTCTTCTATTCAAGTAAATGTTCGTAATATACATCCCGGACAGTTTCCAATAACCCCGTGGGTTCCTCCAGTGTGACTTTGATTAATTACCATTTCCCCTCTGTGTTAGTAAAAGTTTCCTTGTGTGTCCATTACCTGATGTTGTCTGTCTTGTGCTTGGCACAACATATCCAAACATGACCCGTACGCCATAAAATCCAATCCAACCAACCAGCTAAATTGGTGTCTCAGACGTGATGTGAACGCGCACACATGTTCGCGCAAACCTGCGCCGACCAACCGGTATAGTGGTTAAGGTGTTAGCCTCTAGATCTGAAGGTTCCTGGTTCGAATCCGGGTCCGGGCATGGATGTTTGTAAACGTATGGTGTAGAGTCGGCTGGTGCACCTTAAATCTGTCGTGGCCGAAAGTCCTCACGTTGGGTTGGCGTGGAAGTTTGGAGAGTGGGGTGCCACCTCAGGTGTTGCTTCGTCATCTGACCGTGGTTCAATATTACGAGGTGTTGTCCTCGAATCTTTCCCTTAAGGGACTGATTCCGGACCGTCGTCAATAGCCCGTTGTGTTGCTCTAGTACGTCGTTAACAAAAATTACCAATCGCGCAAACCTGCTGTGCGCTCCTAACAAATACCAGATGGCGCTCGCAACAATCGGGACGCACTTAGATGTATGGTCTGAGGCATTGTTAACAGACACTGTTTTTATTTATATCACGATTTCATTCTCTCTTACCGCTCGGTCTTCTCTACAAATGACGCCGTACACTAGGCTGCTAAAGGCAATACTGGAAAGTTCGCTAATGCGATCCTTCATCGCATGACGACACAAATAGAAGTACGCCAGTGGTCGTAATAGAGCTTTCAGGATCTCCCACAACTGACGATCTGCCAACTGGTGGTGGCAATTATTGAATTTAGCCACTGCTAAACTTTGGAGGGTAATGATACTTTTTAATTAACGTCGAACTAGAGCCACACATCGGGATTTTGACGATGGTCCGGGATCAATCCATTAAGGGAATCCCCTGAGGACAAGACCACGTAATTTTGAGCCATGGTCAGAGGACGAAAACTCTGGAGGGATAAAATTAGGATGGAATATGATATATTATTTTTTGAGTACCCACTGCAAAGCAGCTCATCTCTCCATGGAAATGGTAGGTAAGTAGGTATTTTAATTAATCTCACACTAGAGCAACCCAACGGGATATTGGCGACGGTGCGGGATCAAACCCCAAGGGTAATAAATCCAAGGACAACACCATGTAATTCTGAACCATGGTCAGATTACAAGATCCCACCTAAGCTGGCATCCCACTCACCAAGCTTTCACACCACGCCCAAGACGAGGACATTTCAGGACAAGACAGATTTATATGCTCCAGTCCCCTTTTTATCAATGCAACGTTATTAAATTACTTACCTACCAGCTCTGTATGGTGACCAAGCAGGTTCGAGGAATATCGGAGATATTAGATGATGAAATAGTAATTCGTCGACCCAACTACAGATAGATTTCGGCGTTTCTTCCACTGTAGTCTACCGCTCTGCCAACTAAGGCCAGGTGCACACATCCGGTTTTTCAACTTGTGGCACCGCTGCGGCACCGAAGCAAACTATGCACACTTAACCGTGAAATGACGCAAGTACTCATTTCGCGCCATTTGCGATACATATTATGTCGAAGAAAACGTGTTTATTTCGTTTACTTGGTGTGCATAAAAGTATATTTTGAAACAAAATAGACGTTACTGGATACAGCCATTTATTAATTATTATTTATATTCCATTTATTTATGAAAACAAGGTACTTTTGGACGGAAACACGTGTGCGGAGAGGTGCGGCGCCGTGGGGAACTGCGGTACAAATTGCACTCAAGATGGATGTGCGTCGCCGCAGCGGTGCTGGAGGCATATGTGCTCTTCTCCATTGAATTTAATGTATCTCACACCGCACTTACGTTGCAGCACGTTGAAAACCGGATGTGTGCAGCGGGCCTTAGCATATACATTGAAGTAGAATCTAATAATAAAACTAGCGAAATATATCGTATTATCAAACACTTCTTAGGAAATATTTTATGCCCTCAATTTGATCTGATGATCTGTCAGTGAAGTATACCTTAATTAGACTCGTGGAAGTTTGGAGAGTGGGTGCCAGCTCAGTGTAACCTTGTCATCGGACCATGGTTCAAAATTACATGGTGTTGTTCCTGGTTCCTTTTCTTATGGACGGATCTAGAAGCGTCGTCAAGCGCGGTCTGTGTTGCTCCAGTTCGATGTTATAAAACTACCTACTTACCTGGGACGTTTTGATGTGCTTGAAAAATTCACTACCATTTCTCATAGGTGCATTTTGTTCTATAGTGAAAATAGCGCTAATGGATTTTAAGTCCTTCAAGAATTTTTCAATGGTCCAGCAGACCAACAGGTCTGGTGGTTAAGGTGATAGTCTCGAGATCGGATTGATGTTTCGAATCCTAGTCAGCGCATGGATATTTGTAATTGTATGGTGTGGGGGCAGCTGGTGCACCTTAAATTTGTCGTGGCCAAAAGTCCTCACGTTGGGTTGGTGTGGAAGTTTGGAAAGTGGGGTACCAGCTCATGTGTTGCCTCGTCATCAGACCGTGGTTCAAAATTACGTGGTGTTATCCTCGAAACTTTCCCTTAGGGGGGTTGATCCCAGACCGTCGTCAATACCCTGTTGTATTGCTCTAGTATGACGTTAATTAAAAATTACTAAGTTACCTTTCCTTCGGGCCGACCAACCGGTATAGTGGTTAAGGTGTTAACCTCTAGATCGGAAGGTTCCTGGTTCGAATCCGGGTCCGGGCATGGATGTTTGTAAGCGTATGGTGTAGAGGCGGCTGGTGCACCTTAAATCTGTCGTGGCCGAAAGTCCTCACGTTGGGTTGGCGTGGAAGTTTGGAAAGTGGGGTGCCCGCTCAGGTGTTGCTTCGTCATCTGACCGTGGTTCAAAATTACGAGGTGTTGTCCTCGGATCTTTCCCTTAAGGGACTGATCCCGGACCGTCGTCAATAGCCCGTTGTGTTGCTCTAGTACGACGTTAACTAAAAATACCATACCATACCTTTCCTTCGGGATTGATCCCGGATCGTCTCCAATAGCCAGTAGTGTTGGTACATTGCGACGTTTATTAATTACCTACCAGACATACTGGGACACTATTCAATGCAGCAATAATTGCAATCTCTGAATTGAGAGAGTTTGGCTTTGCACCTATTTTGCGTTCTTTACACATTGATCAATCAATTCGACCTTTTTTAAGACGTATCACCTTTCAGAACGAGTTTTTTTTTCCGTTGAAATCTGCATTTGTAAAAGAAGAGGAGAAAAAGTGTTTTAAAATAAAGGACTACATAGTAATTCTATCTTGTTAATATGAAAAAGAAAGTGATCATCAAAGATTCCTTAAATCTCATGGCGCGTATAAATTTGTTTTCTCTACCCCTACTAAGTTGAAGTCATTCATGAAATCCATAATATTGAATGACTTGAATGGATTAGAAGGTGGATTAGACAGTGCCTCGATGAAAAGGGCAAACTTTTTAGATCAGGATTTATAATTAAAATATAGCAAATGCCAAAATGTGTGTATTTGATTCTAATGCATTTTCTTTTTTCTTAAATTCCTAGGTACTAATCTGTATATGAAAAAAAATATTACCTTAATCTTTATTTTCTTAAACGCTTTACAGTCCATGTAAGTCAAATGTTCCTATAAAAGAGCAGTCGTGATTAAGTAGTGAACCTTTTTAACATAAAAAATCATTTAGTGAAAAATGTGCACGAGAAGCATTTTGATTATTGTTATTTTTACAGGATAAAGTTCGAGAATTATTTTATTGTATCATATTATATTTATTGTATAAAGGATCGACAACATCTGGATCTAAATCTTATATGAACGAAAAAATATTTCCAATATTTTTCATCTATTATACACTATATGGACAAAATTATTTGGACATAGCATGTTTTTCAGAGTATGTGTCCTATTATTCCATTTAGTAACGGGTAGGCCCTTCTTTTGCAAGTATTACAGCTTCAAAACATCGAGGCATACTTTCTACAAGTTGTTTGTAAGTCTGGGAAAGAATAACTCGCCATGCCTCTTGTAAGGTTATGAGAAGAGATTTTTGTGAAGATGAGCGTGCTTGGCGGAGTCGTACTCGTCGCTCCAGTTTGTCCTACAAGTGCTCTATCGGATTAAGATCGGGGCTCTGAACAGGCCAGTCAAGCAAATTCACCTCATTTTCAGGAAACCAGTCCAGCACACGTTTTGACAGGGATATCGATCCTGTTGGAAGAAGCAACCATCATCACCGTATTATTGCCATAGTGTCGGAAAGGCCGAATGATCCAGAACGTTGAGGTACACGTCAGCGTTCATGGTACCCGGTACATAAAGCAATTTGCCGAGTCTTTACCAGGAAAAAACAACCCCACGCTAAGATGGATCCTCCTACGAATTTCTGCAGTATCCAAATACTTTTATCCACATAGTGTATAAACATAAAGTATGTTAAGTATGTAAACAATATTTTTAAATGTCTAGTAACTTTAAATGAACCTTCTAAATCGACAGAATGACACAAAACCTAATCTAATTAGGAATAGAAAACTTTACAAAGGCTAAATTTTTGGTACAGCTTCAGTCTACGTTTATAGCGGTAGCAACGACCTTGGTGCTTTTTTTGTGCACTTCTAGTACCGAGTTCTGGCAGGTTAAGGCAACCCATCTGTGTTGAGCTTTTTATGGGAACCTCGGCAAGCGGAAAGTTTAAATTTTAATTTTGAATATTCTAGAAAGTTCTTTCAAAATCCGTTAAACTGTGGTTTGATTTTCATTGATTAATTTAATATAATTATTTTCTTGACGACTTTAGAAGCGCGCCAAACAAAGCGCCAAGGCAGTTGTTCACCGCTATAAACTTAGACTGAAGCTGTACGTATTTTAAATATGCACAACACTTGCATTTTTAAGTTTGTCTGCTTAATTCAATAATTAAAAAATGAGGAAGATCATTGCACGAGTGCGACTCAAACCTTTTCAAAAGTTAAAAGCACTTTCCGGTATGTCCTCAGAAGTTTTCTATAGCTTCATGTCATTATCCAGAAAGTCGATAAAGTGGTGAACTTTTATTGTCCTCGACAATCGAGATGAGGAGTCTAAGCGTCCAGTCTTGTCATCCAAAAGAATATGAAGTTTGGATGGAGTCTACTTCTCGAAATGTCGAGTAGTGTCTCGAAGAGAATTACAAATAAGAAATTTCATAAAATTAACAAAACGATTAGCACTTAGAAAAATACGGTTTACAGTCACGAAAGCAAATATATCGAATGACGAGAAAACGCATTGCAATAATGAAACTTACAAAAACTGCATTGGAATCGATCTCTACTTAACCCTTAACTGTGTTTCACAAAACGTCTCGTAACTAATGTGAAGGGGTCTCTCAGACCTCGCTCACTAAAGTGATTATGAAGTTGATTAATATAATATATTAGTGAAAGATTCTTTAGATAATTATTATTTATACATTTTAAATTTAGATAATTCAATTCTTAAACATGCAATAAAATTTATATTTCTATATAAGTTAACTAGATTCTATGTCTCTTCAGGCTCAGCTTTCGGACCTAATTTTGCAGGACGTTATAACCCTGGAAACTGTAAAACTATGTTGCGTTTTGGTGTTCTAACGGCAAGATTAGGTCCCTCCCCCAGGCATCCCATTTGAAGTTATTTTTCCGTAGAAATATTCTTCTTGTGAAGACGCACTTAAAATGTCTTCATCTTCATCTGCTAAAATTTCCGAATCCGTTTCGTGTTCGCTTTCAATAATATAATCCGAAATTTCACTGTTCCAGTACTCTATTTCCGATCCACTGTCAACAATATCCTGAATTTATTTTTGTGTTAGATACACAGGTCGTTTTTTGTTAAGTTTGTTGTCATTTTAGGCGTTTTACCGAAATTCCCTACTCAAAATTAGACGATTTCATTCAACAAGAACGGTAACGCAAATGCTGTGAAGGGGGTCTAAGACACCACGCGGGAAATGCAAATAGTGTAAAACACGAAATAGTTGGGGCAGCCAAACCAGTCTTGGAATGTGGCTTCTGTTAGACGTAGTAGGAAGGTACTGAATAGGACAGGGACCAATATTCACTTTAAGGGGTGGAAAAGACTTGTCAAAAATGACTCGAGGTCTGTGAGACCCATGACAGCAGTTAAAGGTTAAATAATATGTGACACTGTTTTAAGGAAATGTTATTCGGCAACTGTTTCATTGCCATTGTGGTGTTATGCAAAGTAGAGACTACTTCCACTTCCACTTCAAGAGACTTCTGACGTGCGCATGCTGCGTCATGTGCTCACACTTTAAATACCTCAAACTGTTCTTGAGATTTCAGTTTCGTAGTTTCGTAACCACCTTTGTTAGCGCGCTGATAGACTTTTCTTAAGTTAAATAAATGTATTTAATTTCTTAAATGTAATAAATGTTAAGTTTTATTGTTTAGTCAACTTAATTATTTTAAGCTTCTTAATTCCCTATACCCTAAATTACGCAACCGCACCGCCGTGGCTAAAGTGGTGACCCGGACGTGATCATGGTCCTAAACCATCATTGTTTGAACTTGCTTCATTTCTTTAATGCTTTCGGGACGTGATAGCCCGGTTGGAAGAGTAACTGATTAGAAATCGGAGGGTTGCGAGTACGAATAACATCGAAAGACTGTCGTTTATACGGGAACTAGTGCCCGTTAAATGTGTCTAAATGTTCTAATGAAATAAATCTAATAAATTAAAAGTCTAAAATGTCATGTTGGTGACGTATGGAGGTTTGGATGGAAGGGAGCCAACTCAGGGTTAGACCTACGAGCTTTATGACTTTGAGTGAAGACATAAGTATTTTCAGTTTTGCGCAATATGTCACGGAAATGTCTCAAAAAAAGTTGGCTACCCTAATTGTAAGTGGATTTCGCGATACGAGTTTGAATTTTTCCAAAATATCGGTAAAAGTTTCCAATTTTAGGAGATCCTACAGCCATCCCATCTCATTTAAGGTCCTTCTGGCGGTTAGTTTTTACCAGACGCCATTTTTTAAGAGCAATTTTAATTTTGCGTAAGTGCTGAAATCATGCAGACATAATGGATAAAACTTGCTTTACTATGAAATATTTACAGCTCCAGAAATTAGATTATTTTAATCAACATGAATTTTACGTAACTTCGCGTCCGAAGCCTGCGAGACAGAAAGCTAGAATGAATCTAAAATTCAAAACGACCCTTCCTTCTTTTTGTTCTTAATTTTTGCAAAAGGTCGTAGCTCACAAAAACTTTCGAAGCTCCGATCGGAACGTCAGAACACAAAGAACAGTTGTCATTGGTGGTCAATTTGGAGACCATTACAAAGAACCAAGCATCTGACGTCACCGCATGTTTTTTTTTTTTTTACTTTGAAGGTTTTGAACTGTTACCTGGATGCGGTCTTGCCTCTTCATCCTCTTACCAAACATGCAGATGATGCTCGTTTGGTTTCAAGCGAATAATTAATTTAATAAATTTCATTGTATTCAAAGAAAGTATTATGTGGTTTTACAGCATGTAGATTTGTAAACATATAGGGAAGTTAAATTTTTCGAAGGGGATCTAAAAGCTTTTCAACTGTTATCTCATCCAAATGGGGACCTGATACCAGATGCGCAGAAGATACTCAACTAGTTCCAAGTCAATGATTATTTTAATCATTTATATTGCAATTAAAGAAAATGGTTTTACAGCACGTAAATGTTTAGACCTACAAGAAAGTAAAATTTTTGGAAAGGGGAGGGGGGGGGGTCTAAAAGATTACCAACTGGTGTCCCATCCAAATGGGGACTCAACTAGTTCCAAGCGAATAATTAGTTTAATCGTTTATATTGCAATTAAAGAAAGTGTTGTTTGGTTTTACAGCATGTAAATTTTTATACATATAGGGAAGTTAAATTTTTGGAAGGGGTATAAAAGCTTCCAAACTGTTATGTCATCCAAATAGGGACCTGACATCAGATACGTAGAACATACTCAACTAGTACCAAGCGAGTAATTAGTTTAATCATTTATATTGCAATTAAAGAAAGTAGAGTGTAGTTTTACCGCATGTAAATTTTTAGACATATAGGTAAGTTAAATTTTTGGAAGGGGGTCTACGAGCTTCCAAACAGTTATCCCAACCAAATGGGATACCAGATACGCAGAAGATACTCAACTAGTTCCAAGCGAATCTATATAAATAAGAATGGAGTGTTTGTTTGTACATTCAATATTTTCGACCCATTTCAAGTTTTCTATCCGTTTTGGAACCTTCTGATGCCGAATCCGCCTTTTTCTCGTTTGGTGTCTGTCTGTCTGTCTGTCTGTCTGTATGTTGTGCCCTATACACGTCCACGCGGTTTAAGATATTTTCATGAAAATTTGCATACAGTGAGTACTTATCTTGATTTAGTGAGTGGAATTGGTTGCGAAAGTCTGTCTGTCCGTCTTTCTGTTCTATGTTCGATTTTGTGTTTGTGTGTTTGTGTAGGCATCACATGAATTGCATTCCAGATATTTGATTGCAGTGTATTTTATTTTATACATTATCTATTAATATAGTGAATGCAATATTAAACATATCTTTATTGTTATATTTAGATGAGTTTCAAGCTAAAACACCTGAGTAAGTATACTCAAATCAACCATAATTTGGTAGTTTTGAAAAAATTGGAATGTCTATTGAATATTACGATTACTTCGATTGTTTTACCAGTACTGCTGAAAAAGTAATTATTCTTCAAAAAATTATATTTTTTAATGAAATTTCAGCTCTGATACTTCATTTATTTCGAGTCTTATTTTTGTTATTAGCGCAATGAAAACGATTTTTGAATATTTGAGACAGACGATATTTTTCAAGGAAACGAGAATGAACAAGATCGCGTGAGCAGTGATATTTTCTGTTTCTTTCGCTCTGAATTAATTTCACATTTCTAAATTTTGTGCACTTTTAGTTGTAAATTGTGGCAACTGTGCGAGATCAAGAGATAAAAATGAATCACAAATTAATATCTTTAAAACAATTTTTCCGACATCTTTTATTTTGTTCTATTTTACTGTTTTCTGTTTTAAATATTTATTATTTGTAATAAATGTGTTTTCCTTCTCATCACACCCAACAGCACCACAAAGTATTAGACTTGAAAATGTTAGGTAAGTCAGTATAAATGTTCAGTACATTTTAAGTGTAGTTATGCCATTATTGAAAGAATAATGCCGTTATTTAAAGAATAATGCCGTTATTTAAAGAATAATGCCGTTATTTAAAGAATAATGCCGTTATTTAAAGAATAATGCCGTTATTTAAAGAATAATGCCGTTATTTAAAGAATAATGTCGTTATTGAAAGAATAATAATGTTTAAAAATCCAAACTAGAACTTTTTCCAACATTAAAAAATTCGTTGTAGTAATGACAGGAGAAGATTGCAAAATTTCCCAATGTCGCATACCGGAGGCAAGAGTGCCACAAGTAAAAAAATATTGTTTTGTTGACTATGCGTGCGAGAGCACTCGCCGTAAATCGTAATTTTAATTAATTGAGTTGCACATGAAGAGAACTTAAGAAAGGGAATTCCAAATCTTCCTATAAATCGTCTTTTATAGTAGTAAAATTAGTATCACCTTTCGTCTTTTTGTAGCTTTGTCATACAGCAATTGTGCGATGTATGTGAAATGTATTACATGAATGGATATGCATGTGTAGGATTTGTGTCCAAAGTAAGTTGTAGAAAATATAAAGATGGCGAAAGGTGTTAAAATAAATTTTTATTCTACAAAAAACGTAAGTCATTATATATTTTGGTTATCTCTTCAATCTAGAGTAAACGAATTCAAACCGAGTAAGGTCGGGTATTTTGCTAGTTAGTTTATATTTACGACGACGATTTAAGCGACAAGTTTAATCATTTCTACTGCAATTAAAGAAAGCGTTGTGTGGTTTTAAATCATGTAGATTTTCAGACATATAAGGAATACATATTTCGAAGGGGATCTAAAAGCTTCTCAACTGTAATTCTATCCAAAGGGGAACCTGATGCCAGATACGTAGAAGATACTCAACTAGTTCTAAGCGAGTAATTAGTTTAATCATTTATATTGCATTTAAAGAAAGTATCGTATGGAGATTTACAGTATGTAAATTCTTAGATACACATTTGGAAGTGAACTTTTCGGGGTTTCCTGAAAGCCTATTCAGAGTCCTCTTACCGAATCCGCAGGAGATGCCCAATGACACTCAGTGGCATCTCCATCTATATCTACTCCACAAAAAGCGAACGTTCCGGCGAATAAAAACCCCACCGCCACCCCATCGTGGCAGGGGAGAACAGGGGGGGGGGACCTGGTCACGTGATTAATTGGAAAAAGGGGGTCCAGGGGCCCGTGCAGCTGGCTACACGGCTCATCCATCCCTTCCGCAAACAAGAGCGCCACGCCAGTAATTGGATCACTCTCCGCCGGCTCGCTCCAGATTAACTAACTAATTAGGTAATGTCGGCACAGACGTGTTGATCGCACATAAAAGATTGAAGCGGGGGGGAGGGGGTTGCCAGAGAATAACCCTCCAGGCGACCGAGCCAGCGCGCATAATTGGCTCGTTAAACGCTTTAATGACGCCAGTTGGCGGTGACAAGTAATTCCTGGGACTCACTAATCTCAGCCCACTGTGTTGTTATTGTCCATTTAGGGGGAGGGCTGTTTGGGGTGGGGGAGGATTCTTTTTTTTCCCGTTGTGGGGTTCGTTTATTCGTTTATCGTTCTCCCCTTTCGCGAGCTAAATCGCATTTATGATGTAGTTTAGGATTAATTTGAGGGTAAACATTTATGGGATCAGCCTCCCTTCTTCCCTCGTAGTTTGTTCTTGTTTTTAAAAGTTGGGGTGGTTTGGAGGGGAGAGGGGGGAGTGCGTGACGAGGCATGAGAAGGGTGGTATTTGTTCTGTTCGTCACGGATTGTGTTGTGTTTTTCGGTTATCTATTGATAGGTTTCGAATGGTTAGATGGCCATACTAAACAAAGGCTCAAGGTCTTTATTGTTTTAATACTTTTCCCTGCATCTGACTTAGTGGTATTCGTCAGTCTAAAGATCATCATTCTGAGGTGAAAGAGCTCAAAATCTCATATCTTGAAAATTTCGACTTTGTGTGTTTCTTTTATAAGTAGGCGATATAGTCTAATGAATACAATTTAACAAACGCTAACAAAAATGTAGAATTCCATGTTTATTGATGATAGTGTTTTGCATGCATATTTTACAGTACTTACATTTCTGAGCATTTTACATTGCGTCACCTGAATGTAAGAACTAGGTTACTTGAAAACTGGGTGTGTTGAGTTTTAACTTAAATTAGTAAAGCTGAGATAGAGAATTAAAATGCAAGAAACTAGAGATAATGTTTTGACCACAGACACCAATCAGCTTGACTAACAATCGACTACCACTGTGACCAAACGGCTAATGATATATATATATATATATATATATATATATATATATATATATTGATGACGGTCCGGGATCAATCCTTTAAGGGAAATATCCGAGGACAACACTACGTGACTTTGAACCTTATTCAGATGAACCCTACTCTCCAAACCTCCTCACCAACCCAACGTGAGGACTTTCGACCTTGACAGATTTAAGATGCATCTGCCGTCTCTACACCATACGCTTACAAACATCCATGCACTGACCTTGATTCGAACCAGGAATCTTCCGATCTAGAGGCTAACACCTTAACCACCAGATTGGTCAATTGGCAAAGAATCTTTGGATGCTGGATATATTGCAAGTCAGATGATGAAAGCTAAATAGAGTTTATGAAACCAATGTCCTTTAAAAATAAAAACAAGTCTTTCTGGTAGAGGTCTGATCAAAGCTCATATAGAAGTGGGTGTTAATTCTTCCGCCATAAAGCCCTAAAACAACCAGCTCATGAAAATTAGGATCTCAAAAGGTTTACTGATCTCTGATCGAGACGTTGAAACGTATAGGGTAAGTGTTTCAAATATCGCCTATCCTACTATTTTTCTGTATCTCAGCCTCCTTGGTTAAAAAATAAAGCTGGAAACTAAATTACTATCACTAGGAACTATTCTCCTTTGGTTTCCAGAGATCATATACCATATTTACTTAGGTCAGTTTAAGTTAACAAGTAAAACTTCAAAAAGTTTCCCAAGAGAATTTTTCAAGAGTGGCTCTTCCTAATATCGCCTTCCCCTGTTCCTCTTACCACCCACCAGACGAAATTAGGAGCTACCATTAAAAACGAGTTGCTAGTAGAGCATACATACCTACCTTTAGTAGTTAATGTACTTTCAAATCATATAAACGAAATTATGATTTGGAAACACTTACCTGGATATTCCGACTGATCCGGCATCTTTTGACTACCTACCGGATCCGGGAATATCTGTCGGATCCGGCCCGGATCCGATGAACTAGAATATTTTTAATATAAATAATCGATTATTCAAACCCAACTTTAAAGTCGCAAAATCGTTTACTAAGCAATCGATTGTGAATTAATTAATTTTCTATTTTTGTTTCATCAGTTTGGAGAATTCCAGCAAAAATAATAAACTAAATTATCAATAATATTTTTGCGAAGGAGGGAAACTTACAAAGGTTTTAAAGTACATTTAGGAACAAAACACTTGGCAAAAAATTGGCACCATTAATTGGCAACACATTTAAATTGGCAGTGTAGGCACTACGCAGAAGAGATACGGCCCTTTTACTGTTAAAACAACATTAAAATTCATTTTAAAAAAAGCTGGAAAAACAAGACACTGTCTTAAGCGCTGAATTATCTGAGGCACTGCATGTAGGGGTAAAAGAACGTCACTACGCGATAATAACAGGAATATCACTTTATTTAAAGAATCCAATCTTATGCGACAGGAAATGAAAAAAAAAATTAAACCATGTCATTAATGATAACAGCGAAAATGTGAAACCTGCAGCAGAATAAAGTTTAAATTCCAACTCAGTTTCATTGCAAACTAATTTAACATTAAAAGAGGAATTTGAAAAGCAAATTCTGCATGAAAATGAAGACTATTGCAAAAAGGCAAACTTTAGAAAAGAAACAGGCCGACCAACCAGTCTAGTGGTTAAGGTATAGGCTTCTGTATCAGAAGGTTCCTGGTTCGAATCCTGGGTCAGGGCATGGATATAAATTGTGCGGTTCTATATTAGGGGCAATGATGGCCGCTCATTGGGTGCTCCTTCACAAACGGCCATCGCTTCAGGTCTTGCAGTGGCCAAAGAATAGTACTTTAAGCGCTCGCCATTAAGGGGGAAAAGCAGATTTTGAGAAAATACTGAAGGAAGAAATGACTTCATTTGAAATAGAGGGGGAGTGAGTCAAAAGAAAATATCTGTCTCTTATGTACGACTACTTAATGAAATTAAACCAACTTTCGAAGCTGAGAGAGACTTCTCGGCCGCTAGTTATATTTGCAGTTCATTGAGAAGTAGGTTGGGGAACGACACAGTTAATACGATTTGTTTTTTTAAATCGTTCTTTCAAACTCAAAAGTGATTTTCATTACTAGATAACTGCGATTTAAGCAATTAAGAAGAATTAAGAGTTCCCTTGTTTGTTATGTTGACCCAAAACTGCCAAAGATTATATTTTTATGTTAGTATGAGACAAGGTTAGGTACAATTTATATGTCATTTGCTCAACGACATTAGAAATAGAAACTAATTAATTTTAGATAAATAGAAAAGTACTACGTATGAAACAAACTGTTGTTTTTTGGTGTGAAAACTAATAAGACCGATCATCATCAATCGTTTAATACTTACTACTAGTTGTGCTAGTAGTTACTATAATTTATTGTTGGTGATTGATTTCCTACCTGCGGATAATTATTATTAATAAAGTTGATTTTCTAATGCTAAAACAAACGTTTTGTTCGTCAATTTGGAATAATATCCTTTTTACTTACTTTCACTTAGCCGATTTCGGAAAAATACATACTGATTAGATAGACTTATTAACAAAGTACCAATCCGGTCGGATCTAGCCGCATTAACGTCAATCTGACCGGATTTAAAATCGTGCCGGATTGCAATCCCTAATTGGAACCGCAGTTGCCTGGTTAAAGAGGCAATTGAGGTAGAAACAGGAGTGTTGCGAGTTCGAATCCAAACAGAGAGTGTCGCGTAGAAAGGGGCCTGGTCACTTTAAATATGTCGTGGTGTGGTCAAATGTCCTCACGTTCGCATGGTGTGGAAGTTTGTAGATTTGGGTGCTAACTCAGGTGTAACCTCGTCATCTGACCTTGGTTCAAAATTACGTGATGTTGTCTTCGGATCCAGTCACCAATAGCCCTGAACCTACTTTCCTCAGCCGATTTTGGAAAATTACATACCGATTAGATAGACATTAACAAAGTAGTACTATTCCGGCCGGATAGAAAATCGTGCCGGATTGCAATCCCTAGTTGAAAACAACCCTATTGTGACCAGCCTGTAGTATAAAAACCTGTTCTGAACTTTCACCAGTAATATTTGTTTTTCCCACATGGATCTTCATTCCCTTGGTGTAATTAGATGTATCACCTCGACAAGGGTATCTCATCATTAGTAAAACTGGCCAAATCTACATATACATTGTACAAGATACCTTACCCTTAGGAAATTAGCCTTATCTTGCACGCAATATTTCGTCGAAGGCACTTAGGGTGTTAGACATACACGTCCAAGATACGTATGTCCTGCTTCCGAGGTAATTGTTTTCACTGCGTATTAACTCAGATAGTAACAAAGCAACCTTTACAGATTAGTTGCAGATTACGATTGCGTAATAATAAAAAAATATATTTTTTTAATTTTCAGCTAACGAACGTATTAAGTATCAATAACTTTAACCCTCCAATTTTCAAATCACGAGACAACTCATCATTAAGATACCGTCGATTTTCTCACGATGACGAAATAAAGATCTGCGCAGTTTTTATGTAATTACGGATATCTTGTCGAGTTTTGGTAGCCCCAAAATGATACAAATCGTATCATTAATATCGGTTAATAGCATAAAGGGACAAACTTGCTTGAGATGACAAAACTTCGTATAGCTATATAAATATTAGCTTTTCTTTTCATATTCGTCATAACTTTTCTTTACAATATAACAATTATTCTCATTAGTGTACGGTTTATCGGTGTTTAAAATGTCTTTCAAGTCTTTTTGGTATAAACAATAGCGTAACGTTAGAACAATCATGCAATATGAACATTGTAGCATCGGTATTATATGCCGATGGTTTTGGCCAGACATGGTTTAGGCTATCCAAAACCATATCATAACTGCCGCGGACGGAACCACTGAGAATCACTCGCGGAGCCCTTGGGGCTCCGTTGTCCGCATATTTTGGGGAATGCTCCACTAGAACAATAGGCGATTTGTTTTACCAAATGTGTTTGATATACTGTAAAATTTTTTAAAACCTCCACAAAACTCTTTCAGAGAAGCATCCACATTATAATTTTTAACTGTCATCTTTCTCCAACAGAGAAGTAATAAAATTGTTAGCCCGCTTTGGACTCTCCAAACTCATCTACTAAGTGCCGACATTCCACCGCACAGGAAATATAAAATCGACCCAAAATTCCTACCTCAACTCCAAGACACAGAAACACGAAAGGGCCACCGTCCCCAAATAATAAAAGCCTACCTAGAAAAAGGTCCCTCAATTACAATAAATTGACTTCAAAACTAGCGTTAAATTAACGTGATATGGGGTCTTTCACAATGACTTATTAGCTCAAGTAAAGCATCTACTGATCACCACATTACAGTAGAGCGATGGACACACTTTAATCACGACAACACGTTATTCCTCACATTTTACCATGAATTAAAATAACCTGTTGTGTTGCTCTAGGGAAATTTTAATTACAATCTATCATGTATTCAAAGCACAACCCTTTTACAAAGACCACTCATTCATACAGACCAAGAATTCGATCCAGAACCTTTCGATCCAAAGACCAACACCCTGTCCTCTAGGTAGGTAGTTAATTAACGTCGCACTGAAGCAACAAAGTACACATTGGCACCTCCAGGATCCATCCTAAAGGCGAAGGTCCAAGAACAACGACTCGTAATTTTGAACTATATTCGAATAACGAGAACCAGACTTGTGCTGGCATCCCACTCTCAAAACTTCCATACCAACATAAAGACATTCAAGGCCACGACAAATTTTAACGTGCACTAGTCCCGAGTATAGGACGGTCTTTGGTTGGACCTAGTTTCGAACTAGCTACCTTCCTGTTGCCGTTCCATTGCTCTTCCCACTACAGCACCCCTTAGATCGATAGGCAAATGATTCGTTACACCAAATGTGTCTGATATAATAAAAATATTAAAACATCTTCACTGAACTCCACCTATGGAATCGCCACTATATCTGCTCACCCCCACACATTATAATTTAATTGCCATCCTTCTCCAACAGAAGTAATCGGCATTCGGAGTCCCGAAACTCATCTCTTAAGTGCCGCTGCTGGAAAGAGAAAAACGCCAACATAAGGACATTTGAGGCCACGACAGATTTTAACGTGCACTAGTTCCGTGTACACGACGGTCTTTGGTTGGACCTAGTTTCGAACTAGCTACCCTCCAGGTGCCGGTCCATTGCAAATCCAACTACAGCAGCCCCTAGATCGATAGGCAAATGATTCGTTACACCAAATGTGTCTGATATAATAAAAAAATTAAAAAATCTTCACCGAACTCCACCTATGGAATCGCAACTATATCTACTCACCCCCACACATAATAATTTAATTGCCATCCTTCTCCAACAGAAGTAATCGACATTCGGAGTCCCGAAACTCATCTCTTAAGTGCCGCTACTGGAAAGAGAAAAACGCCAACATAAGGACATTTGAGGCCACGACAGATTTTAACGTGCACTAGTCCCGTGTACACGACGGTCTTTGGTTGGACCTAGTTTCGAACTAGCTACCCTCCAGGTGCCGGT
The DNA here is from genome assembly GCA_947359465.1 of Metellina segmentata. Taxonomy (NCBI): domain Eukaryota; kingdom Metazoa; phylum Arthropoda; class Arachnida; order Araneae; family Tetragnathidae; genus Metellina; species Metellina segmentata. Next base: position 56,674,950 of record OX375883.1, on the reverse strand, counting down.
CCATTGCAAATCCAACTACAGCAGCCCCTAGATCGATAGGCAAATGATTCGTTACACCAAACGTGTCTGATATAATAAAAAAAATTAAAAAATCTTCACCGAACTCCACCTATGGAATCGCAACTATATCTACTCACCCCCACACATTATAATTTAATTGCCATCCTTCTCCAACAGAAGTAATCGACATTCGGACTCCCGAAACTCATCTCTTAAGTGCCGCTGCTGGAAAGAGAAAAACGCCAACATAAGGACATTTGAGGCCACGACAGATTTTAACGTGCACTAGTTCCGTGTACACGACGGTCTTTGGTTGGACCTAGTTTCGAACTAGCTACCCTCCAGGTGCCGGTCCATTGCAAATCCAACTACAGCAGCCCCTAGATCGATAGGCAAATGATTCGTTACACCAAATGTGTCTGATATAATAAAAAAATTAAAAAATCTTCACCGAACTCCACCTATGGAATCGCAACTATATCTACACACCCCCACACATTATAATTTAATTGCCATCCTTCTCCAACAGAAGTAATCGACATTCGGACTCCCGAAACTCATCTCTTAAGTGCCGCTGCTGGAAAGAGAAAAACGCCAACATAAGGACATTTGAGGCCACGACAGATTTTAACGTGCACTAGTTCCGTGTACACGACGGTCTTTGGTTGGACCTAGTTTCGAACTAGCTACCCTCCAGGTGCCGGTCCATTGCAAATCCAACTACAGCAGCCCCTAGATCGATAGGCAAATGATTCGTTACACCAAATGTGTCTGATATAATAAAAAAATTAAAAAATCTTCACCGAACTCCACCTATGGAATCGCAACTATATCTACTCACCCCCACACATTATAATTTAATTGCCATCCTTCTCCAACAGAAATAATCGACATTCGGACTCCCGAAACTCATCTCTTAAGTGCCGCTGCTGGAAAGAGAAAAACGCCAACATAAGGACATTTGAGGCCACGACAGATTTTAACGTGCACTAGTTCCGTGTACACGACGGTCTTTGGTTGGACCTAGTTTCGAACTAGCTACCCTCCAGGTGCCGGTCCATTGCAAATCCAACTACAGCAGCCCCTAGATCGATAGGCAAATGATTCGTTACACCAAACGTGTCTGATATAATAAAAAAATTAAAAAATCTTCACCGAACTCCACCTATGGAATCGCAACTATATCTACTCACCCCCACACATTATAATTTAATTGCCATCCTTCTCCAACAGAAGTAATCGACATTCGGACTCCCGAAACTCATCTCTTAAGTGCCGCTGCTGGAAAGAGAAAAACGCCAACATAAGGACATTTGAGGCCACGACAGATTTTAACGTGCACTAGTTCCGTGTACACGACGGTCTTTGGTTGGACCTAGTTTCGAACTAGCTACCCTCCAGGTGCCGGTCCATTGCAAATCCAACTACAGCAGCCCCTAGATCGATAGGCAAATGATTCGTTACACCAAATGTGTCTGATATAATAAAAAAATCTTCACCGAACTCCACCTATGGAATCGCCACTATATCTGCTCACCCCCACACATTATAATTTAATTGCCATCCTTCTCCAACAGAAGTAATCGACATTCGGACTCCCGAAACTCATCTCTTAAGTGCCGCTGCAGGAAAGAGAAAAACGACGATCCACCCCCCCCCCCCACCTCCCAAATCCACCACCTCAACTCCAAGACACAAAAACACAAAAGGGGCCACCACCACCCCAGTCCCAAAAAATAAAAGCCCACCCCAAGAAAAAGGAGAAGGTCTCCCCTTAATTACAATAAATTGGCTCCGAAACGAGCGTTAAATTAATGTGATGGCGCGTTTCCCGGTGACTTATTAGCTCAAGCAAAGCACCTACTGAGCGCACATTACCATAGAGCGATGAACACACTTTAATCATAGCAATCGCTCCCAGAGGCCCGCTCCCACCTACACTTACTGATGAGTTTTCTGATTACATTACTTCCCTCCCATTCAATTACGGGGGGGGGGGTGGAGGCGCATGCGCGGACGGGGCCTTAATTTATCGCCCACTATAAAACGGCCCTTTTACAACGCTTTGGAGTCGACAAACCTCTCGTGATTTCGCGTCGCCACATTAAAGTTTTCGCTGATCAAAAGAGAGCAGCCGTGGGGATGGCGGTCCCTCTCCATCCTCCTCCTAATGGAGGAGGATCAAAAGAGGAGGAAGGCCTTTTCAAGGGGTTGTTTAGGAGGTTTTCAATGCCTCTCCGGTGAAATGTTTCTGCCAGAGTCGTGTAACGGCGCCCGGTGCGGGCTTTAAGGGCCGCATTTTTACGCTCCGTGCCGATGGTTTTGGGGGGAGGGGGCATAACTGGGTTTTAATCACTCGCGGAATTCCCTGTGTAATTACTGGGTTTCTGTTTTAAAGTGGCGTTTAAATCCTTCGCTGGGTTGCAGAGTAAAAGGTCAAAGGCAGTTTCGGGAATTCGTAATCATTCAGTAGTCTACACGCCATTGTATATATTTTAGCATTACATCTAGGTACTCGAGTCCGATGCATTGCACCGATGTCTTCAATAAACATAAAAGGAAATATTCGTAAAAATAAGATTAAAATGCATTTATCCCTAATACCAGGTCAATTGAATGGTGTTCATTATAGCGCAGGATGAATAAGTGGACAACTTTAATCCTGATGGATCATATATGGATGGGTTCACGTTACATTAAAATAATATTAGGTCATCCGGAAAGATCTGCGCGTTTTCAAATCGAAGCTAGCTTTGTTATTATGGTTTTGCTGCCGATGATAAGTTTTTTTTTCCCAATTGCAAGGCTGGGTACAGATTTCACAGACAAATACAATACATAATACAATATAGAAATACAATACAATACAGAATTGACCGAAGTCATTATAGCCTTATACAAGGCCAGAAGTGACGGTCACTTGTGAAGGGGCACCCAGTGGGTGGAATATCATTGTCCCTAACAAAGGACAGCACAATTTATATCTATGCCCTGACCCGGATTCGAACCAGGAACCTTCCGATCCAGAGGCCAACACTTTGACCACTACACCGGTTGGTCGACGCCGATGATAAGTAGTGAGCTTGATTGAAGCGAATGCTTAAATTCGGTCTTTTCTGCTTACACTGCATAATTATAGCTTGTGTTGTGGAATAATTTTTGTTTCACTGCAGTGCTAAGAATGGAGAATCAGAAAGTTTATTTTCGTCATATTATGCTCTTTTATTTTAAGAAATGGAAAAATGCTTGTCAGACTGCTCTTAAAATGTGTCCTGTGTATGGACATAGTGCTATTTCTGAGGCCACAGTTCGAAGGTGGTTTGATAAATTTAAACGTGGAAATTTCAGCCTTGAAGATATGCACACTCTATACGATCATCTTCCGTAAACGGCTTTCTGTATGGTGGGACTAAAAATAATTTGTTTATTATGAATTTTTAAAACCAAATCAGACAATAAATTCGGAAAAAAACAGTTCTCAAATGGCAGTATTAAAAGCAGAAATCGAAGCAAAGCGGCCAGAACTGACCAATCGTCGAGGTGTTTTCTTCCAGTATTACAATGATCGGCCCCACATTTCGCTGAATGTCAGAAAAAGACTTATTGAGTATGGCTGAAATGTTTTGTGTCATCCCCATATTCACCAGACCTTGCCCTTCATATTTTCACCTCTTCAGGTCACCTTAAAATTCTCTGAATGGTCTGGAGTTCCAATTCTTTGGAGACTGTCAAAAAGCACCTCGACAACTACTTTACAAAAAAGCCTAATGATTTAAAAAAAATAATTTTTCAGCTGCAAGAAAGGTGGCAAAAAGTCATAGAACAAAATTGAGCTGATGTGATTCAATAATTTTTTTTTAATGTTTTTGTACTGCTTCGTTGAAATTTATCTTAAAAAACACGTAGAACTTTCCAATGACCCAATACTTAAATCCTTCGTAAGGATATAGAGTAAAAGGTCAAAAGCAGTTTCGGGAATTCGCAATCATTCATTAGTCTACTAGCCATTATATATATTTTAGCATCTAGGTATTTGAGTCCGATGCATTGGCACCGATGTTTCCTTGAGCCATAAAACAAAATATCCGTAAAAATAGGATTTAAAAGTATTTTACCCCTAATGCCGGATCAATTGAATGTTATTCTTCCTGGCACAGGATGAATTAGTGAACAACTTTTATCCTAGTGGATGTTGTAGATGGGTTAACGCTACCTTTTTAAGTGATGTTTGAACCCTTTTTGCAAGGTTATAGAGCAAAGGGTCCAAAAGATTTTCGAGAATTCGTAATCATTCAGAAGTCACACGCCATTATATATATTTTAGCATTACATCTAGTTACTTGTGTCCGAATAATTGTTGCCGTTGTCTTCTATAAACATAAAACGCAATATTCATAAAAAATAGGATTAAAAAGAATTTATCCCTAATGCCCAGCAAATTGAATGGTACAGTAACATTAATGAACACCTATGATCCTGGTGGATGATGTGAATGGGTTCACCTTACATTAAAATAATACTTAAATCCATCGTTAGGTTACAGAGTTAAAGGACAAAAGCAGTTTCGGGAATTCGTAATCATTCAGTAGTCTATACGCCATTATATATATTTTAGCATTACATCTAGGTACTTGAGTCCGATGCATTGATACCGATGTTTCCTTCAAACATAAAACAATATAAACGTAAAAATAGGATTAATAGGCCCTAATGCCGGACAGTTGAATGTTATTCTTTCTAGCACAGGAGGAATTAGTGAACAAATTTTGATCCTGGTGAATGTTGTAGATGAGTTTATGCTACCTTTTTAAAGGGATGCTTGAACTTTTCGCTAAGTTATAGAACAAAGGGGCAAAAGCAGTTTCCGAGGATTCAAAATAATTCAACAATCGGCACGATATTATATATAGTAGCGTCCCGATTATCCGAGTTAATATAGACCAAGACAAACTCCAATAATCGAAAAACTCGGTTAAAGCGAAAATTGTAAATAAAATAAATCGTGTTGGTTTAAATGTATATTTTAACAAATACAAAAGTTACACAGATACACCACATGCAATTTATATTGTTACGATTACTAAAGAGTTCTTAATTAAAAAAAGTCCTTAATTGTTTTTTTGTTTAACGTTACTTTGGAGTTTTTCTGCAGCACATTATTGTTTCGACATTTTATAAAGGTTAACAGGATTGCTAGTGTCGCTTCTACTTGTTGTTCTATATATTTAATAGCTCTTTCGATAGCTTTTATTGCGTTGTTGGAGTCGTGTTTTCCTGAGTGTTTATGAGATCAAGTTCAGAATTTTTTTCGGTAGTTTTAAAAATGAAAAATGTAGGACCCAAAAAAAAAACTAGAAATATTTTATATCTCGGTACACTTTGCAAGGTAATAGAGTAAAAGGTTCAAAAGATTTTCGAGAATTCGTAATCATTCAGAAGCCACACGTCGTTGCATATATTTTAGCATTACATCTAGTTACTTGTGTCCGACGAATTGGCACCGATGTCTTCTATAAACATAAAACGCAATATTCATAAAAAAATAGGACTAAAAAGAATTTATCCCTAATGCCCAGCCAATTGAACGGCACAGTAACATTAATGAACACCTATGATTCTGATGGACGTTGTGGATGGGTTCACCTTACATTGAAATACGGAAACGGAATTAATGCAGAAACTCGGATTATCGGGGTTTTACTGTACATATCTATTTTAGAGTTACATCTTGGTACATGAATCCAATTCATTGGTCGCTATCAGTAGCCCGTTGTGTTGCTTAAGTGCAAGGTTAATTAATATACCTTATTTTTTCCTAATGCCCAGCCAATTGAGTGTTATTCATTATTTGCATTAGAAGGAGGGATTTAGGGGCTGTTTCAGCCCAGTTGGGAAGAATAACGGATTAGCTACTATAGGGTGGTTTCGAGTTCAATACCAACTAAAGACCATCATGTACGTGGGGGTTGGTGTGTATGTTAAATATGTCGTGGCCTTAAATGTCCTCACGTAGGAGTGATGTGGAAGTTTGGAGAAAGTTATGCCAGCTCAGGTATTGACCTTGTCATTTGACCGTGATTAAATTTACGAGATGTTGTCTCTGGATCTTCCCCTTTCCGGTCTGACCACAAATCATGGACCCGAACCAGCCGATAACTCCGAATCCAGACTTGTGCTTGAACACATTGGATTACAAAAGGCCTCATTGATGTCTCCAGTAATACAGATAGTACCCTCTCTTGATTATAAAGGTTCACAGAACCGTAAATTTTTATTTTAAATTTATACTATAAATACTGGCCTGATTATAGAGTAAAAGATCTAAAACAGTTCGAGAATTTTACAATAATTCAGTATAATTCTCACGATTAAGATGTATTTCTATTTTAAATTCATACTAAAGTAGTTGGTTTCGTCTATAGAGTATAGGTCAAAAAGACTTCCGGAATTTTAACACTTATTCAATAATATTCTCACTTTAAAGAAGTATTTCTATTTTTAATTCATACTAAAATCGTTGGTTTCGCTATAGTGTAAAAGGTCAAAAAGCGAATTCCGGAATTTTAACAATCATTCAGTAATTCTCACGACTAGGATGTATTACTATTTTCAATTCATACTAAATACATTGGTACGGCTACAGCGTAAAGGTCAAAAAGAATTCAGTAATTTCAACAATCATTCAGTAACTCTCCCGATAACGATGTATTTATATTTGGCGTTGGCTTGGTTATGGAATAAAATATCTTAAATAGTTCGATAAATTTCGACAATACCTCAGTAATTCTCACGATAAATATATATTTCGATTGAGAATACATCTCTTTCATATTAAAATCGTTTACTTGGCTATAGGAAAGTAGATATTTAAAAAACGTCGGTCCAACACAACGGGCTATTGGCGACGGGCCGGCATCAAACCCTAAGGGAAAGATCCGTAATAAAGTAAAAGGTCAAGAGGAGATGTGAGAATTTCAACACAATCATCTAATAATTTTCACAATAAGTATTTATTTATATTTTGTTTTCATGTTAAGGCCGTTGACTTTATTATAGAGTAAAAAGTCAGAGAGTTGCTACAATGTTTATTATCATTCCATAATTCTCACACCAGCGGATTTGCGTAAAATCCGACTGCTTGTTTGGGGATGTTTTTCGTGGTACGACCTGGGACCTTTGCTTACTGCTCCTGTTCAATTCAACGCCGACACGTACATGAACATTTTTGACAGTCAAGTTCTTCCTACGTTCTGGCAATTTTATGGAATGGATGAATGTTACTTCCAGGACGACAAAGCTCCATGTCATGTTGCAGCCTCTGTCAAGCAGTGGTATCAAGATATGGATGTAAAACGTCTTGCCTGGCCTGCTCAGAGTCCCGACCTAAACCCCATAGAACATTTGTGGGACGCATTAGAGCGACGCTTACGGACAAGTGAAACAAGTCCTTTCCCTTATACCAGGGGTTCCCAACTTTTTAATAACTGTATACCATTTGAAATTTTTGGCGTCCCACCTGTCCTATAATATTTTAGAAACATATATGTACTGTCAGAAAAGTACCCTATGGCTTGTTTTATTTTATCAAAATACTAAAAAAGCTTCATATTTTCTGATTAATGCACTTGTATTTTGTATTAATAATGTTTTAATAAGGGAAAAAATAAAACGATTATTAAAAATTACAGTTTATTTTTTACTCACAGGTCTAAAAACAAATAATTTTAAATAATTAGTGCAAACAAAGATTAACATAATCAAAAATCAATTTTTAGTTCGAAACTTGTTGTTGTTCGTCTTTTATTAAATTATCAATATCAGGAGCAATGGAGCTTAACTTCACTCTTAAGTCCTCTTCAACACTTACTCTGTTTCTATATTTATTTTTTATGTACAAAAGTTCAGAAAAACTACTCTTACACAAGTAACTAGTAACAAATGGCGTAAGACAGGGAGAGTTATCAACTTAATTTCGAGGAGATAGCTATTGAATAGAAATAGATAATCAGCAACAAAGTTTCTCTTTAAATAATGTGTTACTGTTAGCGTCATTTATTACAATGTAATAAAAACGTTGATCACAAAATTGATTTCATATGATCTCATTTTTCCTATAACGTGGTTGTACATACTAAAAAATCGAACAAACTTCGTAGAATATTTGGGTCGCTCGTATCATCCTTGCGTACCACCTGAAACGTTGCCGCGTACCACCAGTGGTACGCATATAACCGGTTGGGAATCCCTGCCTTATACCATCACATCTTGCTGTCCGGTCCATTATTGCAGGGTAGTGTACTTTCATTTTAATCGTCACTCTCCGTCAGATCTGCTTACAATGAAAATACCTTTCTCCTCGATTAAAAGCAAATGAGTTGAACTCAATTGAGGAGTTTTTTTTTTCGGCGATCGAAAGAGAACTTGAGGATAAAATTCTCAATGCCTCCTCCTCTCTGCTTTCTCTTTGTGCTAACGAAGGAGCACCAAAGGAGTAAAACTACTTCAAATAGCTTTTAGGATATTTTCAATGTCTCTTCAATGTAATGTTTCTCTCGAATCCATACGAGAGTGTTTTCAGTGTCAACAAACAAACCATACGGAAGACGGAGATATTACTTCATTCCCTACCTTTAAATATAGCTTATCGCCGTTTTGGTGAATTTAGGTGTTTAACCCTCCACGCGTTTCGACGAGATATCTCGTCCAAGATCTGGTCGATTTCGTTGATGACGAGATATCTCGTCGTGACAAAATTGAGGATTGAAAATGCAAGTACGAAAAGAAAAGTGTCTCTTGCCCAGAACTCGTCACAGTTTTGAACACGTTTCTGCGCTAGAGACTAGCCACAACAAGAGAGGTAGGCATTTAATTAACATTGCACTGGAGCAATACACCGGGCTATTGGCGATCAGTCTGGGTTTGTTCCCGGGCCGTCACCAATAGCCTATAGTATTGCTCCAGAGGGATGTTAATTAAAAATACCTATCTAGTAATTAGCCAGAACTTTGATGAAACCAGCTAGTGGATTTTCCTCGGGTGTTTTGAACACCAAAATTCACTCATGGTCGGTTGGTCTTTTAATTAACGTCACGATGGAGCAACAATACTGACTATTAGGATCCAACCCAAAGGGAAAGATCCTAGAACAACAAAACCTAATTTTTAACCACGGTCGCATGACAAGAATAATTCACGGAGAATCACGCTTTCGTCAAATCTATATATAAATAAGGATATGGGTGTATGCATGTGTGTATATATTCTCTATACAAATCAACACCGTTTGACCAATCCATGCCAAATTTGGTAGAACACTGCTAAAAACATAGGCTCCTTCTCTTCTGTCTTCAGACCAATCTGCAGCCATGAAAATTAGCACACAGGTAGTCCTAAAAATACCCCTCAAAGTCCCAATTTCAAAATCTAAAGTTTGTTTTTCTGCAGTAAATGGACATGGACAAGGAAACACGTTCTACAGGGTTTGTATATATTAGTTAACACAGGGAAATATCGCGGTCATATTTTAGCTGACGCTCTCATATTTGAAACCCAAGCAACGCCGAGTTATTCAGCTAGTTCTGTAATAAGTATGACCAGCTGGTAAACACAGAAAGCTTGTGAATAATGTTTTAACCTTTAACTGTTGTCATGGGTCTCACAAACCCCGAGTCATTTTTGACAGGTCGTTTCCACCCCTGAAAGTGAATATTGGTCCCTGCTCTATTCAGTACCTTCCTACTACGTCCAACAGAAGCCACATTCCACGACTAGTTTGGCTGCCCCAACCTCTTCGTATTTCACACTATTTAAATTCCCGCGTGGGCTCTTAGACCCCTTCACAGCATTTGCGTTACCGTTCTTGTTGAATGAAATCGTCTAAGTTTGAGTAGGGAAATTCGGCAGAAAGCCTAAAATGGCAACATACTTCACTAAGAAACGACCTGTGTATCTTACACAAAAGGAAATTCAGGATATTGTTGATAATTGGTCTAGGAAATAGAATACTGGAACAGTGAAATTTTGGATATTATTTAATATTATTGAAAGCGAACACGAAACGGATTCAGAAATTTATGCAGATGAAGATGAACACATTTCAAGTGCGTCTTTACAAGAAGAATATTTCTACTGAAAAAATAACTTTAAAAGAGATGCCTAGGCTGAACCCAATAGTGCCGTTAGAACACCAAAACACAACATAGTTTTACAGTTTCCAGGGTTGAAACGTCCTGCAAATTAGGTTCGAAAGCTGAGCCTGAAGATACATGGAATCTACTTAACTTATATAGTAATATAAAATGTATTTCATGTTAAGAATTGAATTATCTGAATTAAAAATGTATAAATAATAATTATCTAAAGAATCTTTTATTAATATATTATATTAATCAACTTTACACGCACTTTAGTGAGCGAGGTTTGAGAGACCCCTCCACACTAGTTACGAGACGGTTTGTGGCATAGAAGTTAAGGGTTATAAAAACTCACATATTGGGTGAAATAGTATTAGTTGAAGTTAAATTGTTATTTGATTTCTTGGGTTTCATGGGGGGTGCAAGAATGATATTTAGCAAAGCAACACCAAACAGGAGACAAATAAGGTGAAGTAATGGAGATGCACACAAGGAAAACCTTATACGAGAGAAATAACCCCAGAATACGCTACAGGAATAGAACCTGCGCAGCCTACAACTGGCAGGTTGATAGCGTAGTGGGAAAACCCTCAGCCACCGAAGCTCCAAAGTTGATTTTAGTATAATTTTAGTAATCGAGACAAATTTTTCAAATGTTATCAATATTAGTTTCTTTATTTTAAAGTTAGATACATTTAATGTTTCGGAGGAACAAAAATTTAAATTCGCCTTTAAAAGATTCGGCGTCTATATGTGGGATTTGTAGCGAGTGCCACTTCATAAAGATGTTTCTCTACTGTTATAAAAGGAAATGTTTCTCTCTCTCTCTGTGTTCAGGGAGCAGTGTCCTAACGAATCTATGGCATAATAATGTGGGAAAATAGTCCCCTCGGTTCTCATCCCACGCGCGGATGTATACATTATAGGTGACGCGCCTCGTCACTTTGTAACTAATCAGATGTTGAATGCAAGCCGCTGAAGCAAGAGCTTCGCGCTTTAACTAACTGAGCTATGACGAGCTCTATTGAATGATTTATAAACGTCAATGTTTCTCCCTCATTGTTTTAACTGTTTTGTTTTGTCCCATGTCTCTTTTAAATAATAAAGTGACCATGTCTTAACTTGCAGTTGTCTATTTGATCCCATAATAATAAAATTTGGCACACAGGTGGTGGTTTTGCGTTTTTTGTGTCCATCCCTAATTTTAAAATTTAATCGAGAACATTTTAAAATTAATTTATTAGTTTTTTCACCTTACTTTCTTCTCTCGGGGAAGGCTACCTCGATTGAAAAAAGAAAGAGGATTTTGCTATTTTCGACCACTGACGTCATATTGAAGAAAGGACATATTCTGCGTTTTTCGTCCCAATGCCTTTGGTAATTGGTAATTTTTAATTAACGTCGCTTACTAGCGCAACACGATGGGCTATTGACGACGGTCAGGGATCGATCCCCTAAGGGAAAGATCCGAGGACACCACCACGTAATTTTGAAACACGGTCAGAGGACGAGGCAACATCTGAGCTGGCACCCCACTCTTTAAACTTCCACACCAACCCAACGTGAGGACTTTCAGCCATGACAGATTTAAGGTGCACCAGCCGCCTTTATACCATACGCTTACAAACATCCATGCAATGACCCGGATTCGAACCAGGAACCTTCCGATTTGAAGTCTAACACCTAATGCCTTTGGAACCATGTCAAGTTTTCCGAGAGTGTTTTAATTTACGTTGTTGATTAGTATAACTTTCTTCCTAGCGATTTCAACTTTGTGACGGGCAAAGACTATTTGACGTTTTTTATCTTAAGATAAAAAACTTATAAAGATAGAGTAAAGATTCCAACGGTTTTAAAATCTGCGGAAAATTTTACATCAAATCGATACCTTAAATATGATTGTCTTTAAATAAATAATTTTTCAATTGTAACCCGTGTAATGTGTCATGTCCGGTAAAGGTAGACCTCATTCTTATAATTATTGTTTTTTCTTTTCAATGTTTTCAGTATCAGTAAGATTTAATGTGTTCAGCCTCAAGCTTTTAAATTTTAATCTAAAATAATTTTTAACTAACGTATTTGCACTTATTTATTACTTGTCTCTTCAAGGCCATCACAGCGTTGCCTGTGGTGTTGGTTAGCGAAGCAAACCAGATGGTAATGTGTAGCAATCACCTGGGGTTGGCGAGCGTTAGCGAATAGTGGTCACACTTGACTTCACGAAAAGAACTGTCACGGGTAACACTGTGCTGGCCATACAGTGGCAAGTATTCTATAAAGCTGATCTACAATGATTTGCTAATAAGATACCATCACACTTATCCACAGATATACTTATCAATAGCGCTGTATGTCGGTGATAAAGCTGATTAACAGGAAGTAGTACTACAGGAAGCCAAGAGAATACTGAATATCCCTACATTAAAAGTACTTAAACTTCTAACAACGTGAGAAGGATCCTTTACAACCATGAAATATACAAAAATTATGATCAAATCTGCGGGACGGACATAGTAAGAACAATTAAAGCGTCACGCATCAGATGGCTGGGCCATCTCTTTAGAAATCCCGATGCTGACCCTACCAAAAAAGTGACTTTTTCCGAAATTGAAAGGACAAGAAGAAAGGGACGACCAACTACAAGATGGATTGATGATGTGGAGAGAGATCTTAAGTTTTTGGGAGTCAACCGATGGCGGGCGGTCGCACCAGACAGGGCCAGATGGAGGAGGATCTGCGAGTCAGCCTTGGCCTGTAAAAGGATGTTGTGCTCCTGAAGAAGAAGAAACTTCTAAAGCACGTATAAGTGCTTTATTCGTACGTGGCGATACTTACAATTTAGAAGAGGACTACTGTAGCCCGGTTGGGCGAATAACGGATTTGCAAACGGAGGGTTGCGTGTTCGAATCCAGTCAAAGACCGTGGTGTACAAAGGGGAACTGGTGAACGTTAAATGTGTCGTGGCCTCAAGCCTCAAATGTCCTCACGTTGACGTGATGTGAAAGTTTGGAGATTGGGGTGCCAGTTCAAGTGTGATCTCGTCATCTGATCGTGGTACAAAATTACGCGGTGTTGTCCTCTGATATTTCCCTTCGAGTTTGATCCCTTACCATTGCCAATAGTCCGCTGTGTTGCTCCAGTGCGACGTTAATTACCTACCTATAATTAAAAAGGTGAATTTGTCTGGTATTGAATAAAAGAAGCTTTTCATTTGTTCTCTCTTCTGATTGGTATATTTTTTTTTTCAAAAATATTTACTCAATATCGGAACAAACATAGGCCGAATGAAAAAAAATCGTCGTTTTGCTTAAATCCCTGACTTTAACATCTTGCTAAGAAATTATACTCCTTTAAGTGAAGCCGACCAACCTGTCTGGTGGTTTAGGTGTTAGGGTGCGGATCGGTGCATGGATGTTCGTAAGCATATGGTGTAGAGTCGTCTGGTGCACCTTAAATCTGTCGTGACCAAAAATCCTCACGTTGGGTTGGTGTGGAGGTTTGGAGAGAGCTGTGCCAGCTCAGGTGTTGCCTCGTCATCTGACCGTGGTTCGAAATTACTTGGTGGCGTCCTCGGATCTTTCCCTTAGGGCAGGGGTTCCCAACCTATTAGTAACTGCGTACCACTTAAAATTTTTCGAAATTTTTGGCGTACCACCAGTTCTATATTTTTTAGAAACATATATCAAAAGTCAGAAAAGTGCCCAATGGCTTGTTTTATTTTAATTAAAATACTAAGAAAGATTCATATTTTATGATTAATGCACTTGTATTTCGTATTAATAATGTTTTAATAAAGGGAAAAAAACTATATTGAAAATTGCAGTTTTATTTTTTTACTCACAAGTCTAAAAACAAATAATTATCTCGTGCGTATTTCTCATACATAAAGATAAAGGAATTCTTTGTAAAACGATTTGACAGGGAGAGATATGAACTTAATTTCGCCGAGATAGCCATTGAATAGAAATAGATAATCAGCAACAGAGTTTCTCTTGAAATAATGTGCTACTGTTAGCGTCATTTATTACAATGTAATAAAAACGTTAATCACAAAATTGATTTCATATAATCCCATTTTTCCTATAACGTGGTTGTATTTACTAAAAAATCGAACAAATATCGTAGAATGTTTGGGTCTCTTGTATCGTCCTTGCGTACCACCTGAAACGTTGCCGCGTACCACCGGTTGGGAATCTCTGCCTAAGGGAATTGATCCCGGACCGTGTCGTCAATAGCCTGTTGTGTAGCTATTGTACGACGTTAATTAAAATTACCATTGCCCTTACCTTTATGTGAAACCTGTTTTATAAGGTAGGTAGGCATTTAGCTAACGTCGCACTGGATGAATACAACGGGCTATTAGTGACGGTCCGGGTTTTACCCCAGAAGGGAAAAATCCCTTATAATTTTGACGCTCCCTGTAATGTAAAATTAAATGCCTTTATTTGTAGTTCTTCATATGATGCTCACTGTTCCAAAAAGTGACTTTGCTATCGAAAAGCATGTGTTATACTTGAGTTTGTGTTGTGCATGTTATACGTATGTTTTAAAAGTGACTTGAATAGTATGAGTAACTTGTATAGTATGAGTAACTTGTATAGTATGAGTAACTTGTATAGTATGAATAACTTGTATAGTATGAGTAACTTGTATAGTATGAGTAACTTGTATAGTATGAGTAACTTGTATAGTATGAGTAACTTGTATAGTATGAGTAACTTGTATAGTATGAGTAACTTGAATAGTATAGAATAATTTCTAGTTGAATTGAGAACTGATTTAATGGAGTTAACGTTTGTTATATCTTTAGAGCATCTTTTTTCTACTGTTTTATTTCTCTCTATATTGTATGATGTTTTCCTTAAGTAATAAAAAAATTGTTTAATAAAAAATGGCTTCAAAAATATTGTTTAAAAAAAGCTTCATTTCATTGGCAAATAACACGGTAAAGAAAGCGAAATGAATGTTGTCGATAAAGCTGTGCTTCAGATATGAATTTTGTTTGAAAAAATTAAGTTTAAAATGCGAAGTTATATCACAACGAACTATCATAAATTGATATTACTTCACGTGGTTAACAAACAAAAGATCTCATTTTAATTGAGCACGTACAATATATTAATGAGAATCAAAACTGTGAAATAAAACAATGGATATAGAACATTTGGTATTTAATATTTTCACACATGTTTACAATATTTACAGATAATGTGATCAATGGATGTCATATTGTACAATCAATGGTGAAGGTAAGAGTCCATGTTCTCAACATTCCATCAAACATACTAAAAATGTTTTTATTTGAGATATCTTTAATATATTGCACTAATATCATATTGTGCTTTATGGTACCTTAACTCAATAACATAAAACCAGTTTTCCAATTTGGTTTACTGACCAAATAGTGTAAAATAAGTATTCAATTCTGCATTATAAAAGGTTTTAGCAAAGGTTTTTGTTAATATTTGGCACCAGGTTCAAATTTCATTTACATGGTTACATTTATTTGAATGGGGTTTTAAATCTAAAGTTCATCATGGGAAAAATTCTGAGTTCTCTTTTTATGTACGCTAAGTCTAACTTAAGCATGTACAACATACATAAACATCGATACTCGTGTGTGTTGTACTTATATTGAAAATATAAGTGAGAACGAGAAAAACCGAAACATGTACTTCGTCTAATTGATCGTTTAATTTCACACGAAAAACGAAAATTTGTCGATTTAAGGAATAAATTACACATTGAATGAAAGTTATTATATTAGTACGCTATACAAGGCTTCCAAAGCACCGATGATAGTTTATTATTTTTGTTACATAATTGAACATTTTCAAGGAAAAAAAATCATTACCTTTTCCTTTAATAATTTTTGTGCCCTGGTGGAAAAAGGGCAAATGCTCATTTAGCAAGTTTTTGATAAAAGCTAATTTAGTAATTATTATTGCTTTTATTTTAATACAGCATACAAAAGGTACTTTTCTAATGTACTGGTTACTGCTATTTTTGTTACACAACTGAACGTTTTTACAAAAAAGTTCTATTACTTTTTCCTTTATTATTTCGGTGCCCTGATGGAAAAAATACCAATGTCCATTTAGCAAGTTTTCGGTAAAAGATAATTTAGCAATTATTGTTACTTTTATTTTAATAAAACGTACAAAGATACTTTTCTAATGTACAGAAACAGGAGGATATTTTTTTCTATAAGAACTTTCATTAGCATGAAGTAATTTGTGACCATGACTCAAAATCAGTGAATTTTGACATATGACCTTTTTCTACTTTGGTACAGATTTCCTCTTTGCTTGTAATAGATAGATTATGGTGTGTATGTGTTGTAATATCTCTAAATTTTAGTTGAGTAGTTGTATGATGTCTTTAAACAAACATTAAAGCCCCTGGTGGTGTTTCTTCGCGTCAAAAACTATCCTGTTTTGGCCAGACTGGTTCAAAAACCTGTTCCAAACCTTTTCTAGGCATGGGACAGTAGGTTTTTCCTACTTGGAGTAATAGGGGTAGTTTTTCTTTACGATATATATCGTCCTAGAAAAACTGACCACATCTTGGACGAGATATTTGATCAAAACACTTGGAGGTTAAAATGAAAGCGATAACTAAAAGGAAGTAGTTTTTGGCCTAAGTTGTTAGTGTCATGTTATTTTCAGCATATTATATTTAAAAGTTCACCCACATGGAATGTTTGTTGAATTTTTTGTGGATTGTAAATGTTTTCATCCATAAAAAATACCCTGTTTTAAATAGAAAGACACCTTAAAAATAATAAAACTTTAAAATTGTGCCAAAAATCGAAGAAAAATACCGTTTTAAAATTATCATAAATTTCGATTGGATCAAATTTATATTCCATTCCTTTCACTTCACTTCCCCAAAAATATATTACTTTTTCCCCAGCAATTAATGCTAAAAATTCTTGCTTTCTAGCTTTATTGTTCTTGTACAATTTCCTTGTGTTTATAAAAGCTCATACAAATGTTTGGTGAGTGTTTGAAGAACTTAAGAACAATTCAACTAAATCAACATTCATTCTTTACATTTTGTACAAAAACATTTTCATCTCAAATTGGAAGTACAAGCTCCTCCTTGCACAGTTTGAGTAAATTGTCTTTCTTTACATACAGCAGCGAACGTACGCGTATATTTGCACTAGTAAACTTTTGTCAATGATAGTCTATAAGTTTGAAAATGTACTTGAAGAATAGTTGCATGTATGCGACAAACGTTTTCTGGGTTATGGAAAAACATTTCATAGCAATGGTGCGAATGACAGAGATATTCCAGTGTGAATAAAATAAAGGCATTCTAGATATTTTAACAGCCGACTGCACAAATGAACATAATAAAACCCTGCTCTTTATCACTTTTGAAATACCCAAAGACAGCAACGCCCAGAACTAGATATTTGATTTGGAGATTTTTCTATAATCCTGAAGACTGAAAAGCAATACACGGGCAATATAGTTTCTGAAATAACTTCTGCAAGTCACAAATTACTGCCTTAAGCCGTATACTGTAAAATACTTTACTTTTTGGTACATACTAGTTGAGAACGTCAACAAGTATGGTGATGTTCACAGAAGCATACAGTAACAACGACGGATAATCTTTAAAAAAGCACCATTTATTTTGGTAGATAGCTTACAGAATGGTAGACTAATGCCTTAGTGATGCATATTCGTTGGTGACAGTCTCGTTTTATGAAACTGTCACCTACCAATGGCATCTCTGAAGATTATACCATCCAATCTTTCTCGTAATAAACTTGAGATAGCAGTACTGGCCTTGCATGACCTAGAGCAGCAATACTGTCTTAGCAGTATCTTCAGTAGTACAAACCGATATTATTTTAATGTACCTGAGATAGTAATACTGAAGTACTGGTCTGGAATATAGCATCTCCATTTTCGGCTACTTAGAGTTTACAATTGTTACAGGCTGCGTTTGAAAGTATCTGGTAACTTATAAGGCTACAGATCAGTAAGAATACTATGGTTTGGAAATCATCGTCATTCTTAATACATGTTAAAGGGTTGCGAGTTCGAAACTGGGTTCAGACTAAGGCTGTTGGGAACACGGAGGCTGGTGTACGTTAAATATGCCGTGGCCACAAATGTCCTAAAGTTGGTTTGGTGTGGAAGTTTGAAGAGAGGTGTTGTTCTCATCTGATCATGTTTAAAAATTACGAAATTTTCCTCTTGGTTTTTTTTCTTCGCAATACACAATACCGGGATTGATCCCGGACCATCGCCAATAGCCCGTTGTGTTGCTCCAGTGTGACATTAACTACCTACAGGTTTAATTACATGTGGGAAACTCTTAACATCTCTGTTTTATTTCTACTTTTTTCTCTAGCAGGGGTCATTGGCATGGTTGATTCGATTTGTCTCGCTCTGCAATCGTTGTTATCGTGTCTGATTATCGGACATTAAATCAAGTACATGCTCCGTACTAAAAATTTAAATTAAATAAAATTCGAACGTAACGTAATGGTGCAAAATGATAGTTATATCTAGTTAATTGTAACTTCTGTACAAAAAAAATGCACACAAAATAATTATTAAATATATATGTTAACAGGTAAACGCCCGAACTTCGTTCAAAGACAAGGTTGTTAAAATTAAGTCCTTTAAATAATTTCCCTGTGTTCAACTTCTAAAATAGATTTAATAATTAAAACGTCTAGAAAAATAAGTTTTTCAAGAATTATGTTTATAAACAGACAACCTGTTTTCTAATTAACCATGGAGACCTCAAAGTAAAAATTGCTGTTCAAGTCAGACTCCTGGCGTCATATTGTTCCACACTGGTGGAATTTGCTACCATTGAAGTATTATACATTGATTCTTGAAAAATGGTATAAGACATACAAAAAACAATAATACAGTGTCATAATTTAGAAAATGGGTAATGATGCTTTGTTAACGGAAATTTTCATCAATCCAAAACCGGTTATAACAGGTATTTTCTCTACGGGTTTCCAAACCCCATAGAACGTTCAACGAATGATTGATTGAAAGATCATTCTGTGGTATAAAACATCGGATACTTATGTATACAGCTAGTAACAACCATTGGTCCAAAACGACCGAACATGGAAATACAATGGAAAATTTTGACTAGCATGGCGTAATAACGGTGAATGATTAGAATAAACTCCAACTGATAACCCTTTAATATCAACAAGAACTCCACACAAAATCTTATTTAAATAGCTGTACAGCAGCTATTATCAACCAATGGATATTGACTGTATGCAATGTTATTAGCCTCTGTGTGTGTGTGAATCGTAGACAGAAATGTACACCAGTCATTTCTGGGATATATTTAAGACATCAATAATCTTTCAACAAGGGTTGATTGGTAGATTATATATAAAGAGGCTGCTCATTTTTGTGTCTTTCAACTCGCGTTTTAATTGTAATGACTGTATTGCATGTGTTGACTGTAGAACAATCGCTTCTGGACCAAAATGTAGATCTAACCATTTCAACGATCGCTCTCCAAAAAGGTCAATGTGCACAAGATGTTAAAGACTTGTTCTTTTGCAAGAGTGCCGTTTCTAGGATGTTGTCACTGATCAGGAGCCATTGCTAGCCAATATAGTGTCGGTAGATTGTATCTCTGTGTCCACATGCGTGCTGGTGTTGCTGCACTCATTTTAAACACAGCGCATTACAGCTATGGCCAGCAAATACACGGTCTGTAGATCGGTTTGATTGCAGAACAGTAGCTTCTGAGGCACAAATGTAGACCAGACTATTCCAGTGATAGTCGTCAAGCAAATATGCCATCACGGTCAATGTGTACCGAAACGACAATGACCTGTCCTCTGGAAGAAGATGACGATTTTAAGAATTGGTCACTGGACAGTGGCCATTGCTAGCCAATGTAGGGTCTGTAGATTGTATCTTTGGGTGAAGGACAAGGTCCGTGTGAACTAGTGTCACTGCACTCACCATTTATGTCTATTTGTGCGTGGCATATGCCGACGGATAGGTGGTCAGTGTTCAAGATTCTGTCGGAGGAATCGCAGTACGGAGACGAGGGAATGTCGTGGTCTTCTTCCTCGTCAGAAGTGGTCCGTTTCGCGTGGTCCATGACCACCACGCCGTCAGCTGGGCGAGAGGAAGAGTTCTTGTTCGTCGAGTCAGAGTCCGTCCGAGATTTTGATTCTTGTTGGGCTTTTTTGCTTCGCTTCCACTTCATGCGTCTGTTCTGGAACCAGATTTTAACCTGGAAACAATGAATAATTCTTCAGTACCACAAATTTTTGTGAGTACATAAGCACAAAGCACACATAAAACAGAACCTTAAATATTGGTAAGATCTGCAATGAATAATCATTCAGTACCACAGTTTCTAGGTATAACATATTACTTCAAGGTAAACACATAAAACCAGAACCTTAAATATTGATAAGTTCTGCAATTCATTAATTCTTTCATACCATAATATTTAGGTAGCACAAATTACCTCAAAGCACACACATGTAAAAAAAAAAATTAAATAATGATGAGTTCTGCAATGATAATTCTTCAGTACCACAATTTTTAGGTAGAACGTATTACTTCAAGGTAAACACATAAAACCAGAACCTTAAATATTGATATAAGTTCTGTAATTCTTTAATACTTTCATACCATAATTTTTAGGTAGCACACATAACCTCAAAGCACACACATGTAAAAATAGAACCTTAAATATTAATTTCTGCAATCTTCAGTACCACAATTTTTAGGTATAACGTTTTATACTTCAAGGTAAACACATGAAAACAGAACCTCAAATATTAATAATTTCTACAATTCTCATTAATTATTTCATACCATAGCTTTTAGGTAGCACATATTACCTCAAAGCACACACATGTAAAAATTGAACTTTAAATATTGATAAGTTCTGCAATGCATGATTCTTCAATATCCAAGTTTTAGGTGGAATACATTACATCAAGACACATACGCATAAAAACAGAATAATGGACGAAATATAAAAGTAGAGTGAGCAATGGTAACCTTTATATGTGTCCAGGATCATGTGGCCAAAACTAGTAGTGACTAGTGACATGACCATTTGACTGCTTTCACCTGATGGGTGTGCCCTAACATTCATCATTTGATTGGTCCACTGAATAGGACTAAACACGCCCATCCATTAATTCATCATCTGATTGGTCCACTGAATAGGACAAAACACGCCCATCCATTAATTCATCATCTGATTGGTCCATAGATTGTTCGTCTAATACTAGTCGACTTTGACGATTTCACCACTTTTGTCGCCACTATAGAAATGCGGAATCATACACTTACGCTGTTAAAAGATGTTACATCGCCAAACGAGGTGATAAGACATCAAATCGACCAACCAAGTCAATTATGTCACTGAACAGTCACGTGATTTCTAGTTGATATCTCGGTCACACTTTTTGAGACTATTAATAGCAAAGCTCAGTCTACTTATAATTACTATCTCACTATGAACAGAACCTTAAATATTGATAAGCTCTTATGAAATCTTAAATGCTAATAACGACAGTTCTTCCTGAGCAGTAATCAGCTTCGCAAAGAATTTATTTTGTTCATGTTTCGAAGATTATCCTCTAGACAGATTTTTATCTTAAAAAATGTGAACAGCGTTTGTTTTATATAGAAGGATTTACATTTTTGCTTACATTTTAGTATAAAAATTGTTGATAGTTATATCTTCTTTTCAAGCATTAAAGGTTTTGACGTAGCTTAATCTGAATTTCGAATAAGAGCACGGTCATAAAACTTACAATTGACACTCAAATAATTGGTGGAAATAATTCAATAACTTTTTCATTCAAGGAAAACGTTACGCTAAGCTTTTTATTGCAACTCGAATCATTTTAAACTGTCTTTCTTTTCTAGATTTTAATCACCTATTAAAATGCCATGACTTAATAGAGAGATGTATATCGTGTTTTAATTATATGTTAGAATAGATATTGTATGATAGATATTTAACTGATCATGTATCTATTAAAATGTATGTATGGTCTATAAAGTGAAGCTGATAGAAATATTGAAGTCGGTAAACTATCGAATTTAAGTAAAGCAAATTCACTCAAAATCTTATACCTTTTTTTCCTAAATGTCTTATTAAGTACCTCAAAACAATACAAAAACATATCAATGTAGCATTAAAGAACTAAAGTAGAACTTAGTATACAAACTTCAAAGAAAAGTAATAAAAATCTAAATTAGTAACTAAATAACGAAACATTTATTTTTTTTGTATCCTTTTACATTGTTGTTTGTCTGGGTTTTATCGGACAAGGACTAAAATCGGATAGTCGTTAGTGAAAACTATGAAAGATACCTGTGTTGGTAACATGCACTATCATTCTTTAAAATAATCACTACGGTCTAAGGCACAGATGAAAGATAAAGATTCAACCTTTTTCAAGCTTTTTCACACTTAAATTATTACTTTCGATTGGGAGTAAAAATAGAATCTTCCCCAAGGGCCTTCGTATTTAGTTAGAATTCTACAAGATGTGAACTTTCCGTTGATAAAAACTGTCTCTAACTGAACTGTAAAATGAGGATACATTTTAGAAGACATCAGACAATTTTTGGATTCTCTCCCGGTTTTAATTAGTTTATCACTCTACGATCTTCACACGATTACCCTCATATGTCAATTTTCTATTGATGAAACTTACTTCCATCAAATATGCTATCGAAACAACCTCATGTTCTATGTAGTCATAATACAAATCGAAACACAAATAAGATTCAATCTTTTGTACTACTTCCATACTCAGTTTTCACTTTTTCCTAGTTGTAACGGATGAATTTTACTCTACCTCGATACATACTCAGCAATTTCGAATTCTACTAGAATCAAAATTCGCATTGTAATCGTAATATAAGCGGAAAAGAAGATAAAAGATTCAATCTTTGTCTAATATTTCCTATCAGTTTTCACTTTTACTTAGGTGTAACGAATGAAACTTACACTGACATTTTGGTATTTACTCAGTCATTTAGAAACCGACTACAAACAAATCCTAAAACGACACAACCTCAATGTAATTATAACATAAATACAGATAGAAGATTCATTCTTTTCTAGTGTTTCCATTGGTTTTCGCTTTTACGTGGATCTAAAGGTTCGATCTTACGTTACCACTCAGCAATGTAGAAACCTACTGGAACTCATTTCGCCAACGACATAACCTCAATGTAATCATAATATAAATAGAAAAACAGATAAAAGATTCAAAACTTTTCAAGTATTTCCACAATTAGTTTTTACTTTTTCTTAAGTTTAAAGGATGAATCTTACACAATCGCCTTCGAATTTAGAAACCTACATGAATCAAATACCCCAACGCAACGACTTCAATATAATCGTAAGTGTGGAAAAACAGGTAAAAAAATTCATTTTAAATCTTAGTTTTCACTTTTACTTATAGTATTTCCACACTTTTTTCACTTTTACTTATAGTATTTCTACTCTTAATTTTCACTTTTACTTATAGTATTTCTACACTTAATTTTCACTTTTACTTATAGTATTTCTACACTTAATTTTCGCTTTAATTTACAGAATTTCCACACTTTATTTTCTCTTTTTACTTATAGTATTTCCACACTTCATTTTCACTTTTACTTATAGTATTTCCACACTTCATTTTCACTTTTACTTATAGTATTTCCACACTTCATTTTCACTTTCACTCACTTATTTACACACTTAATTTTCACTTACACATATTTATTTCCACACTTCATTTTCACTTCTACTTATGGAATTTCTACACTTAATATTCACTTTTACTTATAGTATCTCTACCCTTAATTTTCACTTTTACTTGCAGTATTTCCACACTTCATTTTCACTTTTACTTATAGTACTTCTACACTTAATTTTCACTTTCACTAATAATATTTCCACAGTTAATTTTCCCTTTTACTTAGTTGTAAAGGATGAATCTTGCAGCACCACCATTACGTTCATACAGAAGCCAACTTGAACCGAATCCTTCTTCGACCCAACCTCAATGTGTGCCCGGTCCCCCACAGCAGCCCCAAGATGGCGTCAATTGGCAAAGAAGAAGAAGCGGGGAGAGAGAAGATGGCGTATAATTAAATGAAGCGGCGCCGTTGCCTCGCTAATTATCATTGCCGGGGCTTTTGTCTGCGTCGAAAGAGCAGCCCCAAGAGCCCCCAACAATCCATCTCCCTAATTTACTTGTAGTTAGACTAATCAGGAGTCAGAGAAAGCAGCCGCACTTTTATTCGCCCCAAAACGTCCAATTTATTACAATTCCCCTTGTTATGGCCGCGCCCCTGTGAAGGGATGATTGCGAAGATTCCTGACTCCTTCTCTCTCTCTCTCGCCCTTTTTCTGTGCCGCCCTGCTGCAGCGCCCCCCCCCCCTAACTGCGGAGAGTGTGATTGGAAGGCTTTGGAGACACCAAGGCGGTCACTATCTATAATGGAGAGAATGGCTCTCATCGCCTAATGTTGCCAGTTTTTTTTAGTTATTATTATTATTATTTTGGTATCGTTTGGTAGGGGATGGGGATGAAAGGAATTTTTTTATCGCCCCTTTCTTTTGATTTCCTTCTTTTTTTTTGCGAGGAGGAGAAATTACTTTGCGGCTGAAGGAAGAAATTGACGGTGCTATCAGAGAAAATAAATGCGAGATTTTTTGCCATTATACGTTTGACTCCTCCAACGTCTGAATCTTCGGAGTCAGCCCCACTTCGCCGCCCCCTATTGACATCTTTTCGTTCGCATTTGGCAGATTTTATCATCCAGATGGGGCTCTTTTTCCCTTTTCTTTGCGGTATTAGGTGGGGTTTCTTTCGGCTTCGGTGCGGTTTCTTTATTGTGCCTTAAATATCCTTAATCACTGAGACAACGAAAGTAAATTTTATGGAATAGTATTTTTAATATCTATCAGTAGATTTTCGGGTATTACTTTTACCTCACAACATTTATTTTTCAAATTGTGTGCTGTGGATTTTTACCTTAAATCGGGGAATTTCTTTTTCTCGACCTTTGATGTGGTTCTATTGTCTACTTTTAGTATGCTGAATGAAGATTTCTCGTTATTTGACTGTGGATCAAAATTGCGAGGTGATGATCTCGGATCTTTGCCCTCAGAAGAACACATTCTTCGGGCATTACAACCCAACGTACCCAAGTGATTTGCCTTACCTTCTTTTTTTTTACCCACGTCTACCCTTATGCTTTTTGCTTTTTTTTACCCACGTCTACCCTTCTGCTTTTTTGGGTTTTTTTACCCACGTCTACCCTTCTGCTTTTTGCTTGCATTTTTTACCCGCGTCTACTCTTCTGCTTTTTGCTTTTTCTTTAACCGCGTCTACCCTTCTGCTTTTTGCTGTTTTACCCTCGTCTACACACAGTTTTGATTTGTGCTTTATTTTCCTTCCCTTTGCCTTTGGAGGGTCCGTGGTAGCCCAGTTGGAAAAGCATCGAATTAGCAACCGGAGGGGTGCGAGATCAAATCCAGCCAAAGACCGACGGTACAAAGGAGACTGGAGCATGTTAAATCCATTGTAGCCTCAAATGTTCTCACGTTAGCGTGGTGTGGAAGTTTGGTAAGGTAATTTTAATTAACATCGTACTAGACACAACTGGTTATTGACGACTATCCGGGATCCGTTCTTTAATAGAAAGATCCGAGGACAACACCGCATAGTTTTGAACCGTGGTCAGATGACGAGGTCACACCTGATCTGGCACCCCACTCTCCAAATTTCCACACCAACTCAACGTGAGGACTTTCGGCTACGATCGATTTAAGGTGCACCAGCCGCCTCTATATCATACGCTTACAAATATCCATGAATTTGTCCCCGTTGCGGACTTTTAATATGACGTGATAAATGACAACTCGTTTACTATCCTTATGTCTTGAAAACAAGAGCAAATTACTTGTAATGCAATGCCCAATTTTGTTTTATTTTTAACTTAAAAAAAGAGATTTTCCCCTTTATCTCTCTCTTTTTCTCTCTCAGACACACAATCAATCATTTCATTACAACTTAATATTATATGCAGTTCTTAACCCTCTAAGTGGCTTTGACGAGATATCTCGTACATCAAGATATGACTAATATGCTAATGACCAGAACCTCGTCATCAAGAATTGAATTCCAAATTATTAATCACCTATTTTTTTTATTGTGATGGAATCAAAATCAGTTTTTTCTAATGACGAGACATCTCGATCTTCTCGCCCTTCCTGTGAATAGCTTGTCTTTGCTTTTTTAAGTGTTTTGTCGAAAAACAAGAATTCATCTTCTCAAGACTCCCGGCCACAACCCCGTGTTTTCCTTCGTTCTGCGGTATACGCATGCGCGTGCCAGCATATTGCGTGATCCCTGTTGAACCAGAAAGTGGCTTTCTCGTGCGTTTCGTAGCGCAAAATGGACAATGAATACACAAAAAGTGCTCACCTGAGTTTCGGTCAGCATGAGATTGGTAGCTACTTCAAACCTCTTCGGCCTGGACAGGTATTTGTTCATTCGGAACTGATTTTCCAATTCTAAAAGCTGCTGGCTCGTGAATGCAGTCCTGGGACGACGCGTCTTGCCCAGCACGTTCGGTTGTCCTTGACCTGTGAAATATAATTCGTCTGTTCAGAATTAGTCTTTGCACCAAAGGCAACACTTATCTCATCATAAAAAAACATACATATCATATTCAATGCCCTGGTTAAATGTTATCAAGATTATCTACCAGGATGTATATAAGTTAATAGCCACTGCGTGGCCAGCACGACGTTGCCCATGACAATTCTTTTCGTGGGGTCAGGTGTGACCACTGCTCCCTAACGCTCGCTAACCCCCTGTGACTGCTACGTATTCCCATTTGGTTTACTTCCTCTTGGAATGCCTCTTTGGCATTCTTCTTTGGTTCCCCGGGCAACGCCGTGATGGCCTCGAAGTGGCTATTATCAACAACGTAGATCAAAGCGCGCTAGAACCGGAAAACTTTTCATGGTTTCAAAGTCATTCGGACTAAAAACGCTTGTGACGTCAGCGGTCAAAGATCGCAAAATCGGCTCGTTTCTTCATTCGAGGTAGGGGTTTCGTCACATTCCGAAAAGAAGAAAGAAAGGTGAAAAACTAATAAATTAATTTATTTTAAAATGTCCTAGATTAAATTTTAAAATTCGGGGTTGACACAGAAATTGCAAAAAATTAGGACTACCTTTGTGCCAAATTTCATTATTGTAAACGTCATAGATACGTCGGGGCATTGCATGCATAGTACATACACACAAACACTTCCTTTTATAATAGTAGAGAAAATGTGTGAATTGTATTGCGGTCTATTTACGTTTACTTATCAATTCTTTTCACTTATATGATTTGCAAGACTCAGAAAGCATATAATAGAGAGATGGTATAAGTATAATAGTCAACCTAAATAGTTGAATAATCCTTCTAATCATGATGCATTGTGCGATTAAGGAGATGAAGGGAGTTGTGATGTCCATGACTTTAAAATTTAGACACAAACTAATAGATAAAACCTAAAGAAAAAACGACAATTTTTAACCCTCTGAGTGGTTTCGACGGGATATCTCGTTGATCAATATTTGACCAATAATGACGAGATATCTTTTCAAGATATTACCAATATTGTTATGATGACGAGATCAAGATCTGGTCAGTTTTCTTTCAAAGAACGCGATCGTGTATCTTCTAATGACGAAATAGATCATTCATCAAGATCAGGTCAGTTTTGCTAAGGACTAGATACTTGAAGGCACTAAGATATGATGGTTCACATGAATTTTTAGCACGAAGTTAGTTTTGATTTTAAAATCCTTGATTTGCGTGGCAAAGAGCTGCCAAGGACAGTTGATGATCCATTCTATCAATCTCGTTTTATTACAATGATTGGTTAATGGCGTTTGTTATGTGCTATGATAACCTTCAGCCCCTACCCCATGCTATATAAGGTGGCTATTATCTTGTCCAGATAATATGCTCAGTGGGTCTTTGCACATGGTTTATCCTTCTCCTCCGTGTTCTCTCTCATTTCCCCGTCTTTGTAAAAGACAGCATCATGCTCTAAGAAACCTTTTTTATCACCCAACACTGAGTTGCCGGGTTTAGGCACAATCCTACCTTTTGGGATCCTCTTTAGCTTAAGTCTAAAATTATTTTAATTTTATGGTTTTAGAGAAAAGAAGCAACTGTGACTCAACACTATATGGGCAAAAGTATTTGGACGCTATTATCCCGTCCTGGTAACATGATCAGTGGGTCTTTGCACATGGTTTATCCGTCTCCTCCGTGTTCTCTCTCATTTCCCCGTCTTTGTAAAAGACAGCATCATGCTCTAAGACACCTTTTTTATCACCCAACACTGAGTTGCC
Organism: Metellina segmentata; assembly: GCA_947359465.1. NCBI lineage: Eukaryota > Metazoa > Arthropoda > Arachnida > Araneae > Tetragnathidae > Metellina > Metellina segmentata. Next base: position 56,646,397 of record OX375883.1, on the reverse strand, counting down.
GGGATTAGGCGCAATTCTGCCTTTTAGGATCCTCTTTAGCTTAAGTCTAAAATTATTTTAATTTTATGGTTTTAGAGAAAAGAAGCAACTGTGACTCAACACTATATGGGCAAAAGTATTTGGACGCTATTATCCCGTCCTGGTAACATGCTCAGTGGGTCTTTGCACATGGTTTATCCTTCTCCTCCGTGTTCTTTCTCATTTCCCCGTCTTTGTAAAAGACAGCATCATGCTCTAAGACACCTTTTTTATCACCCAACACTGAGTTGCCGGGATTAGGCACAATCCTACCTTTTGGGATCCTCTTTAGCTTAAGTCTAAAATTATTTTAATGATATGGTTTTAGAGAAAAGAAGCAACTGTGACTCAACATTATATGGTCAAAAGTATTTGGACGCTATTATCCCGTCCTGGTAACATGCTCAGTGGGTCTTTGCACATGGTTTATCCTTCTCCTCCGTGTTCTCTCTCATTTCCCCGTCTTTGTAAAAGACAGCATCATGCTCAAAGACACCTTTTTCATCACCCAACACTGAGTTGCCGGGATTAGGCATAGTCCTACCTTTTGGGATCCTCTTTAGCTTAAGTCTAAAATTATTTTAATGTTATGGTTTTAGAGAAAAGAAGCAACTGTGACTCAACACTATATGGGCAAAAGTATTTGGACGCTATTATCCCGTCCTGGTAACATGCTCAGTGGGTCTTTGCACATGGTTTATCCTTCTCCTCCGTGTTCTCTCTCATTTCCCCGTCTTTGTAAAAGACAGCATCATGCTCTAAGACACCTTTTTCATCACCCAACACTGAGTTGCCGGGATTAGGCATAGTCTTACCTTTTGGGATCCTCTTTAGCTTAAGTCTAAAATTATTTTAATGTTATGGTTTTAGAGAAAAGAAGCAACTGTGACTCAACACTATATGGGCAAAAGTATTTGGACGCTATTATCCCGTCCTGGTAACATGCTCAGTGGGTCTTTGCACATGGTTTATCCTTCTCCTCCGTGTTCTCTCTCATTTCCCCGTCTTTGTAAAAGACAGCATCATGCTCTAAGACACCTTTTTCATCACCCAACACTGAGTTGCCGGGATTAGGCATAGTCCCACCTTTTGGGATCCTCTTTAGCTTAAGTCTAAAATTATTTTAATGTTATGGTTTTAGAGAAAAGAAGCAACTGTGACTCAACACTATATGGGCAAAAGTATTTGGACGCTATTATCCCGTCCTGGTAACATGCTCAGTGGGTCTTTGCACATGGTTTATCCTTCTCCTCCGTGTTCTCTCTCATTTCCCCGTCTTTGTAAAAGACAGCATCATGCTCTAAGACACCTTTTTCATCACCCAACACTGAGTTGCCGGGATTAGGCATAGTCCTACCTTTTGGGATCCTCTTTAGCTTAAGTCTAAAATTATTTTAATGTTATGGTTTTAGAGAAAAGAAGCAACTGTGACTCAACACTATATGGGCAAAAGTATTTGGACGCTATTATCCCGTCCTGGTAACATGCTCAGTGGGTCTTTGCACATGGTTTATCCTTCTCCTCCGTGTTCTCTCTCATTTCCCCGTCTTTGTAAAAGACAGCATCATGCTCTAAGACACCTTTTTCATCACCCAACACTGAGTTGCCGGGATTAGGCATAGTCCTACCTTTTGGGATCCTCTTTAGCTTAAGTCTAAAATTATTTTAATGTTATGGTTTTAGAGAAAAGAAGCAACTGTGACTCAACACTATATGGGCAAAAGTATTTGGACGCTATTATAACGTCCTGGTAACATGCTCAGTGGGTCTTTGCACATGGTTTATCCTTCTCCTCCGTGTTCTCTCTCATTTCCCCGTCTTTGTAAAAGACAGCATCATGCTCTAAGACACCTTTTTCATCACCCAACACTGAGTTGCCGGGATTAGGCATAGTCCTACCTTTTGGGATCCTCTTTAGCTTAAGTCTAAAATTATTTTAATGTTATGGTTTTAGAGAAAAGAAGCAACTGTGACTCAACACTATATGGGCAAAAGTATTTGGACGCTATTATCCCGTCCTGGTAACATGCTCAGTGGGTCTTTGCACATGGTTTATCCTTCTCCTCCGTGTTCTCTCTCATTTCCCCGTCTTTGTAAAAGACAGCATCATGCTCTAAGACACCTTTTTCATCACCCAACACTGAGTTGCCGGGATTAGGCATAGTCCTACCTTTTGGGATCCTCTTTAGCTTAAGTCTAAAATTATTGGAATGTTATGGTTTTAGAGAAAAGAAGCAACTGTGACTCAACACTATATGGACAAAAGTATTTAGACACTGCATGTTTCTCAAAAAAGTGCTTTATTATTCCATTTAGTACAGGGTAGGTCCTCCTTTTGCTTGTATTGCAGCTGCAACACGTCGAGGCATACTTTACACAAGCTCTCTGTAAGTCCGGGCAGGAATAGCTCTGTTGTTGTTGCACATCCCCCTGGTGTAGGAAAGCCTACACCAGGTCCAGAAGGCCCCGTCGTGCCAGATCCCCATATACCTGCAAAAAGTCCTGATCAACCAACAGCTGCTTATATGAAGCGCCAAGACAGAGAAGAAGGTGATCAGGACTGGCAGGTAGGGAACAGGAACAAGGAGGGAAAATTCTCTCCCCGTTCTGAAATTTGATACTTTTAAGATGGCCACTTCGAAATCTGGCCATGGCCGATTGAAAAGGCCGAGGGCCACAGCATGTGATTGAGAGTCCAGGGTGATTGCCAGCATACCAATGGTGGGATGGCGTACGGCGCCACAAGGAAAGCAAACGTTGTTTTCCCAGGGAGTGGACCTCAGTGGGAGTGAGGCGATTCAAACAGTCCATAGGGAGATCACAGCCATTCTTGGCGAGTACATCGGCTGTCTCGTTTCCATACACCCCGATATGCGATGGAATCCATTGGAGGCTTATTGGTGTTTTCAGGCCAATCTCGCAGAGAAGCTTCAGAATATCCTGGTCTGGGATGTCAAAAATTTGTGGCCAATTATAGCTCTTCATGCCTAATGCAAGGCTGCGAGAAGATATTGTTGTGAAGATGGGCAAGTGTAGCGGTGTCGTACTCGTCGTTCCAGTTTGTCCTACAAGTGCTCGATTGGATTTAGTTCGGGGCTCTGAACAGGCCAGTCAAGTAAATTCTCCTGACTTTCAGGAAACCAGTCCAGCAGACGTTTTGCAGTATGATATGGATCTCGATCCTGTTGGAAGAAACAACCATCATCGCCGTTGTATTTCCATAGTGCAGGCAAAGCCGAATGATCCAGAACGTCCAGGTACTTGTCAGCCTTCATTGTACCAGGTACATAAAGCAAAGGGCCGGGAAAAACAACCCCACAATAAGATGGATCCTCCTTCGAATTTCTGCAGTGTCCAAATATATTTGTCCATATTGTGTATTGCATTAATGTTTGGCTGCTATACTTGATGGCGACTCAGAAAAGAGAAGCCTTCGATGGTTAGTGATCAGGACCAAACAGGGGTCTGAAGCTCATCTGCTTTTTAAAAAATTAGTCATACAGTTAAACCCCTTATTAAGACGAAGTCGCTTAACTTAAATTACTGGTAACTATGACTAAAATCCAATCCCCGTCAAAATGTGTATTCAAATAATGCTGATCATTCGTTTAAGAAAATTTCGGGTTTGACAAATCACCGGTTGAGACGAAGAAATTTTTGAAACCTAAGAGCAAATGGATTATTTTCAATCGTATTACCAGAAACATTATGCGACTCCAAAATTTTGGAAGATTTGTTTTTGGAGACGGGCGAGAGAAAATAAATGTTGATGAAAACGAAGGGAATAAGAATGATTTCTTCAAAAGAAGCTACTGCTGGCTTAGAAATTGTTTGACTCTTTTTGCTAGCAGTGGAAATTCATATCCGCAATTAAACAGCGTTACCCGTATCAAAGATTCTTTCAAAAAATCTCCCGGGAAAAAAAACACAAAAATCGATAACAGAATTATTTTAAGACTTAAATTGCATAATCAGGAACTAGTGAGGAATCAAGAGTTATCTGAGTAATTAAGAATTATCTGTATAATCAAGAATCCTCCATATAGTCCTTTTGTTGAAGAATGCCATTTATCTGCGAACCAAGAATTGTACAGTAAGTAATGTAAATGCATTAATATTTTATTTTATTCTTGAAATAATGTCTTTTCTGAATTAGGATAACAAGAAATACGAATAAGTTGTACGGTCAGTTGAAATTCGTCTTCGTGAGGTTTGATTTTATATTTAATCAACAATGCTAATGTACTAATCTAGAAGATATATATCAGGGGTAGCCAACCTTTTACATGTCATGCGCCATTTTTTTTTCACATACGAGTTACGATGCGCCATATAACTCAAGCACCTTTTCTACCTTACGTTCATGGTCGTGCCATATCCTTAATAACCTTTTTAATAAAAGTATGTTTATAGACATAATTAACATTTTTAAATGCTTTAACTATTGTACGTAAAACAATGTCTATTACAGCACATTAAAATTACTTACCATCAATAAGACTTTTGAACCTGTTTGGATTTCGCTAGTCTTTCAATGTTTGATGTAAAGTTGTTACTGAGAGCAACAGAGAATTTTTCAAATTTGAATCATTCATTCGCTACCTCGTTTTATTTTTAATGAATTTCATAGATGAAAATGCTTGTTCACTTGTAATCAAAGAATATGCAGGCGCAAGAATGCAATGCGCCACTTGTAATCATCAAATGCGCCAAGTTTGGCGCATGCGCCACAGGTTGGCCACCCCTGATATATATCAATGTTTGATCTTTGCGACTTTACATTTGTTGCATGCAGATCCGTTCCTGAAAGGCAACCGAAAAACAGGCTTAATACAACGGAATCGGCGGATAATCGGAATTTTACTGCACATAGAAATGCAACAATCAATAAAGTAATTTCCTAATCGAACCAAAGCGAAATTCTCCATATCTCTCAATCCACCGATAACTCAACGGCGCGTTTACTGAACAAGCAGCATCACCCACCATCTTAACAAACAGCCCTACACACACAGGTGTGACGCACAGGTGTTAAAACGATAACACTCATAAATCACACCTGACACATTAGCGATAGCGTCGATTATTTATTTACTCGCCAACAAAGAGCGACAATTGGCGCGAAACGGGGCAGTAGCCATATTGGTTTTGCGATAAGCGAATTGCTTTACTACTGCCAATAAAGCCATGAGTAGGAATCCAAATGTTTAACCGAGCGATTGCGGGGGGAATTAACTGTAACTGTCACGCGGCGTGAGTCGGACCTCGCTGTATGGTTCGTTAGCTGTACAGCCAGATTCATTAAGGAATGGCGTATTGAATAATTAGCGATTTCTTGTGTATTTGTGAATTGTTGGGAACCAATAATCCTGGGTGAGAGGATGTTGGAATTGGGGTAGTGGCGGTGTGTTATGGGTTAATGAGGACGTTTAATGCAGCAGATAAAGGGAGTTGGAATTGGGGAGTTTGGATCGTAATTGGTGGAGATATTTAGGCTAGGAATCGTTGGATTGCATGGAGAGTTTGAGTCACTTTTTTTCAGAAACGTATAAACAAACCGCTTATTATTTAACAGTGAACCAAAAATATTGTGACATTTTTCAGATAAAGGCACAAAACAATATCACCGAGACATTCCATTTTTGGATATGAATCTATAAATGGTAATTTAAATTTTCCAGTTACATTATAATAATATCTATTTTTTATTTATCAACTTCACTTTAAATTTTATAAGATTTTACGAAAGTTTTCAGGGAGTCACTTTTATTCTAAAAGCATGTAAATAATTCAAAAATTCTTCTCTTTTTAACAGTGAGCCAAAAATGTTGTTACACTGTTCAGCTAGACACAAAACAAAATCACCAAGACATTCCATTTTTGGACATGAATATATAAATGGTAATTTTAATTTTACAGTTACTTTATATAGTATAATTTTTTATTTTATATAATTTCACTACAAATTTCGTAGGATTAAGTTTTCAGGGAGTATTTTTCTTTTCAAAAGCATGCTAACAAATCACAAATTCTTCTCTTTTTAACAGTGAACCAAAATATTGTTACACTGTTCAGCTAAAGACACAGAACAATATCACTGAGACATTCCATTTTTGGATATCTACAAACGGTAATTTAATTTTTCTTGTTTCATTAACATTTTTATAACATTTTTTTATATTAGAATTTCACTATAAATTTTGTGTTTGGATAATTAGTTTTTGTCAATTCAGTATTTTTGAATCGTCATTGGTCAAAGCCAAAAAAAATAACAAGCTATTAGATATCACACAGAATATTTTCAAAAAATTCTCTTTTTTGAATAAATTCTAAAATTACTCTTTCTTGAAAATATCATACAGAATATTATCAAGGACACCGAAAATATACTCGAGTCTGTGCAGCTAAGGACACAGAATAATATCAACAAGGAATTCCAGTTTAGGACCTGAATCAAGAATTTTAACTTGCCAATTGTTTTACATAACATATATTTATTTTAAAATTTTACTGCAAATTTTATGTTTTTACAGTCTGCTTTTGTCAATTCATTCGCTTGAACCGTAATAAGTCAAGGAAAGCAGAAAAAATATCATGGTAGGATTACACAGAAAGTTATCAGGGAGCAATTATTTCGCTGAAATATGTAAATAAATTACAAATAGAATGCTTCTCTTTTTAATTGTTCACTAAAAATATTGAGACTCTTTTTCGTCTCTTCATCTAAAGACACAGGGGAGTTGCTATAGTATCAACGACGAATTCTGCTTTTACGTGTGAATTTTTACAATTGGCAATTTCTATTTTCCACATTGTTTTGCGTGATATATTTTTCATTTTAAAATTTTGCAATAAATGTTGGTTTTATTTGTTTGTTTAGTCAATCCTTTCATCACATCTTAGAATCTTTAATATACAAAAAAGTTTGTAGACAGGAAAGCGGGAAAAATTACTGCTACCGCTTGATGTCCATGACGTCTTTCTTTTTGCACTTTCTCGCAATCAACTTCGTCAATTTTCTTTCGAGTATTTATTTACCTTCACTTTCTCCATTTGGCGAACAGTTGTTATGTTCGTTGCTGCTCGAAAGCGTAAGACCGGAATACTACTATAAGGGTTACTTAATATCAACGAAATTCGTATCAATCTGAATCCAGCAGAAACTGACTGACGTAGATTCGGGTGTATGAAATCCGAACGCACTGAATTCAAGCAACGTGGAACGTTTTAAGACGAACGAGCTATTTCTCATGGAAGTGCCTTTCCCGAATCTTCGTTAGTCAGTTTCTACTGGTTTCAGATTGATTAGGATTGACCTGGATTGTTTTGGTGTAAAGAGACTTTTAAACAATTCCACAAGCTTAAAGAATAGCACAATAGATAGTACTGATACTATTTTCTCGGATAGCTTCAATTGGTCGAGGAGTTCAAAACTCGTTAGACGTCATGCATGGAAGACTGCAAGTAGCAGAAGGGATATGTATTGGGTGAACTCAGTGGGTTAAACGCTAATGAGAGAAGAATGAGAAAACCTCCTCTAGCCGATTTATTTATCGTTAACTTAATTTTAAAAAACACACCGTAGCTTGTTACTCCCAATTTTTACTTGGCTCGTTCAGTTAACGCATGCGCGATAGCACTCATGCGACTGAGGTTGTAAACATTTTCGTTCACTGAAAATAACTTGCATAATTATATACAGAAAATCTGTATTATTATTGGTTTGGCTCAAGAAAGGTTCAAAGTATGAATTGTTATTAAAATATTCAAAATCTATTTTTTTATGTTCTTCATGCTTGTCGAGGTGTAAAACTAGACTTGAAGTAGTTGATTTTCAGTAAAAGTAGACCCATCGTTTTTCTCCATGCCCCTTCACTTGGACAAGTGAGATAAGGATATAATTTCAGATAGGGAATCCATTAAGTCATAGGGGAGGAAGGTAAAACGAAAACAGCTAAGCTACTTTTGAGACTTTCTTGTAGACGACTGTAAATCTGAATAATTTTCTGAGAATTGAGTCTAAGTGAGTGTCTAAGAAATATCTCTTAAAAACTGTCTTTCTTTGCGTGAAATTGTTTGCACAGCGGTTATACTATCTTAAAGGAAAAACAACATTTACAGAAAAATGTGCGTTTTATTTAGTCTATAAATTATACATGTATGTCTTTACAAACATAAGTCGTTGTATAGTATATATATATATATATATAGTGGTATTCAAATTCTTACAATGAAACCATAAGAGAAGCCGACGATGTCCAATCCTCAAAACATGCCTTAAATTCGTTTTTGTGAAAACCCTTCAGAGTTCGTATCGAATTTTCTTTTATTGCATCAACGGACTCAAAACGATGACCACGAAGAGGGAGTTTCACCCGTGGAAATAAGAAAAAGATACACGCTGCCATATAAGGTGAATACGGAGCTTGTTGAGTCATATTTGTTGAATTCTTTTCCAAAAAATTATTAACAATAATGGCATTGTGAGAAGGCGCATTATCGTGTTGCAAAACCCATGAGTTACTTCGCCACAATTCAAGTCGTTTTCGACTTGTCGTTTCGACGAATGATATAAGAACTTGTTGAATAATGTCTTTTATTGTTAAACGACGATCACTAAACAGCAATTCTCTGACCTGATTGACATGTTGATCATCAGTCGAAGTGGATGGTTTACCCGATCGCGAATCATCTACGACGGATTCTCAACCTTCTTTAAACTTTTTATACCTATCATATACAGTTGTTCTTGATAAACAGTCGTCTGTAAAAGCTTTTTGCAACATTTCAAATGTTTTTGCAGCAGAAATTTCTTTGTGGAAACAAAATTTAATGCATGTTCTTTGTTCGTTTACATTGGACATTTTGGAAAATCAACGCGAAGTGAAAATTCTCTTATTAAAAGCAAATTTATTTTCAGACGACAAAATTAAATAAATCCCTGATTGTTGCCACGTGTTTATATAAGTCGTAAAAATATTTGATGAAAGTTTGCAGACGATATCTACTATATATGTATTTTAAATGAAGCACTCCGGATATTTTTTAATAACACTAGTATAGTTTGTAAAACATTAACAGTTGATTAAAATTAATCAACTAACCATGAAATAGATAGACCTCACTCTCCAAATTCCCACAAAACGCCAACAAAACATTTGAGACCACGATGGATTCAACCTGCTTCAGTCTCCATATACACGACCGTCTACGGTTGAATTGGGTTTCGAACTCACAACCCTCCAACTGCTAATCTGCTCATCTTCCAACTGGGCTACCGGTCATGTTCTAAGAATAGTATAGTTCTTTTTAGATTTGTAGAGGAATCTAAAAGCGAAGAAGACGCGGTGTTATATAAATTCTATTGACTTCAACCAAGTATAAAATAGAACTATTCCACAATGAACTTTCGCTTTTTTAATTATTGTTCCGGGTGAGCGTTTATGCTTCATTGTATCTAGTTAGATATAATTTTTGTCTTCGTCCATGTTGTGTAATCGATCAATTTGTAAAAAAAAATTGTATACTTTTTACTAAAGTTAATGACGCGTATACTTCTTTAATTCTTCCAGCCCAGGCCACATATAAATCCCATTAGATTAATAAACATCGCGATTTAGTGCATTCATTCTATCATTCCCGATAGATTTAGTATGAAATGAGAAACTTTAACGTCTGCACATAAAAGTAGCATAACACAGGATACAGTAGCTTTTATTGCTAGAATTGTACATAGCAAAAATGTTAACGACAGTGTTGTTAATACCTTCTACTAACAGAGATAGGTCCATCAAGGTCCTTTGAAATACTGTCGCAGAGCTGAGACTTAGTTTAGGGGTGGAGATACTCTTATAAAGCGATAGAGGAATTCATGTAATGCAAGTACCGAAAATAGCGGAACGAAGACGAAATATTGGAAGCCAAATACAAAATTAAATGAGAACATAAAGTTATTACTCTACGAGGACATTTATGAGAAGCTTTTCTGTCAAGCTAACGGGTTGGAAGATTAACGAATTCGCAACCGGAGGTTTAGTGTTCGAATCCAAACAAAGACCGGTGTGTGCAAAGAGGGCTGGTACACTTTAAATCTGTCGTGACCTCAAATTTCCTCTAGTTGGCGTGTGTAAGTTTGGATAGTGATACGCCCTCCAGCTCAGGTGTGACCTCGTCATCTGACCGTGGTTCAAAATTAAGTGGTGGTGTCCTTTGTTCTTACCCTTCTGGTTTGATCACGTGATCACGGACCGTCGCCGATAGCCCGTTCTGTTGCTCCAGTGTGACGCTAGTTAAAAATGCCTACCTAACTCCAGGCTAAATGTGAGTGGCATTAGTGTTTCTATGGCGAAACAGGTGTTTCCTAGACGTGACGTCATTTGGTTATTTTTCTAACACGATTGATTTCAGCACATCACCAATAAAAATTCCAAAGACTGAATTCCAAAGTGGCTAATTGTCGGCTTACAAGAACAACACCGTTAAAATTTTCAAAATATCAGTTTTAGCATTTTTCTGTTCATAATGTGGTGTTCAGACTGGTGAAGTGTGTGTGTTCACTAAGTAAATTTTTATTTCCATGAAGGATACTTTCATCTTGAGAAACACGCCTGGTGAGTAAAGCTTAGGGAGTAGAATTCTTTCAGAATTCATGTCTTTCTACAGTGTGTTTTACTTGTATTGCGATGATACGATAGTGGATTGAAAAATATTACAATGCTACATGTACACTAGGGTGGGCCGAAAAATTGATTTTTTTTTTGCTATCACATGCTAATAGTGCGGAAAAGTTGGTTCACGCAGCAAAACTAATATGTACAAAATTTCATACCGATTTATTGATATCTTTAGCCTTACCAAGGGGTTCAAACCCTCCAAAAAGATAAAAATTCGGACATTTTTTTAAAAATAAAAATGTTTTTAATTACGTTCTAATAGTGCGCAAAAGTAAGCTAATGCATTCAATATTAACGTTACAAAAATTGTTTAGATCGGTATATATCTTCTGCCTCCCCAATGGGGGCCAAATAGCAGAAAAAATTGATCACCAGTTTTTACCGTAATTGCAAAAGTTGATATTTTGCAAAAATGTCATTTTTTCTGCAGAAGATATTACTGATCTAAAGAATTTTTTTACCGTTTATGTTGAATGTATTAGCTCACTTTTGCGCCCTGGTAGAACGTAATTGTAAACATTTTTATTTTTTATAAAAAATACCCAAATTTTGATCTTTTTGGAGGGTTTGAACCCATTGGGGTAGCAAAAGATATCAATAAATCGGGATGAAATTTTTTACACATTAGTTTTACTGCATGAAACAACTTTTCCGTACAATTAGAATGTGACAGCAAAAAAAACCTTTTTCGGCCCACCGTTATGTACACCCGAAGTTAATGTAAACAATGTACCTACTTCTTGCGGCAGAGTTTGTCAGTGTTCGGTGTCACAAAAGTTGAAGATGCATATCGTCTTTAGCGTCCAAACGAACTTGATATTTAGTTTGTGTAGCACCTAGCCTTGTACCTAGAAATGGCCGTTTCACAGAGGTACGTAGACCTTAAGGTTTCAAAAGTAATTTAGCCTTTGAGCTTAATATCGCAAGACCCTCCCCAAACTGAGCCCAAAATTTGGAAAGTGGTTAGACTTTAAATGATGCCAGACTGGGGTTGTCCGAAACCATGTCATAAAATAAATATTTTTCTGATGATATGATAGTGAATTGGTCTACGCCAGTTAGATTCAACGCCAAAAAGTCAACCAACTACATTTTCAGGTTACCTCGGTATGCATCATGCGAACATTTGGATAACAGATATAAAATATTCGCAAGTTGTGAGTTTGTTTCACACACATGACGAAAATTCATCTCATACTGCTAACTCTTTATTTATGATCCACGACTAACGGGACCATGTATTTTTTGCCCTCAAAACGGGACACCTACTAATTTTTAGGTAATAATACGAGTATTCAAGAAAATACATCATTTTTTTATTACTTTAATTAATTTAAAATTTAATTTACTTTGTGTTTTATAAAAGGTTACTTGCTTTATAAGTTAACTTTTAAAGTGCACTTACGTTTAGGTATAGTTGAAATGAAAGTTTCACGTACAAGAAATTTAAATTGACTATAATAACACACGTCGATAAAAAAACAATTATCAATTGTCAAGAAAGATGCATGAACTGTCTACGCGTACTCACAATCGAGGAGCAGAGATATCAGGCTTCTGACTAGGTATGGGGATGGGGAAATAACAATATGTTCCTTTATAATGTGAATTCCAAAGTTCTAGACGCCTAAAATGATTACAAGTACTAAATTCAAGTATTTAGTCCAATATCATCTCGTTTTCTTCTGGTAAAACAAGAGAAAAAAAAGTATTCCTGATCTTCCCCGATAAAAAAAATCGTTGACCGCAAAAACGAGGGCAATAGTTTTTTGTGATTAAGATTTTCCCGAATTATCTACAATAACTACTTACAAAAATATGAGGTCCGTCGGATTTTTTTAAATTTTCGCACCTCTTTTTGAAATTGTTACCGTGAGTTGATCACTTTCTGAAAACTGGACATTTCGGCGTCCCGAAGCTGAGCTTGGGGGCAAAGGAACAGCCTAACTAAAAACGGGACGGATGGTCACATTATCCATGACTTGGAGGAGGGGGGACTGTTATCAGAGAATCAGTATGGGTTTAGGAAGGGCAGATCCTGCTCTACAAACCTTTTGAAGTTCTACGAAAAAATTACTGAGGAGCTGGATAATAAGAGCAGTGTGGATATCATGTACATAGATTTTCATAAGGCTTTTGATAAAGTACTTCATGAGGCATTACTGTTTAAATTGGAAAGGCTGGGGATTCAGGGCAAAACATTAATATGGATAAAAAATTGGTTATTGGGTAGAAAGCAGAGAGTGCAGGTAAAAGGAAATTATTCACAGTGGACAGAAGTTATAAGTGGGGTGCCTCAGGGATCAGTTTTGGGACCAATTTTATTTATAATTTTCATAGATGATATAGGTCAGGGGATCAAGAATAGAATCAGTATATTTGCAGATGACTTAAAAATATGGGGGACAGTGGATACCAAGTTACAGATAGGAAATTTACAAGGAGATTTTGATAAGATATCCGAATGGGCTGTAAAATGGGGCATTTCATTTAATGTAGGGAAATGTCAAGTTCTGCATATGGGTTACAGGAACAGTGGAGCCGAGTACTGTCTGCAGGGAGTAAAGGTAAAGGAGGGAGAAACAGTCAAGGATCTTGGGGTGATAATTCACAGGGATTTTAAAATGGGTCACCAATGTTCAGCTGCGGGTAAAAAGGCTAATAGGTTATTGGGGTATATTAAAAAGACTGTAACTTCAAGGGATAAGAATATAATCTTGCCATTATATAAGGGTTTAGTAAGACCACATCTAGAATATGCTGTACAATTCTGGGCTCCATATATGAGAAAGGACATAGAATCAATTGAAAGGGTTCAGCACAGAGCTACAAAAATAATAAAGGGGCCAGCAAATTTCGACTATAATGAACGTTTAAGTAAGCTAAACATGTATACACTGGAAAGAAGAAGAAGGAGAGGGGATTTGATTCAGCTTTTCAAGTTTGTAAAACAAGGGGACACAGAGGGCTTAAATTTCAATAAGGATAACAGAACAAGGGGCCATGGGTATAAATTGAATTAGACACATTTCAATCGGGATTTAAGGAAAAACTACTACTTTAATAGGGTAATAGACAGTTGGAACGCGTTGCCAGAAAATATAGTTAATTCAAAGGGAGTGTACGAATTTAAGACACAATTGGATAGTCAGTGGGAATTGGAGAATTCATAAACAAAGGACCAGCCGTGTTGGGCTTGAGCCTGTAGCTGGTCGTCAATATTTGTATTTGTATTTGTATTTGTTACTTTTAGTTAAAAATTGAAGGAATGAAGTGATCCATGGTATTATTTTAAGTAAAAAGTAAAGTAATAAGTAGGTTGTTTGGTTTATTTATTTCATACCGAAAATCCATCTTGTTCTACAAATTCTTAATTTATGATCCGTGTATCATAAATTAAGAATGTCACTTAATTCCTTTAAGTTTTACTAAAAGCAATACCATGACATTGCTTTTAGTAAAATTTAAAGGAATGAAGCGATTCGTGGTATTATTTTAAATAAAACGTAAAGTAATAAGGTGGGTAGTTTGGTTTGTTTATTTCACACCGGAAATCAATATCGTTCTACAAATTCTTAATTTATGATTCATGACATTGCTTTTAGTAAAAAATAAAGGAATGAAGTGATCCATGGTAGTATTTTAAGTAAAACTTAAGGTAAGAAGTTGTTTGTTTGATCTGTTTATTCCAGACAAAAAATTCATTTCACTATTGAAATTCTTAATTTATAATCCATGCCATTACTTTTAATAAAAATTAAAGGAATGAAGTGATCCATGGTAGTATTTTAAGTAAAACAAAGGTAATAAGTTGATTATTTGGTTTGTTGATTTCACACCAAAAATCTATCTCATTCTACAAATTCTTAATTTATGTTAACAAATTCTTTAGTTTTTAATTTCACATGACATTGCTTTTAGTAAAAATTAAAGGAATGAAGATCACTTAATTCCTTTAATTGATAGTATTTTAAGTAAAACGTAAGGTAATAAAGTTGTTTGTTTGATGTGACTATTTCACGCAGAAAATGCATCTCATTCTACAAATTCTTAATTTATGATCCATGGCATTGGTTTTAGTAAACATTATAGGAATGAAGTTATCCATGGCAGTATTTTATATAAAACGTACAGTAATAAGCTGGTTTAGTTTTATTATTTCACACTGAAAAATCCTTCTCATTCTACATATCATAATTTATGATCATCGATACCGCTTTTAGTATAAAATAAAGGAATAAGGTGATCCATTGCAGTATCTTAAGTAAATATCAAAGTAATAACCACAAAAATACTTTCCCACAGAATTCACATCTGCTCAGTTTGAAGCAAGTATCTCTTTCGACCTGTCTCGGCGATTTTTTAATTATTCCACCCCCCAAGGAATTCGATCACTTAACGATAATTCCAATTCAAATTAAGCAATAGAACACTGCAAACGATCACCCGAACAAACACCTCAACTCCACCGGGGGAATCCAAACGGACGGCGAAGAAGCAAAACCACTTTAAAAGCGCCCCATCAATTCCAAATTCCATTCCAACTTCACTTACCACGGCCCGAAAGAATTCGACAAAACCACATTTAAATCAGCCGAAATTCGCAATTAAGCGAATCCGTAAAAATTAACAAAACCCCCGCACACCCCGTCTAATCATTTGCAATTCCATTTAAAGAGCGACGGGAAAATTCCCGTCCTAATGACTCCCGACACCATTTTTGGTCTTCCTCTCCCCACCGACATGCATTTTCATGCGCGCGTCAATCAGAATCGAGGCCACGCCCTCCCCGTCCGTCTCCCAGCCAACCAGCGTCCCTATCGATCCAGGTACAGTGCCGTAAATAGCGGCTAAAGTGTTACCCCCGAGACGCGTAAGAGTTACCCGGCTAATTAAAGGAGAACATACGACATTTGCATAATCTACTCAATTTGCAGAGAAACTCGCAGATTTTACGTTTCATAAGTTCCAGTTCTGATTGCCTCATCTCCATATACTATGGCGAGGGTTCGCCCCTCTATTTATTCTGCTCTATCGGCTACTCTATATTTTTAACTTTATCGGGTGAAAGTTTGGGGATGCGAAATTACTCCAACTGATGTCTGCATGGGAGGGAGGTTATATGCGGTGGAAGCTGCTGGAAATATTAAATACTTAGTCGAGTTTTTGCGAGCTGAACTTGTTGCGTTATTATTAAGTGTCGGGGAGTTTTTTCATGAAGAAAAAGTTTTCGAAGAGTTGCATTTAATTTTTTGGTGGTATTTTTCATTCGGTTTTAAAGTGAGATTTAATTTTTCGGGTAAATCTTTCTTGCGAGTTTAACTTCTCGTTCGCTATCACGCTGGTGTAATCTGATTTATTTTGTAGTCGAGGAGTGCTTTTGCATTTATTTACGGACTCACGGAACTACGGAACTAAGGTTCCTTGAAATGTTACTAAAAAATTGCACTTTGCATATTGTATCTATCTTCTGGAGAAAAAAAAAAGTGGCATCTAACTCAAAATGAAGATTTATTTTTTTAAATTGACGCTTTTAATTATGGAAATCAAATCAGGAGATATGTTATAAGTAAATGTTTGGGTCTCGTAAAAGTGATGGAAGGACTGTTTCTTTAGCAGGACGAATTTATTGAAATATCACATGACAGCACATACGAAGAATCCAAGGCGACATACAAAGCGAAAAACACACGATACAACATGCTTGACAAATCTTAGCTCTGACAGCTCTTATCAAATCGCTGATGACTAGGGCAACTTTTTGCAACAAATTCAACTTTTTTTCACACGTTTTACGCTGCATGTAAAGTGGTAAAACCAAAATTCCTCCTGCATGGGGTGTATTGTAAGTGAGTTTTAACCGCAACAAAAATGCAACTTTCTGTATAAATGCAACTTTTTAAAATGTTGCTTAAAATTAATTAATATGAAATTACTATTTCATTTTTTGCCCTCTGAACCAACCCTTCGATCGCATGTCTGATCTTGCGAACGCCGAAGAATTGCGGATCACACAAGAAGTTCAAGGAAAGAAGGTGTTCGTCCTAACAGACAAAAGTGAAATAAATGGCAAAAATTAACTTTTAACACATTGGTTGGCACTCTTGATTATCCAGAGAAAACTTTCGTAATCGACTGCAGAGTTTCCGAGCTGACTGTCGATCATCAATATGTTGTTCGCCTTGTAGATGATGTTTTAAAATCTCTGAATGTTGAGCGAAAGGATCCGATTGCTATCCGATACAGCACATTATATGAATGCAGCTAGCGCAGTTTTTCAATGTTAAAGAAATTACTGGCCAAGGATCGACAATTCAACGTTCTTCTGTATTTAGGAATATATTATAATAGTGTTGTAAACGACTAAAATTGTCAATACAATTTGAATTGTTTCATTTTTTTAAATAATATATTTTATAATTTAGTATATCAAAAATAAATGCAACTTTAGGGAATGATAAATTCAACTTTTCCTATTTTTACTGCAACAAAAAAATTGCCCTATTGATAACTCAATATTATTCGCATGGTGTTTCACACCGGAAGTACCACCAGTACTCATTACTTGCCTAAGCGGGGGAGTCATAGTATGACTCATATGGGAAGGCATGTCTGAGCTTCACAATATAAATTTCAAATGCAGTATATCCTTGATTATCCCAGGTAATATGATCCGAGACATCCTCGGATAACGCAGACGTAGTAACACAGAACAGGCTATACGAAATACAGAAAATGTTAACTGATGAGACAGGTAGTTAATTACAGTCGTACATGTAATATTAAGGAAGTTAATTAAATTGGTACTGGAACAGTATAGGATCATATATATATATATATATATATATATATATATATATATATATATACGGTAAAAAATAAAGTAAATGGAATATAAGTGGTAAAAAATGAAGAAATGTTGGTGGATCAGGGCGTCATCAGGAAGCAGCCTGACCCAGACAACATAAAATGGTGTTTTCTACATATGAGCAGCATTAAGCTGAAAATTCCTCATGTACTCCTCCAAGCACCATTAAAAAGCAAAGAAAAAAAACACTAAAAAAGAAGACAAGAGCAATTTTCAGCCTAATGCTCATATGTAGAAAAAAGGGTACTCAAGTGTTGTTGTGGATATGAGGATGTATATGAATGTTATAACATGTAACACGCAAAATATTAAAAAAAAAGAGTACCAAACAGACGGAGTGAAATTAACCAGAAAGTGAAACTAACCATGCAAGCGCGATGAAGCTGCAGACATAGCATGGTAAGCAATATAATTTAAAGAACACAGGAAATTCAAAATAATTATAATAAATGAGTGGTAAAAAATGAAGAAATGTTGGTGGATCAGGGTGTCATCATTGAGCAGCCTGACCCAAACAACATAAAATGGTGTTTTCAACAAATGAGCAGTATTATGCTGAAAATTCCTTATATACTTCCCCAAGCAACATTAAAAAGTTTTTTTTAAAAAAATTATTTTTTTTTAAAGGAGAGAAAAGAGCAATTTTCAGCCTAATGCTCATATGTAGAAAGCACCATTTTATGTTGTCTGGGTCAGGCTCCTCCCGGATGACGCCGTGATCCACCAACATTTCTTCATTTTTTACCACTCCTTTTTTATAATTATTTTGAATTTCCTGTGTTCTTTAAATTATATTGCTTACCATGCTATGTCTGCAGCTTCAGCGCGCTTGCATGGTTAGTTTCGTTTTCTGGTTAATTTCACTCCGGCTGTTTGGGTTCTTTGTTTTTTAATTATTTTGCGTGTTTTATGTTATTACATACGTATATATCCTCAACAACGCTTGAGCTGACACCCCACTCTCCAAACTTCTGCGCCCACCATCGTGAGGTAATTTGAGGCTAAGATAGATTATATTCCAATAAAAATTTCAAAAAAATTTTATCACTATAAATTTTCTTACTACTTTTTTTATTTTTATTTTTGGTTTTTATAAAGGATATAAATTTTCTTTTGTTCTTGAGATTACATTGCTTACCATGTTATGTCTGCAGTTTCAGCACGCTTGAATAGTTAATTTCTATTTTCGTTTTCATGAACGACAACGCTCATCCACATAGGGCTCATCTGCTCAAAGAATGTGTGGAAAGCGAGGATATTCGCCGGATGGATTGGCAAGCCAGATCTCCTGACCTAAACTCTATCGAGCATATCTGGGGTGATCTTGGGAATGCAATTACAACTCGTCTTCCCCCTCCCAAAACCTGAAAACTGCATTGTTGGAGGATTGGGAGGAACTCATAAACAACCTTTTTTCAAGTATAAAATGACGTTGTGAGAGCAGTGTAACTAGTAAGAGGAGACCATATTCCTATTAACTCATTTTTTGTGTCTATATTGTAACCTCTGTTATATACCTTCCTGCCCTGATGAGTACTTTAACTGTTGGATGGTTATTTTTTTTATATACAATATATGTTCATTAACAAATTTCGTTAAAATATGTCCAGTAGATCTGGAGATAATCGCCCAAAAGTAAAAGTTATCTTAATTTTGAACAGCAGTACACATTTATACAAGGAAAGTTTTACAGACAGATAAATATTCCAGGGTAGGTTAGAGAAATCGAACTCGCTATTTGCTAGCGCAGTGGTCAAACCCACTGAGTCACGATGCCCTTGTAGTGAGATGAAAAAGTGTTGAAAATCAGAGATATATAGATTTCAACAGGCAGATATGCACACACATGGAAATAGTATTCTGGAGAACATGAAATTTTTCATACACTTCTATTGATTTCGAGTAAGCAAAAGACCGCCTATATATTCTCAAAATATTCTGTAACAAAAGAAACAAAAGTTTAGTACTTTCAATGAAGTTTTTTTTTTTTTTTTACACAATTGTAATAATTAGAGCCCGCATTAACGAAGTGAATTTTTCGCTGCTTTGTTTAATAATTCGCATAATTCTTTTCACTAATGAATTAGTGTATTTTCCTTCGATGCCTAATGTTATTATAACCAGCTACTAATGTTATAACAATGACCCCAGATTTATTTTTTCCTGCGGACTCGAGCTCATTTAATTTTGTCGTAATTAAAACTCATTCCGACTTCAAAAAAAGATTCCTCGAGTGTTTTCTTTTGTTTTAGCTGGTTTATTTAATTAGTTTCATCAAGGGAAAAAATACACTTATGACTAATTATGCAAATTCGCGAGGAGTTCTTCGTCCCTTTTCGTCCGTTTTAAAAGAATCTTGTTGCCAAAAACTGAACTCAAATTTTAAGCTTATTACTGTTAACTTATTTACTTAATGGATATCTAACGAAATTACTCACCGAATCGACGTCCAGCTGAAAACAGATTCAATCTTTTAAAACATTAAATAAAGATTTCTTCAACAAATAGTCACGTACAAATTTGTAATTTAAATTAGAAAGTTATTTGAGTAAAAAGAAATATATCCTTCATTAAGAAAACTTGCACTAATTTCTTCGAAGGTTCTTTAGAATATTTTGTAAAATTGAAGTGGCTACACTTCATTCGTATTTTTTTCGCGAAAAATGCTGTGAAGACAATGATTGGGATTAAAAAATTAATTTCGTGTGGAAGACAGTGGGATAATTATTTATATTTTAATTCAGTTATAGTTTTGTGTTCTTCTGTGAGCAGGTTTCGTCGAGCATTATCAATATTCCAATTGAAATTCACATTCATTTGAGAAAATCCTCTCTGACATAACGGCGTCTATTTTAGTTTAGTTTTAAAATTTTAACAATGGCTTTCAACAGCAACTTTAAAGTTACTTATAGTACAACATATAACAAATCGTTGAAAATATCTGTGAAGACAATGATTGGGATTGAATAATAATTTCGTTTGAAAGACACATTGTGGGATAATTATTTATATTTTAATTCATTTAAAATTTTGTATTCAGCTGTGAGCAGGTTTCGTAGATCATTATCATACTTTCATACTTCATTTTAGAAACCTTTTTCTGAGACTAGGCATTTCAAAATTTTTAACGTTAGCAATAATGTTTAACAGCAACTTTAAAGTAGCTTGTATATCAAAGTATCGCAAATCGTTTGAAAATATCTCGTGTTCAATGAAACATGTTTGCATTGCAATATCTATTAAATATTAATTTCATTTTGAAAAGACATTGAGGACAATTATTTATATTTTAATTCATTTATAGTTTTATGTTCATTTGTTAACAGGTTTCGTAAATTGTCATATTTTCCGATTTCTTTTAAGAACTGTAAAGTTACTTATAATATCTATTATAGCAAATCGTTCGAAAGTATACAGTGATCAATAGAATATGTTTCTTTGCAATACCCATTAGGTATTAATTTCGATTGGAAAAGACATTAGGGATAATTATTTATATTTCAATTCATTTATAGTTTCATAATCATAACTATTTATATTTCAATTAATTTATAGCTTTATGTTCAAATTATTTATATTTTAATTCATTTATAGTTTTATGTTCATTTATGAACAGGTTTCGTACAACATTATCACATTTCTCAATTTCATTTGAGTAAACTTTTATTATATTTTTTTTGTTTAAAAATTGCAGCTTTAACAATAATGTTTTTTTTTTTAAACCAAGAGCAACTTTAAAGTTACTAAAACAAAACGTATAGCAAGTTGTTTGAATGTATAAAGGGGTCAATAAAATATGTTTCAGTGTGCCATGCCTATTAAATATTTATTTCGTTTGGAAAAGAAACACACATATTGGGGATAATAATTCATACTTTAATTCAGTGTTCATTTGTGGGTAAGTTTCTTACCAGCATTACTTCATTTTAGATAAATTCTTTTCTGGCATGGAGGTTTACATTTTTGTTTAGTGATGTATCTTTTTCTATTGAAAGTGAGATGTATATACGTATCTACAACTCCTAGTTCAATGCACGCATCGATGTGATCATTTTCAAATGTGTCTGGATTTACTCTTGGGTATCGGCCACTTCAGGAACTCCAAAATAATAGTTTGTCTGATACTTTTATTGATGATTTTTTTTGATAATTTTTAATCAACGTCGTACTAGAGCAACACAACGTGCTATTGACGACGGTTTGGGATCAATCCCATAAGGAAAAGATCCTAGGACAACAACACGTAATGTTGTACCACGGTCAAACGACGAAGCAACACCTGAGCAGGAACCTCAGTCACCAAACTTCCACACCAACCTAGAGTGCCTATATAATAAGAGTGGCGACAAGGGACCAAATTTGGCCCAATGCGCATGCGCGGCAGACATTTTTCTACCAGAATCGTCTCAAAGAAGGTTGCTGGGCGAATTAATATATCATTTCAAGGAGAACAAAAAGCTTATAATTGTTATAATATGGATAGATTCGGTATAAATGAATCATATAAACGCTCAATCACATGCGTAATTGATGAGATGGATTGCACAGCGCGCTAACTTAGATTGCGGGAAACACCATGTTGTTCAAAAAAAGCTATTTACTTAAAAAGTCTTCAAATTTATCCTGACAAAACACTAAAATAATAATAAATAAACATTCTAGAACACGAAATGGAACATGAATAAGCTATATTTTCTTTTAAATTTAATATACACACGTTTTTCTCGAACACACAAAAAGTTCCCATGTTAAGTCTACGGGAGCTAGGAAAAGAACGCCTCGGGCGGTAGAAAAGGTCTCTAAGCCAATCAGAAAGTGTTTCCCGTATGTCGCCACTCTTATTATATAGGCACTCTACACCAACCCAACGATTTCCGGTCACGACAGATTTAAGGTGCATCAGCCGCCTCTACACCATACGTTTACAAACATCCATGCACTGACCCGGATTCGAACCAGAAACCTTCCGAACACTTTAATCACCAGACCGGTTGGACGGCGCTTTTAGGCCCGGTGCACACATCCGGTTTTTCAATGCGCGGCGCCACTGCGACACCGAAGCCCAACTATGCACACATAACCGTGAAATGACGTAATAATTTATTTCGCGCCATTTGCGATAAATATTCTATCGGAGAACGCGTGTTTATTTCGCTTACTTGGAGTATAAAAAGTATATTTTGAAACAGAATAGACGTTACTGGATACAATTATTTATTAATTATTATTTATATTCCATTTGTTTATGAAAACAAGGTACTTCAGATCGGAGAAGCGCGTGTGGCGAGCTGCGGCACCATGGGGAACTAGGGTACAAATTGCACGCAAGTTGGACGTGCGTCGCCGCAGCGGCGTCGGAGGCATGTGTGCACTACTCCATTGGATCGAATGTATCTCAGACCACACTTGCGTTGCGGCAGCGGCGCCGCATGCTGAAAAACCGGATGTGTGCACCGGGCCTAAAACTACAGAATAACTTTTTTTGATCCCTGATAAATGAATTTTGACCATACAGGATACAACCGTTTATTAATTATTATTTATATTCCATTTATTTCTGAAAACAAGGTACTT
Organism: Metellina segmentata; assembly: GCA_947359465.1. Taxonomy (NCBI): domain Eukaryota; kingdom Metazoa; phylum Arthropoda; class Arachnida; order Araneae; family Tetragnathidae; genus Metellina; species Metellina segmentata. The sequence goes on along the minus strand of OX375883.1, from coordinate 56,623,264 downwards.
TAGACCGGAGAAACGTGTGCGGCGAGCTACGGCGCCGCGAGGAACTGAGGTACAAATTGCGCGCAAGCTAGCCGTGCGTCGCCGCAACGTCGCCGGATTCATGTGTGCACTACTCTAGTGTATCTAACGTATCTCAGATCGCACTTGCGTTGCCGCAGCGGCACCGCACGTTGAAAAACCGTATTTGTGCACCAGGCCTTAGGAACTTTGAATGATGTGAAGAGACGCCATAGAACTTTCAACGCGTATGTATCTGGAATGCTACGTCCAACAGGAAAACGGGCAACGTTTTCCCGAATTCGACGAGACATCGAGTGGTGTGTGGTTGTGTTTGATCAGCTACTGGGGCCGTGGTAGTCCTGTTGGAAGAGTAACGGATTGGCAACTAGAGGGTTGCAAGTTTGATTCCAACGAAAAAACGTCTTGTACAGGTTGGTAAACGTTAAATCTGCCATGAACTGCATGTCCTTGCGTTTGTGTGATGTGGAGGTTTGGAGAGTTAGGTTTCAGCTCAGGTGGGACCTCGTCATCTTACCGTGGTTCAAAATGACGGGGTGTTGTACTCTGATCTTTCCCTTCGTGTTTGATCCCGGACCATCGCCAATATCCCGCTTGTGTTGCCCCAGTGCGCCGTTAATTAAAATACCTGCCGGAATGGCACGTTCAATCGAAAACACTAAACAAAGCTAGATACCTCAATGTCCGCTACGTTTACTATACTTTTGGGGGGCGTGGTGGTAAGGCTGGACGAGTAACGGATCAGTAACTGGAGGGTTGTGAGTTCGAATCCAACAAACACCGTCGTGTACAAAGGGAGCTGGTATACGTTAAATCTATAGTGGCCTCAAATTTCCTCACGTTGGCGTGATGTGGAAGTTTGAAGAGTGGGGTGCCTCGTCATCTGACCGTGATTCAAAATTATGTGGTGTTTTCCTCGGATCTTTCCGTTGGGGATTGATCCCGGACCGTCGTCAATAGCCCATTGTGTTGCTTCAGTACGACGTTAATTAAAATACCTACTTATCTTACTGTACTTTTGTCATTTGGTACTTAACTTTGATTAGAAATCTGCTGGGAACTATATTTATTGCAGCTGCCATCAACTTAACCCTTCTTTGCATAATGGTGGAAATTTCCATCGTAACATTGAATGCCCAAAAATTATATAAAAGAACAAGTTCACTTTAAGTTGATCGTGTCTGGATACCTTTTTAATGTCCATTGCATAAAAAAAATCATAGCTGTCAAAAATAAGCAAGTGTCACTATCAGTAAAACGAGCTTGAAGTTGTCATTCCGCTGTTTGTTGTAGTTGCAATAAACGTATGATTTCGTTTTTAATTTTCTTTTATTATATTTGAGTTTCTATTGCTAAAAAAAGTGAAAATGTGTGGAAGAAAGGTTTGTAACATGTGTTTCTGTTATTTTTAGAGCAATATCTGAAAAAGTTTGCGTTTAATTTAAAAAATACCACATGATACCATCATATTGTTTTTTGCTAAATTTATACTATAAATATATACTAAGATTTTTTTAACCATTTTTCCTTTAATTTTGAACATGAATTATATCACCTTGATTTATTTCACCAATAAAGAAAAAATCATGCATAGAAGGGTTAAGCTTAAAAATACACAAATGGTAGCTTTTTTTAGAGATTCAAGAAGGGTTCACAATGGACACACATGTAGCTATTTGTCAATAGGGTCAAGAACATTAGCATTTTTTCTCTTCCTTTTTTTTCCCCTTTCGCTTTTGAGGCATTTTTTGTTTTTGTGACTTCATTATGGTTTTCGTAGAACTTATTTCGTTTTGGGTCATTGTTTTACATTTTCTGTGTCTTTACGTTAATTAAATTTTCTCTGAATGCTCTTATCAATTGCAATATCGATGCCAAGACTGACAGATGAGCAAACTTAAATAAGTTTCTTACTTTTATTTCCACTGGCGAGAGCAATCCAGTTCGAGAGAGATACTTTTGAAATGGAAACATTTTCTGGAAAACGAACAAGTATTTGCTTGTTTCCCTAATGCTCTACGGCAGCGGTTCCCAAACTTTTTCAGTCACGAAACCTTTTCAGAAGCAAAAGTTTCTAATGGAGCTATAAGGAATGTTTAGTGTTTAGTTCTATATGTCTGTGTTCTATCTTAATATTTAAATCTACAAAATGATATAACAACTAGTAAAGATGTTGAAAAATGTTACAATGTTACAGTGCACCCGAAATTAATGTGAATAATGCGCCTGCTTCATACGGCAGAGTTTGTCAATGTTCGGCGTCACAGAAGTCGGTTGAATTTATTGGTCATTTAATTGGTCTTGATTTCCATAAGTTTGAATTTATTGAAACGAAACTACTTAGAAAAAGTGAACTGGTAAACTACTATAGAGGATTTTTGTTTTTTAATTGGTTCATTCAATAGTCTATCAAAACAGTAAAACCCGTAATTTTAATTAGGCTCATTTTTCGTCTAATGACGAGACACCTCGTCATTAAGAATTTGCCAATTTTCTTTATGATTTTGATATCAAGATCTGGTCAGTTTTCTTCTAATGACAAGATATCTCGTCATTAAGATACCTCTGAATTTTTTGTTGATGAAGAGATCAAAATCTGGTTAGTTTTGCTAATATTGCTCTTAGGATATTTTTTGGTCTTCAAGTCTTAAAGACCTTACCCTTACAAAAGAATTCTACAGTTCCATAGAATTCTAAAAAAAAGATTATGTGCCGAAAAACAATTTAACTTCTACAGAAAATATTTTTTTTAATTCTACAGATTTCTATAGTGGAATAAAATTTCGTGTCTATAGATTTCCATAAAGATTTCCATGGAAGAAACAAGCTAGAATTCTATAGAAATTTATTTATTTAGAATTCTATAGAGAAGTTCTTTGGAAAAGTATCGTGAAACAAAAGAAACGACTGTCTATAAAATTCTATAGAGGTTTCTACAGACATTTTTTGTAAAGATTTTTTATAGAACTTGTATAAAAACGGGATATAATTCTATAGGATTATATCGAACCAATTCTATAAAAAATTTCTAGAAGTTTTTCGAAAGGATAATAATTAATTACTTTTGTTTACCGATGTAGAGATTAAGTGAGATTCCGTTTAACTACTCAAGCCTTAAAGCCTTTTTTACGATCCTAAACTTCAGCAGAGTTCGATACAGCTTTGATTTAAAAACTTTTTGCGGCAATGCTTTTGGCACGTTTGCTTTTCGCATCGAGTTGTGGCAGACAAACTCAAACCTGCTTTGTTTGGATTATGGCAATCTCGCGGTTATTTGAAGAGTATTTTAAGTTTCGTTAACTATCAACTTTTAGACTATGCCATGCTTAAACGACTCTTAATTTCTAGAATCGATGCGATTTTTTTGGGACATTCATATCGTTACTACCACGCCAAAAGCATCAATCTGCATTTTGGCTACTATAACTGCATTTTTTTAATCACCATTTCATGTTTTATACAATGGGGAAATCGCACATCTTGATTCTTAATGGAAATGCCGATATTCATGAGAAAACAACCTTCGAGTCAAGACTAGATATTTCCCAGATCATTAAAACATTGAACACGTTCTTGTAGAAACATCAACTTCGTAGATTCGCGTCTTGGGTTTGATGGTAATGTTACTATAATATAACCATGTTCTCCATTAGACCGAAAACTAATAATTTATTAAAATTGAACAAACTCCTATACCAATTTTTCAGAAAAATAAAGATTTTATCATCATAGTAAGCATATTCCTCTGTATTTTTATGAAATTAATCTTCGTTAAATTTTTAGTTATTTTCCGCTTTGCATAAAACGGTGTTTTTTCTTGGAAATCCGTCCTTTGCGACATAAAAACCGTGCGAAAAAATACGCCAAAAGCGTTGCCACAAAAAGTCTGTATATCAAAGCTATACCCCCAATTCCTCAGAAAAAAATTAAAGATAAGACACACACACGCCTTTGAGTTTGTTTGCACCTGTTGAATATGAAATTAGCGACTTCCTACACCCACTTATGAATTCCGTAACCGATATCATTTACTGCCAAACGATTCTGTTTTCTTATCACCCACTCGTTTTTACTTGAATATTCGATCATCGTTCTGATTGAAACTCTTGTTCAAATAAGGAATTTTACTGGGAGAAAAACCTTTCTAAAAGCGTGGGTTCTAACAATTTTTTAACCGTGTCGATAATGATAAGTCTTATCAACGCAGCCGGAACTGCTGGATGATAAGGCGACAAAAGATGGGAAATTTTCTCTGAAAAGAATACGGTTGCATCAATGAGCGTAAGAATTCATTCATGATATGGAAATACACAATCACATTATTCTGACTAGGTCACATTATTCTGAGGTTAGGTATTTTTAAGTATTTAGGTATTTAATTAACATTTCACTGGAGCAACACAGTGGGCTATTGGCGATGGTCCTATATAAAACCCGAGATGAAAGATCTGAGGACAGCACCTCGAAATTTGAACTACAAAAAGATGACGAGTACAACATCTGAGCACAGCACCACGTAAATTTGAACCACAGAAAGATGACGAGTACAACATCTGAGCACAGCACCACGTAAATTTGAACCACAGAAAGATGACGAGTACAACATCTGAGCACAGCACCACGTAAATTTGAACCACAGAAAGATGACGAGTACAACATCTGAGCACAGCACCACGTAAATTTGAACCACAGAAAGATGACGAGTACAACATCTGAGAACAGCACCACGTAAATTTGAACCACAGAAAGATGACGAGTACAACATCTGAGCACAGCACCACGTAAATTTGAACCACAGAAAGATGACGAGTACAACACTGAGCACAACACCACGTAAATTTGAACCACAGAAAGATGACGAGTACAACATCTGAGCACAGCACCACGTAAATTTGAACCACAGAAAGATGACGAGTACAACACTGAGCACAACACCACGTAAATTTGAACCACAGACAGACGACGAGTACAACATCTGAGCTGGTATCCCACCCTCCAAACGTGCACAACACGCCAACGGACATTTGAGACCAAGACAGATTTAACGTGCACCTGACTTCCCCTGACACCCCCTTGTACATGACAGTCTTCAATTGCATTCAAGCACGCAATAGTCAACACTGTAGATATCATGAAAATCTCCTGGATTGAAGTTTATAAAATACATTCTAACATACGAATAATCGCACGAAATTCCCAGTACATTTTATGACTGTCACCAACTGCTGTAAACAGTTAAGGAGCCATGGCTCACACCAAACCCAATTTTTAAAAGGAAAGAAATCCGCGTCCCCGTATACAGAGGTTTCCCCGAAACCTTCCCTTATTCAGTAAACCGAACGCGTTTTCTTCCCCTTTTCACTTAACACAATTAACCTCCTGAGCCAGAGAAGAAATGTCTCCAACACAAAAAAAAAAAAAAAGGGATTTCCTATACACAGGGAAAAGAGACGGGGGAAAAAATCCCTCTCCGCTATTTCAAAAGCGAGAAAACCCCAAGACCCAGAATAACAGTTGCGGAGAATGGAGACTGAAGTGGAGGGTGGCAATCAGAAGGAGGTTGGACTGAAGCGACCACCTTCCATTTAATCTAATACAGAACGCGCGAACGATAAATTCCTCGTCGGCTGGGCTAATAAGACCGGGAGCCGTCCCTAAGTGGCCCACCCCCTGTGGGCCCTCCCTCCCCAAAAAACACCACATGTCTTTCTTTTACGAGTCTTCGGCCGACTCTGTTTTTCTTGAAGCCATTGATAACAATGGGTTTTATGACCCGTTGGTATACAATGGAGGCTTGCCATTGGGCACCGTGTTCCCTTTCAGTGGCCACAATTTGATTGGTGCAGAGAGGTGAAGTGCTTTTCCTGTGCCTAGGTGCTGTGTGCTCCCCTTCATAACAACTCGGAGAGTTGGATATAAATGCGGCTATAACAGTGCCTTGAGTAGGTCGTTCTTCTTTTCGGGAGAGGTTCCCTGCTTTTTTGTGTGTTTTTGTCCCTCCTGAACTGTTAAGTCCTTGTCAGAAGATTAGTTTGGATGTTAGGGGATTGGTATTTTTTTTGGAGTTGAAGAAGTGGGGGTGTTTTACCACCTGGTGCTCCAGGGAGTCCTGGAGGATTCAATGGGTGATGGCCATTAGAGGCGAAGGCACAGCTGCCTCGGCGGGGACCTGTCAACACTACTTTCTTGATTGGGCCCTGATCTTGACGGTAATGCCGGACGCATTGTTTGCTTTGGGGGCCCCGAATTTGCGAGTTAACTGGACTCCGAGGGGTGATTCGAATTCGTTTTATGTAGTTAGAGGGAAAAGAAGGGAGGGTTATATGCCGTAAAGGGAGGGGCGTTTCTTTGAGAAAAGGGTTCGCTCATTGTGTTGCGGGTGAAAAGAATTATTTACCGCACTGGCAAAAGTGGTGCTGGGGCTGATTCAGATCGAGTCAATTTTGGGATGAAGCATTTTAGTGATAGGAGGGAAATGAATTAAAAAACACCAATCAAGATAATTCGATCACTCTTTTCGCTCGAAAGTGAGCAATGGAGATTATTTTTTGGGATGTGAAGCATTTCAATGATCGGTGAAACATGAATTAAAAAACACCTATCAAGATAATTCGATTACTCTTTTCGATTGAAAGTGAGCAATGGAGATTATTTTTGGGGTGAAACATTTCAGTGACTGGTGATAGATGAATTAAAAAACACCAATCAAGAAAATTCGATTGCCTTTTTGAATCGAAAGTGAGCAATGGAGATTATTTTTTGGATGAAGCATTTCAGTGACTGATGAAACATAAACTATGAAACACCAATCAAGATTGTTCGATTACCCTTTTGGCTCGAAAGTGAGCAGTGGAGATTATTTTTTGGGATGAGAAGCATTTCAATGAACTGGTGAAACATGAATTAATAAAACCCCTATCAAGATAATTCGATTACTCTTTTCGATTGAAAGTGAGAAATGGAGATAATTTTTTGGAAAAATCATTTCAGTGACTAGTTAAACATGAACTATAAAACATCAATAAAGATAATTCGATTACTCTTTACGATAGAAAGTGTGCAATTGAGATTATTTTTTGGGAGGAAGCATTTCAATGACCAGTGAAATAAGAATTAAAAAGCGCCAATCAAGATAGTTCGATTATTCTTTTCGCTTGAAAGTGAGCAATGGAGATTATTTTTTGGGATGAGAAACATTTCAATGACCGTGAAACATGAATTAAAAAACACCTATCAAGATAATTCGATTACTCTTTTCGATTGAAAGTGAGCAATGGGGATATTTTTTTGGATGGAGCATTTCAGTGACTGGTTAGACATAAATTAAAAAACACTAATCAAGAAAATTCGATTGTCTTTTTCAATCGAAAGTGAGCAATGTAGATTATTTTTTGAATGAAGCATTTTAATGACTGGTGAGACAGGAATTAAAAATCATCATTCAAGATAATTCGATTTTTTCTCGCTCGAAAGTGACAATGAAGATGATTTGGGGATCAAGCATGTTGATGAAAAAAGTGAAATTAATTACGAAAAACCAATTAAGAAATAATTTTTTTCTCGAATGGAAGAGTTATAGATAATTTTGAACAAAGCGTTTTAGTGAGCATTGAGACACAAATTTAAAAAATCCAAATAATTCAATTATTTTTTCCCCTTGATAGTGAGCGACGAAGATCATTTTAGGATTTAGCAATTTAGCAGCCTGAGAGATATAATTTAAAAACACCAATTAAAATAATTGCATTACATTTTTTGTTTGAAAGTGAGCAATGAAGGTAGTTTGGGAATGAAACATTTCAGTAAGTGGAGAGAAATTAATAAGAAAAAACCAATCAAAATTTTCTAATTATTTTTTCCTTTGAAAGGAAGCAATTGAAAATAATTTTTGTATGAAGCATTTTAGTGATAGGAAAGAGATGGAAAGTTGTGATTAAAAGTATGATGAAAATGGTGAAATTTAGTGATAAGAAAGAGATCCAATAAAAATAATTCGATTACTTTTTCGCTCGAAAGTGAGCAATAAAGATTATCTTGATATGAAACATTTTAGTGATAGGAGGGACATAAATATGAAACATCAATCAAAACAATTACATTATTTAGCTTGAAAGGGAGCGATAATTTTGGGATGAAGCATTTTAATGGAGCGAATGAAAATGAATTAAAAAACACCAATTAAAACAATTTGATTATATTTTTCGCTCGAAAGTGAGCAATAAAAATACATTTGGCATGAAACAATTTAGTAACACGAATTAAAAAACACCAATCAAATTATTTTTTTTCGCATAGTGTAGATAATTTTGGGATGAAGCATTTTAGTGATTAGAGAGAGATGAATTAAAAAAACATCAATCAAAATTATTATTTTTTTACTTGAAAGTCAGCTATAAAAATAATTTTCTGTATGCTTTAAGTATTATCCAGAAACGTGGTGTAACATTGGTAACTGGGGATACAAAGATTGGATCGAGAGAAAAAAATATATTTCTATTGACAACCTAAAATTCAATTCGATTTTACGTTCCATCCTTTCCTCAAATACACGTGATTTTAAAACCCTAAGTTAGAAAATTATCCCAAGAAGCAACCAGTCTGCCCAATTCAATATGGATTATACAAAAGTTATCTTAAAACTTGAGACAGTCCTTAAAAAAGGTAGGGGAGTTGAAAGTAATGTTAGACCATGTACACATGCATCCCTATCAACAGGTTGAATGTGTGTGATAGAAACTACTTGGAACTTACTAGTACATACGTTGTTGGCAACGGATATAGGTGGTAGTACTAGTTAGGGATGCGACATCGATAGTAAAACATCGATGTTTTGAAACATCGATGTTCAAAATTAAAACATCGATGTTGATTATACATCGACCCAAAAACATCGATGTTTTTAAAATTCAGTGTATTTAAACTTTTTCCCCCATTTCTTAAAACTGGTTTAGCAACTTGTGATGCTACATCGACAGCAAAACATCGATGTTTTGAAACTTTGATGTTCAAAATTAAAACATCGATGTTCAAAATTAAAACATCGATGTTCAAAATTAAAACATCGATGTTGATAATACACCGCCCCCAAACTTTCGATGTTTTTAAAATTCAGTGTACTTAAACTTGTTTCCACATTTCTTAAAACTGGTTTAGCAACTAGTGATGCGACATCGGCTCGAATACATCGATGTTTTTTTCCAAAACATCAATGTTTAGAAATCATCGACATCGATGTCGCATCCCTACTTTTCAGACCCTTCATCCTTGGTCACTTTGGTCTAATAGTATGTTCAATTTACTGACTATGAAAATTATGCACCTTGGTTATTTTTAAAATTTTTATAACGGTACTTTTTTCATTTAAAAATAAAACATCGACAACGTAGAAACATCGACAAGTATGAACATCGATGTTACAAAAACATCGACCCCATAACATCGATGTTAAATAAATCGATGTTTTTTTGAAAACATCGATGTTTTGAAAACATTGACATCGATGTCGCATCCCTAGTACTAGTATAGATTTTCTCTGAGACTAGTAAAAGTCTCAACTGTGTTTCCAATTTGTCACAAAGTGAGCCAATGTGAGACAAACTAAAATTCCTTTATTCAAGCATCCTCTATGAAAAATGAGATAGGTCCGTTTCGTTGACAACGAAAGTTTTACGGACAGTTTCAAACCCACTAAGTTTTTATATGTCTCTGACAACGAAAAAAACAAATTTTCAGCAGTAAAGTGACTATTTTAAGGAAGTTTGAAGGAAAAAGCAAATTTTCAGTTAGTATAATTACGTACTTTTGCCACCACAATACCCTGACTGGAAATACTTTTTAAAAGGTTGAAAAGCGTGAAAAACTTTTTATCTACTACAACTACTCTTTACTCTAAGTAAATCTACTTTTTGACTACATAAGTATATCTAGAGCCTAATCTTTTCAGTGTCAAGGAATTCAATTAATTATTTTTCTTTGTGATCATTCAAGTCGTAGCACTAAGGTCTGAAGCTGTGTACCCCCCGATTTTCCAATTAAAAATTTCCCAATCTAAAGATTTTCTTTATGTCCATTTCAGAAAGTACATGCATGTCCCAAATTTAATGTTAGTGCTGAATTCGTATCAAACAAGTCACCTGATCTCAATCCAATAGAGTATGTTTGGGAGAATGCAGCCTACAAGAACTGCATAATAGTAGGGATGCGACATCGATGTCGATGTTTTCAAAACATTGATGTTTTTTAAAACACATCGATGTTTTTAACATCGGTATATTGGAGTCGATGTTTTTGTAACATCGATGTTTATACTTGTCGGTGTTTTTACGTTGTCGATGTTTTATTTTTAAATGAAAAAAGTACCGTTATAAAAATTTAAAAAATAACCTAGTTGCATAATTTTTATAATCAGAAAATTGAACATACTTTTAGACCAAAGTGGCCAAGGTTGAAGGGTCTGAAAAGGGTTGCGACATCGATGTCAATGTTTTCAAAACATTGATGTTTTATAAAAAAGCATTGATGTATTGGAACCGATGTCGCATCTCTAGTTGCTAAACCATTTTTAAGAAATAAGGAAAAAAGTTTAAATACACTGAATTTTAAAAACATCGATGTTTTTAGGGTGATGTATTATCAACATCGATGTTTTAATTTTGAACATAGATGTTTTGCTGTCGATGTCGCATCACTACATAATAGCAAAAACGAGCTCTAGTGCCCGAATGAGATTTTTCGCCATAGGAACTCTTTGACAGCCTTGTGTAAAGCACGTTATGAGGCTTAAAGTATGGTCAGAGGATAGAACATTCCCCATTATATTGCTTTTAACAAAAAAAATCGCAATTACTGAACACTATAATGTGTTCACGGAAGCATTTTTTAGATCCAAGTGGCTTCACTGGATTTCTGTGTGTCTAATGTAATTGTCTTTCGTAGATTATAGAACAGGGAAGTCGAACCACTGGTCAGACACTGACCCACGCAGGCTTTATAAATGATCCACGCGTTGATTTTTTATAATCTTATCATCATATACATAAAGAATTTTAATTATTTTCCGAACCCCTCTTTTAAAAAATATGAAGAAATACAAGTGTTGATGAAAAACTTAAAAGTGAAAAAAAAACCGCATAAATGAATTTTGTAAAATGTTTTAGATTTATTGTGATTATACATAATGCTGTTTTAAGATTTATATGAGAATATTAGGCTATTTATGACGAAACTAATATTTACAAGGGATTTAGAAATGAAAATCATGAAATATTTTCATTAATTACAAAAACACTTTCAAAACGCAATAACAGTGGAAAATATGCTTGACGTTCAAGAAAATGCAATCAAAAATATTTAATGATTATGCAGCAAATAAAACAAGCCTTTGAGGAGAGATTTAATCAACTTAAAAGTAAATTCGAAACAATGGAGTTAAACTAATTTAAGTGGCTAGGTATCCATGATTTAGAAATGGGATTAGTTGAATTTCAAAGCAGCATAGTTTGGAAAAATAAATTTAATAACTTGATTTCCAAAGTAGAAGGGGAAATGTCTGAAATTAGTGCAAATTATAATGATACCACACTAAAATTGAAAATATTAAATTAAACGTATCGGACTATTTACCAAATAATTTTATATCAATGAAGAAACTTCCTAATGCTCTTTTAACGATGTTTGTATACACATTTTCATGTGAAAAATTGTTTTCTTTGATGTATTTTGTAAAGTCTACCAATAGAAATAAACCCGGAAATAAATTGAGTGCAAAATCCGTTAAACTAATGAATACTGAATAGGAACCTAATATTAAGAAAGTATCTGACAAAAAACAACAGATTTCGCATTGAATATACTTTAACTTTATTGTACATACACATATCTGTAACTATATTTATTGTAATAAATGTTTCATATATATCTATATCTATCTATCTATATATATGTGTGTGTATGTGTGTGTGTGTGCCGACCAACCGGTCTAGTGATCAAGGTGTTGGCCTCTGGATGGGAAGGTTCCTGGTTCGAATCCAGGTCAGGGCATGGATGCAAATTGTGCTGTCCTTTGTTAGGGACAATGATGGTCCACCCACTGGGTGCCCCTTCACAAGTGACCATCACTTCTGGCCTTGTATAAGGCTACAAGGACTTCGGTCAATTCTGTACTGTATTGTATTTCTGTTTTGTATTATGTATTGTATTTGTCTGTGCAATCTGTACCCAGTCTTGCCATTGGAATTATAAAAATAATATATATATATATATATATATATATATATATATATATATATATATATATATTATATGATATGATGAATAGTGGTTAAGGTGTTAGCCTCTAGATCGGTAGGTCCCGGTTCGAATCCGGGTTCGGGCATGGATGTTTGTAAGCGTATACCAGCTCAGGTGTTGCTTCGTCATCTGAACATGGTTCAAAATTACGAAGTATAAATTGTTAGGAGCAATGATGGTCCTTCCACTGGGTGCTCCTTCACAAGTGGCCATCACTTCCGGCCTTGTAGTGGCCAATGACTTAGGTCAAATGTGCCCGCCATTAAGAAAAAATTTCTTAAAAGGAAAAAAATAACTTAAACAACAAGCAAAAATCATGCATAAAAAACAGGAAATCTTATTCAAGGAAAATAAATAAAGAAAATTCCAAAGTCAACGGTTGTCTTTGAGACAACCAAAAAGCCATACTAGTTTAGAAAGAAAATCCAAGTTATTTTGAGAGCTTTCAACTTATCAGCTCTCACAGATGATGGAGCTGAGAAACCATTACTTTAAGGATTTTGTGGTGGCAGTGTCTGTTTTTGGCAGTACTTTAGCACCAATGACAGTACTTTTGCAGAGAAGGTTTCACCAAATGCCTCGGACTTGTGATATCACAGTGAAAAACTAGTGTATGAGATCACCTTCTCGGCCGCAGATGCTAAGAGCACTGGTTCTAAGATGGAACGTTCTAGTAATGCCGAAAATGAACCATGGCCTGCGAAAAAGTGTACCAGCTTTGAATTCTGGTAAACAAGGTCGGTTGAAATCTTTGGAAAGATTTGATGCGTGTATCTCCTTTTGGTAGAAGTATCCCATTCAGCTTGTTATTGGTTTAAGAACAATGTATCAATAGAATTTAATCACTTGCACCTAGGCCACTTTAAACTGGTTGTTTGGTGAGAAATTCCATTTTCTGCAGACTTCCCAAAAAAATATGTTTGCTCGTTTCCCTCAATGCCCGCGTGAGCTTTAACACAATACATGTTAACTTGGGGTATTTCAGTGGCTTCAAGCAATTTTTCCTTGACCTCATTGACGATCTGGTTGGGGGAGAAGAGATTAACAAGAGCGACTATATTTGATGCACCGTCTGTAATGATGTTGACTGCTCTCTGAAACACAATAGAAGACTGCTTCCTTAAGAGCAATCAGTTTTGCTTGGTATACAGAGTTGCAAAGATGTAGGGTTCTGGCCCAACTGTTACAGATTGCGAAATCAGAGTAACGCATTAACAATAGGAGGAATGCGAGTTCGAAACTGTTCCATCCAAAGACCACCGCTAACAAGGGGATGGTGCACGTTCAATCTGCACGGCCTACAAAGTCCTCACGCTGGCATGGCGTGGAAGTTTGGACACTGGGGTGCCAACTCAGGTGTTTACCAAGTCATCTGGCCCTGGTTCCAGATAAGTAGGTATTTTGATTAACGTCGCACTGGAGCAACACAACGGGCTATTGGCGATGGTCCAGAATCAACCCCCAAAGGGAAAGATCCGAGGACAGAATGTAATTTTGAACCACGGTCAGAACCACGAGCCCCCACTCTCCAAACCTCCACACCACACCAACATGAGGACATTGAAGGCAGTGACACATTTAACGTGCACCATCTCCCCCTGTGTATTACCGCCTGTGCTTGAATTCGACCTCATAACCCTACGGCAACTAATCCGTTACTCTTCCGACCGTGCTACCATGGCCTGCTACGAAGGCGGAGGAAATGAGGTAAGAGGTGAGTGTAAAATAAGAGGGTGGACAGATCACCAAATGCGCCACGACGTACTGATGCCCGTGTTTGCTTAAAGAAATTAACCACCTCCTAAGGAAGTGCACCGACCAACCGGTATAGTGGTTAAGGTGTTAGCCTCTAGATCGGAAGGTTCCTGGTTCGAATACGGGTCCGGGCATGGATGTTTGTAAGCGTATAGTGTAGAGGCGGCTGGTGCACCTTAAATCTGTCGTGGCCGAAAGTCCTCACGTTGGGTTGGTGTGGAAGTTTGGAGAGTGGAGTGCCAGCTCAGGTGTTGCTTCGTCATCAGACCGTGGTTCAAAATTACGAGGTGTAGTCCTAGGATCTTTCCCTTAAGGGATTGATCCCGGACTGTCGTCAATAGCCCGTTGTGTTGCTCTAGTACGACGTTAACTAAAATTACCTTACCTTACCTAAGGAAATACATATATTTATGAAAACAAGGGCATTGAATCGCCTAGAAAATAAGTAACACTGAATTAAATCCTAGTCTATGAAGAGGTTAATATGAGCCGCATAGATCATTAATGCTCCACAAGGTTCTGATGCCCGTGTTTGCTTAAATAAAGTAACCACCTCCTAAGGAAGTGCATATATTGATGAAAACAAGGGCAATGATTCGCCTAGAAAATAAATAACACTGTATTAAATCCTGGTCTATAAAGGGGTTAATATGAGCCGCATAGATCATTAATGTATCACGAGGTTCGGATGCCCGTGTTTGCTTAAAGAAATTAACCAAATCCTAAGGAAGTGCATATATTGATGAAAACAAGAGTACTGAATCGCCTAGACAGTAAGTAACACTGAATTAAATCCTGGTCTATGAAGGGGTTAATATAAGCCGCATAGATCACTAATAACCCACGAGGATTTGATGTCCATGCTTGCTTATAGAAAGTAACCACCTCCTAAAGAAGTGCATATGTTGATGAATACAAGAGCACTGAATCGCCTAGATAATTAATAACACTGAATTAAATTGCGGGTCTATGAAAGGTTTATTATGAGCCGCATAAATCATTAATGCGCCACGAGGTTCGGATGCCCGTGTTTGCTTAAAGATAGTAACCACCTCCTAAGGAAGTGCATATATTGATGAAAACAAGAGTACTGAATCGCCTAGACAGTAAGTAACACTGAATTAAATCCTGGTCTATGAAGGGGTTAATATAAGCCGCACAGATCACTAATAACCCACGAGGATTTGATGTCCATGCTTGCTTATAGAAAGTAACCACCTCCTAAAGAAGTGCATATGTTGACGAATACAAGAGCACTGAATCGCCTAGATAATTAATAACACTGAATTAAATTGCGGGTATATGAAAGGGTTATTATGAGCCGCATAAATCATTAATGCGCCACGAGGTTCTGATGCCCGTGCTTGCTTAAAGAAATTAACCAAATCCTAAGGAAGTGCATATATTGATGAAAACAAGAGTACTGAATCGCCTAGACAGTAAGTAACACTGAATTAAATCCTGGTCTATGAAGGGGTTAATATAAGCCGCATAGATCACTAATAACCCACGAGGATTTGATGTCCATGCTTGCTTATAGAAAGTAACCACCTCCTAAAGAAGTGCATATGTTGATGAATACAAGAGCACTGAATCGCCTAGATAATTAATAACACTGAATTAAATTGCGGGTCTGTGAAAGGGTTATTATGAGCCGCATAAATCATTAATGCGCCACGAGGTTCTGATGCCCGTGCTTGCTTAAAGAAATTAACCAAATCCTAAGGAAGTGCATATATTGATGAAAACAAGAGCACTGAATCGCATAGAATTTAAGTAACCCTGCCTTAAATTCCGGGTCTATGAAAGGGGTTAATTTTAGCCGCAAAGACAAATAAGGAGAAATTAATATAAATATATATACTCCTAAACGCATTAAAAATGACTGATAACCAA
The DNA here is from genome assembly GCA_947359465.1 of Metellina segmentata. Lineage (NCBI taxonomy): Eukaryota > Metazoa > Arthropoda > Arachnida > Araneae > Tetragnathidae > Metellina > Metellina segmentata. The sequence continues at coordinate 56,607,307 of OX375883.1, read as the reverse complement.
ATTATCCAGTTCTTTGAGTTCAGACAGGCGCATATCAATAAACCTTTAATTCCTCCTAGTCGAAAATTATACAAATCGACCTGCCTCACCCAACTAATCGGCGAACAAAACAACTTTAAATACCCATTTATTTTATTATAATGAACGACCTTTTTGAGTGGGGGGGTGTCCAGAGATGTACATACCTCTCCGACGGAGAAATAAATGTTTTTTTCCCTGCCATCCCGCATTAAAATTCATCATTGTAGCAAGCTTAAAAACCATTACGGAGGCCCGACGAGTAAAACAATAACAAGCGCTTATTTTTTTATAATCGCAAGAACGACAGTTTGTTGGCATCGGGCCCTTGTTCCCCTCTTTTTAATAAAAAAAATTCAACTTCCCGAGTTGGCAACGGTGGAGGAACAGAAAAACCATCGATCAGTCCCAAGAAGAGAACTGAAATCAGGACCTAGGTTTGAACACAAATGTAACCTGTCTGCGTGTTGGCTGTTTCCTACATTGACCTGCATAGCCGATCAGGTTCGATTTTTTCCCGTTTTTCTCCCGTTTTTTCCTCTTTTCCTCTGGATCCGAGAGGAGCTCTTTTTTTTTTTTCGTTTCCTCGTTTTGTTTTGTTAAATATTATTCTTTGGGAAATTCGATTTCTTTCACTTGATTTACCGCTGTGGATGTTTCCTGTTTTTGCCGAGAGGCCTTTTCCGGGATCCAGATTTACTGACGGGGGGAAACTGGGGGGTCGAGTAGGCCGCCTTAATTTATTCATGGTAATCAGGCAATTAATTTCGTTCAGGGAGTGTTTTTTTAAGTAATTCCTTACGATACGGAATGGGGGAGAAGGCATTGATTGATCAGTTGTTTTTTTGTTTTTAATTGCTTTGGGATTTTAGCAAAAAAAAATTGTAAGAAAATTTGGAATTTTTTTTTTTGTCTTTTAATTCTACGGCTAAAAAAAATAAATATCTTATCTTTCTACGTGTGTGTTTAAAAAATAGTTAGATGCCGATTTTCCAATCGGTTAATTTGTTCTGAAAGCAAAGTCACATTTGACTTTTCTGACTGCAAACCATCGGCTTCCATGAAAAAAAAACACTTTTTTTTGCTATAAAATGAATGGGAAGAAATATCTCTTTCAAAGTTCCACATATTTGCATTTAAAAAAACCAGCTGTGCCCTTCTCTCTTCTCAATTCCATGAACCATGGGGCTCATACCATTTTCTTTAATTACCATTTAAACAAAGTTTAAGAAGTTTGGTCTCATTTTCAGTTACATTTGTTTCAGAACAAAGAAGAAATGTTAATTTAATTGGGTAGGTAGTTAATTAACGTCGTACTGGAGCAACGCAACTGACTGTTAGGATAAATCCCTAAGGGGTTATTTTTTACAAAACGAAATGTCTAACTTTAACGAGCAGGAAAGATGAAATTTTGCATTATTACATACAAAGAACTTTTGAATAAATTTCTATAGGAGGATATTAAGATTCATAATTTTCTAATATATATTTCTGTGTGAAAATAGCATTTAAAAAATTTACTTCTAAAAGAAACATTACATTAATTTTATTTAGGTTCCCTAAAATTAACACGATAAAAAAAATTTCAGCATAATAGGAAGACATTCAGAAAAGACGGACAAAGGTCTGGAGGGCAAATCTCTCTCTCTCTCTCTGTATATATATATATATATATATATATATATATATATATATATATATATATTATATTAAACGTGTATGTTTATTCTCCATACAAATCTACACCATTTAACCAATCCACACCAAATTGGATCTACCCATATTTTATAACACAAAGGAAAACATTGGCTATTTCTTTCTTGTCTTCAGATCAATCTGTAGCCCTAAAAATTGGCACACAGATAGTCCTAAAAGAACCCCTCGAAGCCCCAATTTTAAAATCTAAAGTTTGTTTTCCTGAAATAAACGATATGGGTAAGGAAACACGTTCTACAGGGTTTGTGTATTAGTTGACGCAGGGAAATGTCGCGGTAGTAAACACGTTCTACAGGGCTTGTATATTAGTTGACACAGGGAAATGTCGCGGTAGGAAACACGTTCAACAGGGTTTGTGTTTTAGTTGACACAGGGAAATGTCGCGGTAGGAAACACGTTCAACAGGGTTTGCGTATTAGTTGACACAGGGAAATGTCGCGGTAGGAAACACACTCTACAGAGTTTGTGTATTAGTTGACACAGGGAAATGTCGCGGTAGGAAACACGTTCAACAGAGTTTGTGTATTAGTTGACACAGGGAAGTGTCGCGGTAGGAAACACGTTCAACAGGGTTTGTGTAATAGTTGACACAGGGAAATGTCGCGGTAGGAAACACGTTCTACAGGGTTTGTGTATTAGTTGACACAGGGAAATGTCGCGGTAGGAAACACGTTCAACATGGTTTGTGTATTAGTTGACACAAGGAAATGTCGCGGTAGGAAACACGTTCAACAGGGTTTGTGTATTAGTTGACACAGGGAAATGTCGCTGTAGGAAACACATTCTACAGAGTTTGTGCATTTGAGTCGGTCGCGCTGATATTTGAAACCCGAGCAACGCCGGGTAATTCAGCTAGTTTAACATAAAGTACTCCACGCTATCTATTCGTCATCTGACCGTGGTTCAAAAATACGAAGTGTTGTTCTCAGATCTATCCCTTAAGGATTAATCCCGGGCTATCGCCAATCTCATTGCGTTTCTCCAGGTCAAAGTTAATTAAAAATATCAATACCAAACTACCTATACTGAAATTCCAGAAGCATTTAGACCAAATGACTTGAAATATGGTATCTGTGGTTAAATATTGGCACTCGGTAACACTGCAAATGCGATTCGAGTCTGCAAATTGTAGGTGGCGCAGGTTTGATTCCTGTCTGGGAGTATTACTCTCTTCTATGTCAGCATAACTTTCTTCGTATGTCCACTACTTGTCTTGTGAATGGCGCATCGTGACCAAGATTGGCACTTGCGAAATAAAAAACTGAAATAAGAGTCGAAAATTTCTGTTGTCATGAAAGAATGTTGTCCATACAAAATTCGATATGAAATCAGCTTCTTATGCAAATATTATTTATATAAATTTGTTATGGACTTGTTACTTACTACAAGGTAATTGTAATCACAATGGTAGATATTTTTTTCAATGGTAGAACACTGGTATTCACAATGGTAGAAGTTTTTCGACCCATTTCAAGAGATTGCTCAATTTAGCCATATTAAAACAAAATCAACTAAGGGGCCCGCCCCTTACTCACTAAAGCTCGCCAACCCCCGGAGGATTGCTTTGCAATCATCATTTTTTAGCTGCGCGAACCTATGCTCGCTTCGCTCGCATCAATGAAGACATGTGTCCTAGCAGAAAGGATTTACAAAATAGGATACTGCAAAAAAATATTTTTCAAACCTAAATTTGCTGTATTACAGAAAATATAAACAGTACCCTGAAATCAGAATTAAAATGAAAACCTTGAGCAAATATTGAGTCGAAATGTGAGCGCCGTTTTGGAAATTGAATACCCAGTATGTTGTTTGTGTACATTTCCAGCGCTCTCGAGTCACCCACACTTTTTCATTGAGTTTGTTGTCGAAAGTTATAGTGCAAGCGTCTTGTTTAACTATAATTGTCGGCCCCGAAAAGGACGTTTTTTAAATGGCACTGAAATGATCCTCCGCTTTCTTTGATTTCTAATTATAAACTGCAACAGCTCGACTAAAAATTTTTTTTTCAATAAAATTTCATCCGATAACGCTATAAATTCAATTGAGGCGCGTGGCTTCGTGGTAAATAAACAATCGTACAATGTTGCCAAAACGCGATAACAAATAACGTCTTTTTTGAGTGCCACGTAAGAGAATTGTATATATATATGGCTCATGTGTGTCGTGACTGTCTGTAGGTGGTCCAGAACTACGATCATAAGGATTTATATACACTCTATAACAAAAAAATAAACGCACCTAGAAGGAGTAGTCTGATTGCCATAAAAAATGGTGGAGGTGAAGAACATACATAGAAGAACAAAAGATTCAAATTTCAGAACAAATGAATGATTTACTTCAGAGTTAGACCGTTACAAAGGGAGGAGGTCGATAAGGCGTTGGTCCACTTCTGGCCTGGATGCAAGCTGTCACCCGGCGTGGCACAGACTAAAACAGTTCCCGATGGTATCCTGCGGAATTTCTTGCCAAATTGTCTTCACCTGTCAGACTAAATGGTCACCATTCCGGGATGGTTGCAATCGCCTTCGCATAACGTCCCAAGTGTACTTTATGGGAGGGAGGTCAGGAGACATAGCTGGCCAAGCAAGTGTTGGGAAAGCTTGAAGACAAATCATAACAACTGCGAGCGGTCGGGTATTATCTTGTTGAAAAGTAAGTCCGGGGTGTCACAAAAGGAACGGTAACACAACCGTTCGTAGAATGTCGTCTACATACCGCTGTCTTGTAAGTGTGCGAGAAATACTACCAAAGGGGTCCGGCTATCAAAGGAGATGACACCCCAGACCAAAACGCCCCTGTTGTTGGCATGTGTGGCGTACGATAGAAAGTGCGGGATCCCCACGCTGCCCTGGACGTCTCCAGCACTATTCATTTACGAAGCTACTTTGTCTGTTTTCATGTCACGGAAGTTAGAGAGTGAGGTGCCACCACAGATGTTGCCTCGTCATCTGACTGCAATTCAAAATTGCGTGGTGTTGTCTTCTGATCTTTACCTTATGGGATTGATCCCGGACCGTCGTCAATAGCACGTTGTGTTGCTACTGTAGGACGCTAATAAAAAATTACCATTTACAAATATTTCCATCTATATATTTTCTAATAGATATGATTTTTTTTCTATTTCAATTTCATTAATACAAGCCTAAATCCTGATGTACCCGTTACCTTTTAAAAAGTTATATATATATATATATATATATCTTTTTTTTGTAAAAAAAAGTTTGAACAAATTACTTTTAACAAATATCTTTTTAAATATTTTCCCCAACTTAGAAACAATTCATCTTTTTTGTTTGAAATGTTTTGATTATTCTATTTGTGCTGCAAACTTTTATATGAAAGAACGCTGCAAGAATCAGAAAATACGAAATCATTATAAGGAAATGTTGATATGGGCATAGGATATAGGTTCCCAATTTAAAGAGCTTGTCAAAAGTAATAAAATGGATATAAATACATTTTAATAAGTCACAAGCCAAATCACGACAAAATAACTAGGCTTCCGCGACTCCTTTAAATAAGGACTGCATGTATAGTGAGACATGTACTGAATTGCGTATCACGAACAGTTGATTGCTAGTTCGAAACTAAAGGAGCTAAAGACCGCCGGGAACAGCTACACTCTTCGTTTATGAGCGGTGGCAACGGCCTTGGTGATTTGTTTGGCGAACTTCTAAAGTCGCCAAAGTAAGAATTTTTTCAAAACTCTTTTTTTTTTCTTTCAAATATATATATTTTACAACGGAAAATGGAAGCTTAAAAATACATTCGAGAACGTTTTAAAAAGTATATATATTTTTTAAAATTTCGCAAAAAATAGTAAGTTTAAACACATTTCAGAATACATTTGTGAACCAAGAGAAAAACTAAGCTGCGAATGTTGGGTAAGAATATCCTGAAACTTATCAATTACTCTAAATACAGTAGGCTGTTTGAAAGGAAAAAGATTTTTTAAAGAAAAAAAAGCAAGAAATAATACAATCTGATACATCAAAACTGTTCCGAGAAAAAAATTACTAAACAAGAATATTCCACAAATGACGAAAAACAGTATATGTCAGAACTCTGCAGTGAAAAAAAATACAAAAAAAATAAGAATTTCACAACTGTAGAAATACAAATAAATTAACCAATGGTATCAAAGAAAAAATCTTAAAAGGACCAATGCAATCAAAGGATATTTTAAAATCAAAATAGCCAATGGAAGCAAAGAAAAAATTTCAAATAAACCAATGAAATCAAACGATTTTAACAGATTTTGGAAGAACTTTCTAGAACATTCAAAATGAAAATTGAAAGTTACCGTTTGCCGAGGTTGCCATGAAAACCACAATAACCGTAGAGACATATGGATTGCCTTAATCTACCGTAATTCGCTACTAGAAGTACGCCAGAAAAATGGCCAAAACCGTTGCCACCGCTCTTAAACGTAGAGTGTAGCTGTACCGACCGCCGTGTACGTGGGGACTGGTGCACGTTAAATCCAAATTTTCTTTTAGTGTTTAGAGGCAAGAGAGAGAAGTGTCGTTATTTTTTAATTAAAGTGGTTGGACCTAAAGAACATTTTGCAGATAAAAGACGATTGAATTTCAACCGGTTAAAATGCTCTGGCAGTCTCAAATCACACGATTCGTATGATTTTTTTTATTAAGGGATGATCTTCCAGGCGCGTCATAGTAATGGTTCTTTGACGTTAGGGATGAGTTTATTCATAACTCACCTCAGCTCCATCATGGGATACGGACTCTACGAAGGGTTTAGGGTAAACAAATTTCCCACAAAGTTAAAGATGACTACATGAGAAAAGAAATAACTTTTTTTGTGATGCAAAGCAGATATTTTGAGCTATGAAATGCACACACAGTTGTTAGTCTAAAACAATTTTTCCAATGAGGTTTTGGAGACAAGTGACTGGACTTAAGGTATTCGGACCCGTTGGAGGCCCTTTTTTTTTAAATGCGGTATAGAAACATTTTAATGATATTTTTATGTTTAGTTGTTATTAAAAATAGCATTGGACTAGGAATATTTAAATTATATATTAATATTTTTATAAAACCTATAATGAAAATTTAAGGAAATTGTCAAAAACTTCAAATATGATACAGGAAAATCTATTTAACCAATTTGAAAAATGATGCTTCCAAAATAAACTACATGCATTTTTCTAGTGAATGAATTACAATCAAAAGGATATTTAATAAAACAAAAATTCGACAAGCGGTCGAAAAATGAATGCAAGCTGTTTGACAGTTTTACAATCAGATTTCTTAAATAAATGGCCATAATTTGAAAACTCTTCAATTCATCATAATTACTATAGTTCATTCACTAGACAACATTATAAAGAACATGTTCCCAAAGTTTTACGAGAATCCATCCATAGCTTTTTGTGTTATAACATTTAAAGTGAAGAAATAATACAAAAACATTAATTTAGAGCAAAAGCAGTTTGAAGTGTATCGTTTGCTCTCTCTTGCTTTTACTGTTTGTGTAAACAATTTTGTTCTTCACTTCTCTTTAAAAATGTTCACACTGTTTTCAAAAGAAAAACCATTTACAAATTTGAGAAACCTTTCTAAAATTATATTTGCAAAAAAAAAAGTAAGTTTTAAATTAGAATTTTGAAGGTTTTTGGTCTTTTAATGGCCATTTCCGATGGTTTCCAAACCTACTTCCGGTTTTCCCGCCTTGATTAAAATCGTAATATCTCCGTAACTAATTAACTTAAAGAAAAATCAAACATACTTTGAAAAGTCAAATAAATACTCTATTAAATAAGATCAAAAACAGCTTTTTGAATATTTGGTCAAAAATGACATTTTCAACGTGTTCGGATACTTTAAGTATCGTTGTTTTTATGGGGAAAGAGGTTAGGCCCAAGGTAAATTTTACGCATCAAATTCGATTGATTTAAACCACTTGCTTGAGTTCAAACTCCCTGGAAGCCACAAATCACACTATTTATTTGATTTTTTTTCTTGTAAGGGGTGAACAGTCATAGTGCTGTGTAGCTGGTTCATTGATGTGTAAATGAGTTTTGATGGGGCAGGTGGTAACATAGTGATCCCGGTCTGCTTCCATGCCACAGATGCAGAGGTCACAACAGAGGATATTCATCTGAAATAAATGCTGCAAATGAGGCGCTGTCTGCGATCTTGTGGAAAATCCGAATACTCTCCAAAATTGGTGGAGTTATACCATTTCTCTTACCAGCTATACACTGCGCGTTAAATCAGGCTTTTTGTCTTTATATAGTGGGCGCTATAAAAATGCAAATCGCCCGGCAATGGATTGCCAAAAAAATACGTTTGTACCGTCTAGAGTTTTTGTAATCTTCTCCCTTCTTTCGTCCCAACAGTTGTCGTTGAGGGACAGTTAATGAAGAGGGGGTTGTTGTGTACCCCTTAAAATCAATCTGGAAGGCAAGGGGATCGTTCCGATAGATAGTACTAGATTTACAAGGGGTGGTCAGTGGTACAGGTGTTGACTTCTGATTCCGAGCCATAACTACGAAGATTTCAAGAATAAATAAAGAATATATCAATATAGGTGGTTCTTCAATAAGACATTTCATAATGATTTTGAGCTGGATTTCATAATGCTTTATGCGAAACATTTAAATTAAATTTATGTGAAGTATTATGTTGCAAAGCATTTAAATTAACAAAATTCGAAACCTATCAAAACAGAAATAAAATACAAACGAACTAAGAAAGCAAAATGACTCACTAGAGTTGGAAATTGTGAAAAGGGACGTAGTTAAATGTATAATTAAAGGCATAATTTTGATAAAAATTAATAAAAGTAATTTAAAATGCAGTGTCTCCAAAATGCAAAAGCCTACTTCAGCTAACAACACAGATATTCATTGGTTTAAAGATATTGTTATTGAAAGCTGGATTTCAGATACATACACACACTATATGGAAGAAAGTATTTGAACACTGCATGTTTTACAGGAAAAGAGCTTTAGTATTCTATTTATAAACGGGTAGGGGCTCTTCTTTTGTTTGTATTGCAGCTGAAACACGTCGAGGCATACTTTCTACAAGTTCTCTGTAAGTCTGGGCAGGAATACCTCGCATGCCTTTGCAATGCTGTGAGAAGAGATTGTTGTGAAGATGGGCGTGCTTGGCAGTGTCGTACTCGTCACTTCAGTTTGTCTCACAAGTGGTCGATCGGATTGAGATCGGGGCTCTAAACAGGTCAGTCAAGCAAATTCCCCTAGTTTTCATGAAACCAGTCCAGCACACGTTTTACACATGGAGCTCGAAGTTGTTGGAAGAAACAACCAGCGTCACCCTAGTATTGCCATAGTGTAGGCAAGGCCGAACAATCCAAAACGTGTCGATGTACACGTCAGCGTTCATGGTACCAGGTACATAAAGCAATGGGTCGAGGAAAAACCAGGAAAAACAACCTGACACTAAGATGGATCCTCGTCAGAATTTCTGCAGTGTCCAAATACTTTTGTCCATATACTGTGTGTTTAAATTCAATCAATTATATTTGGTCATAAAATCTAATAAAGACTTCTTTAAATATTCTTGCTGTACTGCCAATTAGACATACAAAAACAGATTTTTAAAATAATGGTAACCACCTTTATTTGAGAAGTGTATTGTATTTCATTTTTCCTAGCCGACCAACCGTTATAGTGGTTAAGGTGTTAGCCTCTAGATCGGAAGGTTCCTGGTTCGAATCCGGGTCCGGGCATGGATGTTTGTAAGCGTATGGTGTAGAGGAGGCTGGTGCACCTTAAAATTGTCGTGGCCGAAAGTCCTCACGTTGGGTTGGCGTGGAAGTTTGGAGAGTGGGGTGCCAGCTCAGGTGTTGCTTCGTCATCTGACCGTTGTTCAAAATTACGAAGTGTTGTCCTCGGATCTTTCCCTTAAGGGACTGATCCCGTACCTTCGTCAATACCCCGTTGTGTTGCTCTAGTACGACGTTAACTAAAATTACCAAATTACGATTTTTCCTATACCACAATTAATTCATTACAAAAAATTATCCCCTCTCTGAGACTAGATTAACTATTTAACTGGGACTGTGGTTAAATACAGTATCAATTAAAGCTGTGGTGCCAAACCATTTTTCAAGTACTTGAGTTTTATTCAGAGAATAGTACAACAAATAAATTATATTTCTCCACTTTTCCGATTGCTGGAACAAAATTTCTCTTTTATTGAGTTTCGAATACATTAAATGTTGTGAGTGTATTTTTTAATCTAAATTTATCAAAACGATAAAAAATATTTTTTAGCAGCTTTAACGCATTTACACTCAAACTCATTCAAAAATGAACAGAAAATAATACAGATCATATTAATTAGCTCGTATACCGTAAAGGTTCGTAGATTCGTTAATTAGTATTGATAGAGTTCCTATTAAATCTTTCCAAATTCTATATCAAGTTAGATCTCTAATGGAATTCGATTAGGCACAGTTGTATGAAACTAAATCCATAGGAAGAATTCTTTGATGTTATACTTATGAAAGTACCAAAAATGTCCAACATTCTGAAGTGTTGAGTGAGACGGTTTTCGATGAAAGATATATCACATTACTAAGAATATTAACAGAAAGTCATAAAAATATTCAAAAATACAATACAGTATGAATTAATATAGAGAGCTCTGTAAGCTTTGTAACATTTTAATATTAACTGCAATGCAGTTTCATTATACTTCTGTAAATCTTATTTTCTGTATCCGTAAATTTTAATCAATATATCTTACAAACAATCTTCAGCACACATTTCATACACAACAATACAATGATTTAATTCAAAACTGCATTTTTTAATTATGTAAATATACAGCAGAGATATTTCTGAAGCTCATGAAGTTTATTTTTTTTTTGCCTTTTCAATTGCTGATTTATATACTGTAAGCTTGTTTAGAGTATTTTCGAAGAGAAAATCACATTATTTTGATTTTTTTTTATCTATAAAAAATATTTCTGATACAAATAAAAACATTTATCGCGGTTTTCAAAACTATTATTACATACAATTTCTTCAGTATCTACCTGAAATCGTGTTATAGGAAGAATATTTTAAAATCTAAAAGACCGGCTTTAACAAATTGAAGGAACTGTTACAGTTCAGAATGCGAATCTTATTCTGAAGCGTATTGCCAGATTCAAACTATTAAATAGGCAATATCTACAAATCTTTATCTATTGCCAATATGAAATCGGTAATTATTGAAGACTTTAAAATGGAATAAAAGCTGATACGATGAGAATACACACCTTTTTAAAGATATATATCTAAATATTATTTATCCTCAGAACGATAGATTTCCGGTTAGTGTGGTTTCCCCATATATATATAATGATTAAATAACCACTTGTTAAAATAAACCTACAACAGATTCTTTTAATCGAGAAGGCCAAAACTGATTAGAAGGCACACAGGGACGAATGCATGTTACAGAACGGATATAAGCGTGACAACCCCTCAGAACTAAAAACATCAGAATACACCATTAACCGTTCGACGAAAGTTTAATGGCGGTACTGCACATTTGGACCAATCATAAACGAGTGGAAAATAGGGTTAAGATAATGAAGGTCATTTTGAGCTTTTGGAGTGCAAGAGACATATTTGGCTAAAGGTAGGTAGTTAATTGCCGTCTCAATGGAGCAACACAAAGGGACTCTCTTGGAGACAGTCTGGGATCAATCCCAAAGGGAAAGATCCACGGAGAATGCCACGCAATTTTGAACCACGGTCGGGTTAAACGAGCAGTTTTTTCCCATTAAACGCAGTCTCTGAAGATGGAGGTATGCTACCATGTAATAAAAAGTATAAATAACATATTGCTACTTTCAAAAAAGGCCTAGTTTATAATAATGCAGATTACCAACACTGTTCTGTCATTTAATCTTAAATTTCTATATTCCCGTTATCACTGATTTTAAACTATAGATCCGTCATTTAACCTAAAATTTATACATTCCCGTTTATCACTGATTTTGTAACATGGTAGCCTATAGATCTATCGAAATAGATATCGACTTTTTTTGGGTAACTATGTAGTTAAATTTTGTGGATAATGACGTTTATAAGACGTTTTGACCGAATGCCAGATTTTTGCGGTGAATCGAAAAATTTACTTTGAGTAATTAGTTGCATGGTTGAGATATAAATTTGTATGTTTTGAGTTGCTCTACAAAAATCAAGTACTGTCCCTCTTCTAATACGTATCTAACAATAAATTATTAAGTAGATCTTACAAAATGTGTGTTGCTATATTGAATATCTTAGCGTTGTGAAATTTTCAAGTAGAGTAGTTTTGTTTTACCTCTACAAAACACATAACTAAATAACTACATCTATGAATTAACATAATTCTTGGAAAGATTCTATCTGTTAAGATAATCAGGATGTGTAATACGTCATACAGAGAGGAGTGCTGGTTACAGAACGAATATATGCGTGAAAACATCATGTATATTTAAAAAAGATGTCTTTAATTTTATACACTAGAAGCTGAATAACCCGGCGTTAAACGAATTTCAAATATGACCGCGACATTTTCCTGCGTTAATCAAATACACAAACCCTGTAGAACGTGTTTCCTTCTTCATGACCAATTACTGCAGGGAAAAAACTTTAGATTTTAAAATTGGGGCTACGAGGGGTCACTTCTAGGACTACATGTGGCACACATGTATATATATATATATATATATATATATATATATATATATATAATATAAAATACAAGTATTACAAAGCTCAAAAGGCTATTTGGCAACGTTGCGAAACATCTGAGGAAAAAGAGACACAACTTGGTTTGTTTGATGCAGCAAAAACTCTTGTATAAAGAAGGGAAAAAGATAATTCGTATATAAGCTACAAAAACTAGGGACACAAAAACAATTTTAAGAGCAGTTACAAAGAAATGTACTTTCGTTTACAGTAATGAAAATATTTTCAATAAACTTATAAATAGGGATTTGAATAAAACTAATCTTTAATATTCATTTTTAATGGAATTACACATTAATTTTAATAGTTGAATTAAATTTTAATTTTTCTTTTTTAATTTATTATTGCAATTAAAAAATTTCCATAAATAATCAGGTTTACAGAAATACTCATAAATTTGTATTAGTTAATAACTAAATACCTGTAACATAAAAGAAAAAGGATTTTTCAATTCAATTAATCTTTAATTTTCATTTTTAATAGAATTTAAAAAAATATATAATACGTTCCTTCAAATTTAAATTTTACTTTTTTACTTATTATTATTTAAAAAGATGCTATACTAACCAAATTCACAGAAATGATCAAACACCTATGCCCCTAAATATCGGTAACATTTTAAGATGTTTTGTTATGTAGCACATATTGATTAGTTTAGTGATTTTTTTTTACTAATTGAGTTAGGTGTCGCTCAAATTTACCAGTATTTAAGATAGATAAAGGGTTAAAATAAGCAATTCATTGATGAATTCTTAATTTGCTAATTTTTTAAACTGAAAAAAAAAAGTATTTTTATTCTTAATGCTGCAACGATTTTTGTAATTATGTTTAATATAAGCAATGAACATTAGCTTATTTATTTTCTTCCATCTTTAAGATTCAAAAATCTTTTCAGTGGATAGAATATGAACCCCCGTGGATACAATATGATCCCATTGTCTTTTCTATAATAAAAATGCGTTTCCTCACAAAAATATATATATATATATATATATTTTTTAAGTGATTAAAAACCAGTTATTTTAATCGTTTCATAAATTATATTCGGTGAAACTGGCCCTCGTGTTGCACAAATGACCATACATTAATATACCAGCCCAAACTATAAATTATATTAACCGTAAGTGACACGAGATTAACTATGAGAATAGTATTGTTTTTCCCCAAAGCACACGTAATGACAAAATAACCACATCGACAGATTGAAAGTATTTATTGGGCAGGAATGTATAGGACTGGTTAGATGTCATGCAGGAAAGATAACCGTTTGAAAACGAATTCATGCTTGTGAGCCTGTCAGAAGGTTTAGCTGCATTTTTTTTGTTACCAGTGCTCTCTAATTATCCTAAAAACCCCGTGTAGCAAAACATAATAGTAGGGCGGCATATCAAAACGAACTTCAAATAGTGATAATTCCAGACTCTCACGAGAGTGTTGGGAATGTAGTATTGTTTTTCCCCAAAGCACACGTGATGACAAAATAACCACATCTACAGATTGAAAGTATCTATTGGTAGGTAGGTATTTTAATTAACGTCGTACTGGAGCAATACAATGGGCTATTGACAATGATCCGGGATCAAACCCCATGGGAAAGATCCCAGAAGGTATCTATTTGAATGGAAGATGCAGTTTGCAAAACTGATATATACTGGTCAACTCCTCAGAAGTTTAAACTGTTTGTATTTAATCAGTATTCTCTAATTGTTCCAAATGCCAAACAGGACAGTTGAGTGACATATCAAACCGAACTATAAATTGTGCTAACTCCCGAGTCTCACGAGATTGTCGTGGAAAGTAGTATTACTTTTCCCCAAAGCATACGTAATGACAAAATAATCACATCTACAGATTGAAAGTATATATTGGACAGGAAGGTAGACTGGTTAAAAGTCATGCAGAAAAGACAACCGTTTGTAAAACGGATATATGCTTGTGAACCGGTCAGAAGGTTAAGCTGTATCTAAAAAGACCATTGTTCTCTAATCATCGTAAAAGCCCAATGTTGCAAAACATGACTGTTGAGCGACTTGTCAAACCGAAATTGTGTTAACTCCAGTCTCACGAGTGTCGGGAATGTAACATTGTTTTCCCCCAAAGCACACGTAATGACAAAATAACCACATCTACAGATCGAAAGTATCTATTGGATAGGAAGGCAAGACTGATTAGAAGTCATGCAGGAAAGACTGCAGTTTGCAAATCTGAAATATACTGGTCAACTCCTCAGAAGGTTAAGCTGTTTGTATTTAATCAGCATTCTCTAATTGTTCTAAAAGCCCTCGTGTAGCAAAACATGACAGTAGAGTGACACATCAAACAGAACAATGAATTGTGCTAACTCCAGAGTCTCACGAGTTTTTCGTGGAATGTAGTACATTGCTTTTCCCCAAAGCATACGTAATGACAAAATAATCACATCTACAGGTTGAAAGTTTCTATCAGTGAGGAAGGTCGAGACTGGTTAGATGTATGCAGAAAAGACTACAGGTTGCAAAACAGATAGATGCTTTTGGATTACCCACATTAAGCTGTATTTGTTTTATCAAATATTTTACCAAACCAAAATTATAAGAAAGCGTTGTTAAGATGTGTATGTTCTTAGACTCTAATTCGTGTTGTATTTATTCTTACTGCAGAACCAGTATCTGACGTACTCAAAATCAATCTGTCCACATTAATTGTTTTGTGAGAATATGGCATGGTCTTTCACTATTTCAGTAGATGAATTTTTAATGCCTTTAGAACAAATAACAAACTTAAGATGATCCTATGAAATTTAAGACACCTGGTCATGTTCAAGGTACTTTTTTAAAATGAAGTATAGAAACATTTTAATGATATTTTTAGGTTGAGTGTTATTAAACAAAACTATAAGGCTATAAATATTGTAAATATATATTAATAATTTTGTAAAAATGGTAATTATGTATGACATTTTGAAGAAATGTGTCAAAACTTTCAAATGTGCTACATAAAAATCTATTCAACCCATTTGAAAAATGTTGCTACGAAAATTAACCATATGCATTTTCTAGGGAATGAACTAGAATCAAAAGGATATTTTAATGAACAAAATTTTACAAGCGGTCGAAAAATGAATACAAGGTTTTTGATAGTTTTACAGTCCTATTTCTAAAAGAAATGGACATAATTGAAAAACTTTTCAACTCGGCATATTTATTTTCTAGTTCATTCCCTAGAAAACATTATAAAGAACAAGTTCTCAAAGTTTTATGATAATCCATCAATAAATTTGTGTGTTGTAACATTTGAAGTGAGGAAATAATGCATAAAAATTAATTTAGAGTAAACATACTTTTTGAAGTGCATCGTTTGCTTTTACTGTTTGTGTAAACAATTTTGTTCTTCGCTTCTCTTTAAAAATATTCACAATATTTCCAAAAGAGAAACCATTTCAACATTCGAGAAACCTTTCTAAAATATTATTTGCAAAAAAAAGATAAGTTTTAAATTTAAATTTTGAAGATTTTTCGACTTTTAACGACCATTTCCGGTGTTTTCCATACCTACTTCCTGTTTTTCCCGCCTTGATTAAAATCTTAATATCACTGCAACTAATTAACTTAGAGAAAAAATCAAATATACCTTAGAAAGTCAAATAAATACTCTATCAAATAAGATCAAAATATATTTTTGGAATTTTTTTGTCAAAAATGACATTTTTGACGAGTTTGGATACCTTAAAATATATTTAAAATAAACATCTCAAGCTCTTAATGCCAAGAAAATTGATATGTGACGCATATATTTCACAGTATCTCTAACTAGTTACTTAAGAGTAAATAAATTTCCAAGTACGATTTCTTTTAAAATGTCTTTTTTAAACATATTTTAATACATAAAAGACTTCTTTCTAATTGTTATTGCTAAAAGAATCGTACTTACAGTTTGAAAATGTAAAAAACTAAACTCTTTTATCAAGAAATGGGAGAACTTTTTGAGTTTTTATACGTTGTTCTTTTATTTGATAGTTTAATTTCTTTTACTTCTTTGAAAAAATCTATCGGCTTCTGGAAATTCAAAATCTGAGTTAAGTTTTCTTGGAGGGATTCTTTTAAAAAGCTATTATGGGAACCATTATTTACCATGTCAATAAAAACTAAAATTAAAAACATGAAAAGAACGCTTCAATAGGAACAGTGTGTGTGTGAGTAACCACAATTTCAACAAAATTCTGCAGCTACCTAAATTGTCCTGATTTTGTAAGTAAAAATTGTAAAGAAACGTTCTATTTAATTTCAAAATTCAGTTTTAAACATTCATTGACCTGATGTAGGAGTCCTATTCAAAATTTTGAAACCCATTTTGTCAAATAGACAAAATGGTGATTTACAAATTATACAAGATAGCGATAAAAAATAATACTGAAAGAGATCACTATATCTATTCCATTTGATATAAAGAAGTTATGAAGCAAGTAATTTATCTA
Source organism: Metellina segmentata (assembly GCA_947359465.1). Classification (NCBI taxonomy): domain Eukaryota; kingdom Metazoa; phylum Arthropoda; class Arachnida; order Araneae; family Tetragnathidae; genus Metellina; species Metellina segmentata. The sequence goes on along the minus strand of OX375883.1, from coordinate 56,590,397 downwards.
TACTGATTTTTAATAAAACGTTATAATTTAATAATAATTTTAAATAATAAAATAAACTTCAATTACTAGATTGTACTTCAAACGTTTTCGCAAATACTTTTAAATCGCGCGATTCTTTTAGATACTTACATCTGCAAAAAGAAATCTTCTGCAAAAATAAATTCTCTGCACATCGATTTTACGATGCATCCTTGTGATCATTGCCTAGAAAAACTTCAAAAATACTTATCTATCGGATCTTTTTCATAACAATTCCGATTTCAGTTACGTCGATATAGGATAAACGTGTGAGGAATAAATAAAACTAAGGGGCCCGCCCCCTGCTCACTAAAGCTCGCCAACCCCCGCAATTGGAAGAGGGAAGAACACAAGCTTCAATTACTAGATTAGCTATAGCTCGCGAAACGGATAAAGCTCAGAAAGCTGTTTGACGACGCAACGAAACTGCAGAGGAAACAGACACGCCTTGTTTTGTCTGAAGCAAACAAAAACTCTTTGGCTATGGCAACTGGTGAAGATAGAATAAACAAAACTTATCTAAAGCTTAATCTATAGTCACTTAATACGGACAGCTGAAATATGTAGTAGGCTATTATTTTCTGTACATAAAATAACTAGAATTTATTGGGCATTTGCACAGCTAAATCCGAATTCTGGTATCACCGAAGAGTTTTTACAGGGAATAAAAGTTTAAAGGAAATGTGGTTTACAATAAAGATAGACATATTTATCAGTTAAAAACAAACTCTTAATTAGAGGATTTTGAGAGATAGTGGGTATTAAAATGGACTGATATATGTTTTAGAAATAAATTTATAGTGTGACACATTGATTACACATGTGACTACGATTGAAAAGAAGCCATTAACTTGAAGCAATATTTGTAATGGTATCAACGTTAACTATAGCATGGAATCTTTAGTAAGTATATGCATGGAACCGTTAGTATTTTTAGAGTACTTTGCTTTAGATGCCACATATTGGACTCCAATATGAGTACAATACTTTAAGCACGGTTCAACGTTAAGTTGAGGTAATTGCCTAAAAGTATTTATGTCAAAAGGAATGATTTGGGAGAAATGGAACTAAACTTTTTCTATTGACTGATATTTGACTTAGATGGCAATCAAACGTTATGTATTTATTTATGTAGCGCTTGGTCAAAATTCATAATTCCATTTCAAACTTAATGTATTGAGGATATTAATATTTTTTAAATGAATAAAAAAAATAAGCTGGGTTGATGCATCTTATTAACAGAAGAAAATATACTTTTTTATGCAATTACTGATCGTTTCATTTAGAGTATAATCAAATATTATTTTTTTTAATATTTGATTAAGTTTGCATAGAATACTTTTTCCCAATTGAAATTTTTAATACAATTATTAACCACTGAGTTAATTGTTTTGGGTACAATTTAGGATTGATATTACCTTTAAAAATGTGATAACTAGGACATATGTAAAATAAGAGACTGATTAAATCGGATGTACAGCATGAAAAATCTTTCCCGAGTACTTATAAGTCGAATCATTATAACCTTTTTTTTTAATTTCTAACAGAAGAAAATTCACTTTTTCATGCAATTACTGATCGTTTCATTTAAAGTATAATCAAATATTAATTTTTTAAATATTTGATTAAGTTTGCATAGAATACTTTTTCCCAATTGAAATTTTTAATACAATTATTAACCACTGAGTTAATTGTTTTGGGTACAATTTAGGATTGATAATACCTTTAAAAATGTGATAACTAGGACATATGTAAAATAAGAGATTGATTAAATCGGATGTACAGCATGAAAAATCTTTCCCGAGTACTTATAAGTCGAATCATTATAACCTTTTTTTTAAATTTCTAACAGAAGAAAATTCACTTTTTCATGCAATTACTGATCGTTTCATTTAAAGTATAATCAAATATTAATTTTTTAAATATTTGATTAAGTTTGCATAGAATACTTTTTCCCAATTGAAATTTTTAATACAATTATTAACCACTGAGTTAATTGTTTTGGGTACAATTTAGGATTGATATTACCTTTAAAAATGTGATAACTAGGACATATGTAAAATAAGAGACTGATTAAATCGGATGTACAGCATGAAAAATCTTTCCCGAGTACTTATAAGTCGAATCATTATAACCTTTTTTTTTAATTTCTAACAGAAGAAAATTCACTGTTTCATGCAATTACTGATCGTTTCATTTAAAGTATAATCAAATATTAATTTTTTTAATATTTGATTAAGTTTGCATAGAATACTTTTTCCCAATTGAAATTTTTAATACAATTATTAACCACTGAGTTAATTGTTTTGGGTACAATTTAGGATTGATATTACCTTTAAAAATGTGATAACTAGGACATATGTAAAATAAGAGACTGATTAAATCGGATGTACAGCATGAAAAATCTTTCCCGAGTACTTATAAGTCGAATCATTATAACCTTTTTTTTTAAATTTCTAACAGAAGAAAATTCACTTTTTCATGCAATTACTGATCGTTTCATTTAAAGTATAATCAAATATTAATTTTTTTAATATTTGATTAAGTTTGCATAGAATACTTTTTCCCAATTGAAATTTTTAATACAATTATTAACCACTGAGTTAATTGTTTTGGGTACAATTTAGGATTGATATTACCTTTAAAAATGTGATAACTAGGACATATGTAAAATAAGAGACTGATTAAATCGGATGTACAGCATGAAAAATCTTTCCCGAGTACTTATAAGTCGAATCATTATAACCTTTTTTTTAAATTTCTAACAGAAGAAAATTCACTTTTTCATGCAATTACTGATCGTTTCATTTAAAGTATAATCAAATATTAATTTTTTTAATATTTGATTAAGTTTGCATAGAATACTTTTCCCAATTGAAATTTTTAATACAATTATTAACCACTGAGTTAATTGTTTTTGGTACAATTTAGGAGTCATATCACATTTAAAAATACGATAACTAGGACATATGTTAAATAAGAGACTAATAGAATCGGAATAAAAGAAATTGCATAGTGAAAATATTATGGAAAATATGTTTGTGTTTTTATAAACATTTATATGCTGTTGAATTCGCATTAGTTATTTTATAGAATATTACAGGGTTATTTAATGTGTTAACTAACGTTGACTTTTAAAACTTAAGACTGTTACTCTTATGCTTTTAATTTAGCAATGTATTGAAGAGCTGTTTGTGAACTTATACTAACATTGACATCCCATCTTAAATCGGTTAATGAATTTATATTATTTAAGGTTACTTGAATTTATATTCTAACATCGGCTTCTTAATCTAAATTAATCGTTTTGTTTTGTGCTAATTATTCAATACCTTACAAGGGTGGGTGGATTTTGTTTGGATTCACGCTAACATTGGCTACCTAGACCTCCATAATTAAATTTATACTACAACGGGTTTGAATCTACACAGCCTTAATTTCTTTTAATCTTAAACAGGTTGTTGAATTTGTACTAGTTGTTTTAGTTATGATGTAAAGTTGGCTTAATTTCCACTAGCATTGATTTTGCAATCATGAACAGATAGCTGTATTTATATTAGTGTTTCCACAGTTTACAGAGGGTTGTTTCCACATTTCTTACTGCCGTTTTAAATTTAAGTAGGTGTTGGATTTGCACTAATTATTCAATAGTTTAGTTATTTGAGTTTTTTCTAATACGTAAACTTTTAAAGCTTATAGACTTGAATTTAAATAAATTATTCTACAGTTTAAAATAGGATTATTTGTATTTATACTATTATTGAGTGACTTTAATCTTAATGGTTCGTTTTAATTCGTGATGGTTATTAGCTATTTTACAGTTAGGTTGCTTGAATTTATACAATCATTGAGTTTTGTACTTAGACTGTTGAATTTATGCCAGTTATTCTACAATTCACCAAGAGTTATTTTGATTTATGCAATCATCGGTTTTTTTCTTAACTTAGTTGAATGTTTACGTTATTTTACATTAGATTTGTCTGAATATATACAAACATTGACCTTTAAATCTTAAATATATTGTAGAATCTACAATTCATAAAGGGTAGTATCTCCAGTTAACAGGTTGCTTAAATTGGTACATTAACTTGTTGAACATATAGACCGCCGAATCTATATTAGTTTGGGATAGTTTAGAGAAAGACTGTTTGAATTTATTCTTACATTGGGGACTTTTCAAACTGAAATAGACCATTCATTTTGTAATAGCTGTTCCACAGTTCATTGTAGAGTTGTTTAAATTTTCATTTTGACAAAATTATGTGGTTTTTTTTTTAATTAAATAGAAATTAAATTTACATACGTTGATTGACATTTTGGGATAAAATATTTTGGCTATAACTAACATTTGTGTTTTAAACTTAGATTGTTGAATTTGTAATAGCTGACAGTTCATTATAGGGTTGTATGATTTTTTTTTATTGCCAGTGTTTTTTTTTTGGGGCTTTTTGAACTTAAATAGGATTGAATTTCCATTAGTTAATCGATAATGTATGATAGTTTTTGGTACTACTAACATTTCCATTTTAAACTTTAATAGACTGCTGAATCGTTGTAGAAACTGGCAAATTTTGTTTCTATTGATACCAATTTCGGCTGTAGACTTGATATTCACATCAGTTGCTTTTACAGTTTACAATAGGTTGTTTGAATATTTATATACGATTATGAGTTTTGTCTGTTTTTATAGTCAATATGGGTGTGAAATACATATTCGGTGACCACATCATTTCTGTATTTGCAGGTTTACAATGGCTCTTTGAATGTTTAGAGCTTTTTGACAATTCATTGTTGAATTGTTTGAATTTTCATAGCCGATACTTTTGGACTTTTAAAACTTAAATGGAATTTGAATTTACATGATTCAATCGACAGTTTTAACTTTTACTAACATTTTCATTTCAAACTGAAATAGACTGTTAAATTTTTTGCTGTTTGACAGCTTATTTTAGGGAAGTTTTAATTTATAATTACAATGTTTTGAAGCTTTTTAAACTTAAATAGAAGTGAATTAGAGTTAGTTAATCACATTTTATGGTAGTATTTAGGCAATTACTGTAACATTTGTATTCTAAACTTGAAAAGACTTGAATTTATAACAGCTTTTTTTGATAGTTCAGTGTAGGGTTGTTTCAATTTACCCTGACAATGTTTAGAAGCTTTTTAAACTAAAATAAAAATTAAATTGATATGAGTTAATTGTAGATTATGATGGTTTTTTGTTTTGTTTTTGGGGAGGGGGGGGGTATTACAACTAACATTCGCTTTTGAAACATGAAAACACTTGAATTTACAATAGCTGTTTTAGATGTTCAGTGTAGTGTTGTTTCAATTTACATTGACAATGATTTAAAGATTTTTAAACTTAACGAGAAATTGAATTTATATTAATTAATCAGCAGTTTATGTTAGTTTTTTGTGGCTATCACAACTAACATTTGCATTTTAAATTTGAAAACACTTGAATTTATAATAGCTGTTTTTGATAGTTCAGTGTAGGGTTGCTTCAATTTACACTGACAATGATTTGATGCATTTTTAAACTTAAATAGAAATTTAATTTATATTAGTTAATAGGCGGTGTTTGTTAAATTTTTTTTCGGGTAGGAGGTGAGTATTAGTAATGACCATTAAACACTGTTGAATTTGTTGTTTTTCAATAAATTCAGTAAAGGTGTTTGAATTTATACTTACTTTTCGTTAAACTTGAAATGTATACTTTATTTTACGCTTTGCCCCACTGGGTTTTTTAAATAGTTATACATGCATATGGAGTTATGGGGCGCATTTTATAGTCAAATGGGTTAGAGGTTCGTATTCGTTGGCAATATCATTTCTCAGTACATGCTAGCCTACTTGACTTAGTACTGTCTTGGTAATTCGGGCTGATAAGAGTGTTCTTTATAGTGTAAATAGGTAAGTAGAGGAACAATCCGAATGGTAATTCGGACTGAGAAGTGCGTTCTTTATAGTTTAAATGGGATAGTAGAGGAACAATCCGAATGGTAATTCAGGTTGATAAGAGTGTTTTTTATAGTTTAAATGGGAAAGAGTAGAAGAAGAATCCGAAGGTCACTCACCTCCTCCGTCCGCCGACCTGGGGTAGAACATTCCCGTCCTGGCCAGCCACTCGAAGTGCCCTGACTTGAGTCCGGCCGCGGCGGCCGCCTGTTCGGCCAGCGGCTGGTGGAAGGCTGAGGTCATGACCGGGAAGGCGGCCGCGGACGGCCCGTGCAACTGCGCGTGGTGCGGGTGGTGGTACTGGTAGAGCGGGTGCGGCGAGAAGACGGGCAGCGCGGCCAGGGGCAGCCCGGCCAGGCCGACAGGCCTGGGCGAGGCGGCCGCCGCCGCCACCGGGCACCGGTCGCACGAGTCCCCCGCCGGCGAGCTACGCGCCAGCAGCGCCTCGATGCAGAACGACTTGCTCGACGACTCCACGGCGGTCTTGGCGCCGGCCATGGGCGGCATTAATCCTCGGCGAGCTGTCGTCGGGGAGCCGCGCGCTGCAGGACGCGGGGTCGCAGTTTGATCTGCCGCCGCCGCCGGCCGCTCCCCTCGCGGCGGGTGGGCGGGGCGACAGCGCCCGCCCCCTTTCCCCCGTGGCCCCGCCCCGCCCAGCGGTCCCCGCTAATGTGTCAGGAAACAGCGGCCCGAATGGCATCCCAGCGCCCGCCGCTCCATCCATTATGTGTTGACAGAGACTGAAATTGCCATCATCCCCCGGAAAGGGAGAAAAGGGAGCAAAAAGGGAGAAAAATCCGCCGATTAACTCCCGGCCGATGTCGTCATTAGAGCGGCCTTCGGATCCAATACTTAGCGGTTGATTACTGAACCTGCCGCGCCTTCGGGGCTGTGGCGAAAAAATCCTCATCCCAGATTAAACGGTTTGTTTTAGTTCCGACCGGAGAGGGGGGGAAGAGGGTGTCGGAGCGTCGAGAGGAGCCGTGTCGCTCCAACACCCCCCACGCTCATTAATTCTTAGTTTTTAATTATCAACACAAAGAGCGCAATTAATAAATCTCTCGCATATAAGCGCAATTAGTGGGATTTTCGTTTTCAATTTTTCCACCCGCCCTCTTCGCGCCCCTGCCATCTTCGGGGATGGATCGCGGCGCCGCCCTTCGGTGGTGTAAGTCAGGTGGAGGTGCTGACTGGGATCACGGTAACTATCAGCGGCTGGTACTGAATGGAGGCTTTATTCATGAGGTTCGCGGAAGCGAAAAAGGATGTGGAGTCCTTCGTCAACCAGTGGCCTGTCTGTTCAATCCGTAATTACAGGAGTGTATTTGTGTTTGGCGTTCGCAGGTGTTGGTTCAAAAATGACCCAAATTGTATATTTTCAACCACTTATAACGTTCTTAATTTTTTTTTGTTGTTATTTTGGTATTTAATTGCATTTATATAGCCCTAAAGCAACAAAACGGGCTATTGGCGACGATCCAGTATCAATCCGGGTGGTAGGTATTTTTTTAGACCCTCTCTGGACCCCCACACCGTTAGGTTTAGAGTGTATTTGTGGTCCAGGGGGAAAGACTGGGAGCGACTTCCACAGCACAAAGGAGGCTCAGGAAGACCCACGCCGGCCGATCGATCATTTTTTTTTTAAGATTACATTTGTCGTTGTTTTATTCCCAAGGGAGAATTATAATGGTTCGGTAACATTCCGGCTTTATGTTAAAAATTACAACAATCATCCGGAGTCCCGGGAAACCAAGAATGAAAAACCGGTGGCACACCGGTAAAATTACATTTAATACATCGGTGGCACATCGGGAAATGTAACTTAAACGCAGAACAAGAAACACAAACAAACATAAAACACAACACAAACAAAAAGACGTTATAGTACAAAAAGAAGAAATACAAACATCAAGAGTTTAATTAAATTATTATTATTTTTAAAAGGTGATAATGATTTGATGTTTATAAATAGGATTTAAATTTAGGTGAAATAAATATTTTATGAGAATGTTATGTGGTGATGAATTTAATGTTGTGGTGTAAAAAGTGAATATTATACAGATGAAGCGCATATAAAAACCCTTAACGGGATGGTGATATGATTTGTGGTGGTAGGTATTTGAATTTAAGCCGCACTGAAGCAATACAATGGGATATTGGCTGTCAGAGTGATCGAGCGATGTCTGATTTGCTAGACAATGTGTGTATGTGTGTAGTAGTGGCCAAGAACAGAGCGACACTGTATACCTAAATTGGACACGCACATTTATTTTTTACAATATTATATGAAGTTTCAGATATACACAAAACAAAACGTCTACTCCAAGTCCGCCCTTTCCACCGTCTCCTCGCGAACCACCCCTGCTGTCCACACCCTTCTTTTCGTCCCCGAGGTCGGAGCCAACCACCGAACACTCCGTGGGGGAGGAATGCTGGCTTAGGAAGCCATACAACAGCAGCAACCAGAACATAACGACTGTTCTTATCTGTATCCACAACCCCTGTCGGAAGATCGTAACATTGACGACGATCCGGATTCAATTCCAAAGGGTTGGAGAGTAAGGTTGCCTGCTCAGGTGTTGACTCGTCATATGACCGTGGTTCAAAATGACGCGGTGTTGTCCCCGGATCTTTCCCTTAGGGAATGAACATTGGACCGTCGTCAATAGCACGTTGTGTTGCTCTAGTACGACGCTAGTTAAAACTACTGCTATTAAAACTACTCAATTCCAATGGGAAAGATCCAAGAGCAACACCTTAATGTGGAACCGCGGTGTGATAAAGAGGTCAACACTTGAGTTGGCACCCCACTCATCAACTTTCACATAACGCCAATATGAGGATGTTTGAGATCACGATAGATTTAAAATATACCAGCCCCCATACACACATACGATGTTATTTGGTTGGATCTCGTTTCGAACTCGCAGCCAGTCGTTTGCTTACCTGTAACTCTAACAACTGGACTTTGAAAAACAAGACGAAAAACGTGTCTTACTTTCGCTATCCAATTGCTTTCATATGAAACACGTTGAGATTTGCCTTGTCAAAGGCCCCTTTGGGGCACATAATCTTTAGGTGTTTACGGGCGTCACGGTCCCAAGGTACTCTAGTGAACTTTTCTTTTTCATGCAACCTCAACAAGGAGAAGTGACTTAAGATGCCCAAGAGAGATCTTTTATCTGCTTTCTTCTCACTGCCCTTTCTTTTTACAATTACTTGGCATTGTCTTGTGTTTGGTGTGGCTTGGCCAATATGCCCTTTGAACCATAAAACCCAAGAAACAAACCAATCTATAATGCCACAGGATATTTAAAACTATTGGTTGCCTTAATCATTTTATGAATTGTAAATTAAAATAGAACCGCAGCACTGAAATTCGTGTCGACTTGATTGACAGAAAAAGTCTTATTGGAGTTCAGAAACTGTAGTTGGAAGCAGTTCCAAGCACAGTGGCTCGGTGGCACTAGAGTGAAGTCGAATTGTGTTGTCTCCTGCAGAAGGAAGTGGTGGCAGGACATAAACAACACAGTTCGAAATCCCGTATGTTCTCACTCTGGTAGCAGGAGGAAAACATATCATCTCCATTTCCATATATAACGTCTCTTTTGGCTACAGGAAATACACAACTCCACCCACTCGAGCGTCATCGTGGTAGAACCCGCTTTTATTCCCTACTCAAATCATTTATTGAACGCGTACGCCTATCGTGTCCATCTTAAGTAACCGTATTTTTAGCAAAACTTTGAAACCGGAAGAAAAGAAAGACATGCAACAATCTGCCAAAAAAAAAAATTACAAGCCTTTCAATGGCTGAAATGAAACATAGTATGATTGATGCCCATAAAGACACAAAAAAAAGTATTTTAATTTAAATCTTTTATAACAGTAGGAGGTAAGAAATTAATTTACATCGCACTGGTGCAACACAACGGGGTTGCCGATGGTCCATGATCAACACCAAATACGAGGACCACACCAGGTATTTTTGAACCGCGGTCAGATGATTTACACCTGAACATTAGGGTGGGCAGAAAAAAAGTTTTTTTTTTTTGTTTTGTTTTTTTGCTGGCACATTCTAATAGTGCGGAAAAGTTGGTTTATGCAGTAAAACTAATGTGTAAAACATTTCATCCCGATTTATTGATATCTTTTGCCTTCCCAATGGGTTCAAACCCTCCAAAAAGATCTAAATTCGGGTATTTTTTATAAAAAAATTAAAATGTTTACAATTACGTTCTAATTGGGAGCAAAAGTAGATAATACATTCAAAATTAACGGTAAAAAAGTTATTTAGATCGGTACATATCGTCTGCCTTCCCATCGGAGCCAAATAGCAGAAAAAAATGACATTTTTGCAAACTATCGACTTTTGCAATTTCGGTAAAAACTAGTGATCAGTTTTTTTGCTATTTGGCCCCCGTTGGAGGCAGAAGATATGTACCGATCTAAACGATTTTTTTAACGTTTATTGAATGTATTAGCTTTTATTTTAGCACTATTAGAACGTAACTGTAGACATTTTTATTTTCTATAAAAAAAAATGTCCGAATTCTGATCTTTTATGAGGGTTTGAAACCCTTGGGATAGCAAATGATATCAATAAATCGGGATGAAATTTTTTACACATTAGTTTTACTGCATGAACCAACTTTTCCGCACTGTTAGAATGTGATAGCAAAAGAAAAAAAACTTTTTTCGGCCCACCCTACTGAGCATGGCACACCATTCACCAAATATCCTCACCACGTCAACGTGATAACATTTAAGACCACGACAAAGTTAACCTGCGCAATCCCCTTTGTACATGACGGATTTGTCTGGACGGTCTTTGGTTGGATTGAAACTCCCAACCCTTCGGTTGCTAATCTGTAACTCTCCCAAGCAGGGCTACCGCTGCTCCTTAGTGAGCCACTACACACACTTTTGTTTCTGTTCTTTACCATTATATCAAATAGCTCTTGCACTGCTGAAATAGGTATTACTGGCAATCAAGATATGATGCATTTATTGAGAAGGTAATTAGATTGACCACGGTCTGGAATCAAGACCAAAGAAAAAGATCCGAAGACATCTTGTTGTTGTTTCTTATGCCTACACTGGCAGACCAGAGGAGTGCCAGGCCCGTCAAAGACGGCAAGAGGCGAGGGGGGTGCGCCTTCCATGTTATTGAGCCCCATTGGGAGGAAGTCCGACTTTGCACGACATACATGACACATCCGTTTTACAGGAAGGTCCCTTTCATACATCCATTCACTCACACATATCGTAATTTAGATCCCAATCAGAGGCCGATAACCCCCTGATCAGGTACCCCCAGAGGTATTGATTTGGTATGGGAACATGGGGGACATTGTGACCACGACCTATTTAACGTGCCGCAGTCACCATTAGTGAACACGACGGTCTTTAGCCAGGTCGAAGCGCCGATCTCGCAATCATCAGAATTGGAGGCTCCGCCGAGGACAGAACCCACAACCCTTCTGATGCGAGCCCGACGCTCTACTGACTGAGCTACCGCTGCTCGAAGACATCTTGTAATTTTGGTAGTTGAATTTACGTTGTACTGGAGCAACACAGCAGACTATTGGCCATGGCCTGGGTTCAATACCTATGGGAAAGATCCCAGGACAACACCACGTAATCTTGAACCACAGTCAGATGACATGAACAACACATGAGCTGGCATCCCATTCTCCGAACTTCTACACCACGCCATCTTGAGGATATTGACTTGAGGTCACGATAGATTTAATGATCACCAGCTCGATATAGAAAGCGGAGTTTGGTTGGATCGAGTCTCGAACTCGCACCCCTCTGTTCACTTATCCACGACTGTATACACTGGTTCCATTTATTAAAAAAAGTGTGGTTCTAAATTACGTGGCGTTGTCATCAGATTTCCTCTGGGGATTCGTTACAGACAGTTGCTATTAGCCCGTTGTGTTGCTCCAACATTAATAACAATTACACGCAATATTAATACAAGATGCATGAACAGAATCAACTTACAACTGAGAAAGACGGACACATCGGTTAGTGTAATATGAAGGTCTACGAATGGCAAATTGTTCTACTCTTTCATTAATGCTAAAGGATTAAACGTTTCTTTCTTTTTAACATTTTCAAAAGGAATTTAATTTAACGTTCTCCTTTTAACCTAAAACACAGCAGAGCAGAACGCAAATTCAGCAAAAGTATCCGGTTTAAACGGAATTAACTTCGCGTTCAATGTTTATATGTCTGATTTAAAAGCCATCGGAGAAAACCAAAGGAATTCAAACAATCTCAAACCAGCGCCATCTGTTGGGATGACTGTAAATAACAATTTCCTCGAGGATCAACGAAACTTTAAAATAATAAAATGAAACTAATTCCAGGTTTGCATTTTACACACGTATTGAACAGAAAATATATTTAAAAATGACACATGCTTCCTATATGAAAAGGAACACGTATTTCTAACTTCTGGCCTAACTAAGAATAGCTTAACCATTCATAAGTCGCTGGACTTTTTAACAAATTAATTGAGTGCTGAATATTATCTTTTCTTGAGCTTTGGACGAGATATCTCGTTTATCAAGAACTGACCAATTTTGCTAAGGAGGATATATCTAGATCTAGTCTGTTTTCTCCTGATGACGAGATATCTCGTCCATCAAGATCTGGTCAGCTTTGTTGATTAAAAGATCCCTATCGAAACAACCACTAGGAATGGAATTATTCACTTTAAAAAATACGTAGAATATTTCAGAACATACTAAAGTATATTTTACGTTATTTTTAGTAGTATGTGTTTATTTTACGTAGGTATATTTTAGATCATCGGCTAATGACGAGTTGGTGAGGTGTGTAAGTTTGGGGAGATGGAGAGCTAGCTCAGGTGCATACTCGTCATCTGACCATGGTTCAAAATTGCGTGGTGTTGTCCTCGGATCTTTACATTTGTGATTTGATCCGCACCGTCACTAATAGCCCGTTGTGTTTCTCCAGTGCGACGTAAATTAAAACGTGGGTACAGCTGCAGTCCACGTTTAAAGTGGTAGCAACGGCCTAGACTTTTTTTTTTTTTGGCACGCTTCTGAAGTCGCCAAGGAATTTTTTTTACAACGGAAAATCAAAGCTTCAAAACACATTTGAGAATGTTTTGAAAAATGTGTTTTTTAAAACGTCCATAAAAAGTAATAAGCTTAAACTGAATTTTTTTTTTATGAAAGAAAAAAATTAGTTTTAACGGAATACAAGAAATAATACACCCTGATACGTCAGAACTGTACCGTGAAAAAAATTATAATAAAAGAAAATTCTACAAGGGGTAAAAAACTATTAAATGAACCAATGAAATCAAAGAAAAAAAAATTTAAGTACGTATGCATTCAAAGGATATTTTAAAATTAAGATAACAAGTGGAATCAGAGAAAAAATTTCAAACGAACCAATGAAATCAAACGACTTCAACGGATTTTGAAAGAACTTTCTTGTATAATCAAAATGAAAATTTAAACTTTCCGTTTGTCGAGGTTGCCATAAGAACCGCAATAACCGTAAATACAGATGGGTTGCCTTGACCTACCATAACTCGCTACTAGAACTGCGCCAAAAAAATCGCCAAAGCCGTTGCCACCGCTATAGACATAGACTGCAGCTGTACCAAAACATACCTACCTGCAAATGACGAGATATCTCGTCATCGAATAGTGCCAATATTTTTGTGATGGCGAGATCAAGGTTTGTTCAGTTTTCTAATGACTAGATAACTTGATCATCAAGATCTGCTCAGTTTTGTTAATGACCAGATACATTGCTGAGACAACCTTCAGGAGGGTTAATAATTCACTTCAAATCTGTGGTTAGCATATTTATCGCGCAGCCCTAGTAAGAAATCAGATGACCTCGAGGAAGTCCATTTCTTGAAAGATAGTAAGCTCTTCAGGGGAAAGAGTCGCCATTCGCAAAATCAGGCACGGCGATTACCGTATATGATTATTTGTTTCGCATAATCAAAAGCAATGTGATCAGTTTCCAAATAATGATCTCGAAATCAGAATCTGTGCTAAAATAATGGGAATGTATTGCTTACGTCATGAATTGACAGAGTTTGTCGGGCCTTCCTGACATTTGGCGGTATGGTCCAACACCGGTCACACCTGAGCTGACACCCCACTCTACAAACTTCCACACCCTGCCAACGAAAGGACCGTTTGAAGCCACGACAGATTTAACTTACACCAACCCTCTTCGTACACGACGGTCCTTGTATGCTTTCGAAATCGCAACTCTCCAAGCGCAAATCCGTCACTTTTCAAACCGGGCTATCATGACCTCGACTTGAACAGGGTGGCTTGTGTATTAATTCCTACTCGTTTTATCCTTGTGGGTGAATTTAAAAAACAAACAAAACCCATGAATTTTTAAAGGGCCTCCATGACTCACGAATGCTTGCACGCTGTGCTAACATGCAAGTAGGTTCAATTCCCCGGTAGTATTTCACACCTCTATGGCAGTAAAACGTTTCTTGTTTGTTCATTTATTTCATGTTGGCTTTTTTCTGTATAGTCTTTGCGATAAAACTTCCATACATTGAGAGCATGTTATATCGTCACTCAAAATGCAAAAGGTCGTATGCACAATAGTTGCATTTTTCAGGAGATAAAAAAAAACTAATTTTTTTGCTTATGATTTGATTTTATTACTATAAGCCACTGTGTGGCTAGCCCGGCGTTTCCCGTGCCCGTGATGTAAGGTATTAATATGGTGTAAAATTTTCCGCAGATTTCAAAGTCGTTGAAATTTTTAATCTATCTTTAACGATTTTGATTTTACGAAAAAAGGGCTTAACAATCCCTGTCAAAATGTTTTTTATGTGTTGATCTCCTTCGCTAGAGTGGAATAGTGCAGGAAATGTATTCTGTTTTTTATTTATTTTTTAACCCGAAGGGTAGAAAATACAATCTGTTTATTTTTAGAAAGTGAATGTTCACGTGACGTCACAATCTCTTGCGAAAATATAAAAGAAAATCAAACGTAAAAGGTATCTATCTGGTGTAGAATTTTCCGCAGATATCAAATCCGTTAAAATTTTAATTTTACCTTTATCGATCGCTGAGATAGAAAAAAAGCACTGAAGAATTCCTGTAATATCTTTTGCTTCACTGGAATCCGTTTCGCAGGAAATCAAAATGAATGAATCTCGAAACAAACAACGAAGGACATTCGAATGTGTTCTCTTCCATTCTAGAGACGTGTAATGAAAAAACTTGGCATGGTTCCAAAGGCTGACGTCAAGGTGACTTGAGGGGGGAAAGTTTAAAATTTGATGTTTCTTCATTCCGCGGAAGAAGGAAAAATGGTAAAAAAAAAACTATTAAAACCATTTTTAAATGTTCCAGATTGAATTTTAAAATTTGCCTCGACCCTAAAATTGCAGTTTCGTCAGGACTTTGAGTCCAAGAAAACAAACAAACAGACACAAAAAAAACACTTACTTTTATAATATTAGAGATAATTTGGGCTTTGTTCTTAGCTGAGGACACGAGATTTTGCCACCGAGAGGAAATCACAAAATGCCTCATCTATTTTACAATATGCCACACCAAATTTGGTACACTTACACTTATACTTATACTTTTACTGCGGAAAACGTAGGCTATTACTTTCCCGTCTTCAGACCAATCCGTGGCCATTAAAATTGGCTCACAGGTAGTCCTAGAAGTGCCCTCGAAGCCCCAATTTTTAAGATCCAAAGTTTGTTTTCCTGCAATAAATGGACATGGACAAGGAAACACGTTCTACAAGGTTTGTGTGTTTGAGTTAACGCAGAGAAATATCGCGGTTATATCTGATACCAGAGCAATGCCGGGTTATTCAACTAGTATAGCAATTATAAAAAACATGAATGGAATTTTTGACATACGACCATTTGCACTTTGAGTGACAATATGAGGCGTTCAGAGCTTAGAGTGGATCAAGTACACTTTCTGATCAAACTCTGATAACCACACGCTCGAACTCCTACAAGTTCAATCTTAGTGCATCTTTGAATCAAGTCCCTAGGTGCTTATGCTACCGAGAAACGACAGCAGAAAAGCCCGGCGAATGGAGAAGAAACTTCAACTCCCTGTAACTCAAAATGTTATCAAGTGGACTTGATCCACTAGTTCTAAACTCCTCATATATTGCTTTTTAAGCATGGTAACTTTACAAGTGTGCGAATCTCACAAGTTCAGCTGACAGTGTTTGCTATGCGACCAGGTGGCCGTCCTTGCTGAGTGGGTATTCACACTGCGCTAGCAAAGAGCGAATTGCAGGCAGTGCTGGTTTGATTCCTGTCATTTGCAATTCCTCCCTGCGTGTATTTTTCTCTTCTGTATCAGTAAAAATTTAATTTATTTTCACATTGCGTGTATGCATGTCTATTACTTTATATTGTATACCTTGTGTCTGGTGCAGCATTCCCAAATTTGTCCCATGTGCTATAAAACCCCAATCAAAGTATGTGATCTGACATGAAGGGAGTTGTAGGTGGCACAGGATTGCTTCCCGGGTATATTTCTCTCTTCTGTTCTAGTACACGTTGGCGTGGTGTGGAAGTCTGGATAGTGGGGTGTCATCGTTATCTGACCGTGGTTCAAAATTAAAGGACGTTGTTCTTAGATCTTTCCTTTCCTCGGGATTGATCCAGGGCCGTCTCCAATAGCTCGCTGTGTTGCTCCAGTACCACGTTAATTAACTACCCACCTGTTTCGTTATAATTCAGTTACATAAATAAAAGTAACTAGTAATTAATGAGAAACTTTTCTTTTGGGTGTCCAGTGTTGTTTCGGCAAAATCAACTTTCCCTGGGGAGTCGCTGGATCATGGCAAGAGACAGAGGCTTCCAGTCAGATGAAGAGGAGGTGGATTCGCCGGGAACCTGCTGGCCATCTGATGAGAGTATGGATCTAGACATTTACGGTGATTAGCGCCCGGACTTGTCGTTCGGGTCACTCGTGCTTCTCAGGAACAGCCTAGTTACGTCCTTCGTTCGTTGTCTCTCGTCGTATCCCCTCCTTTTTGGCAAGACAGAAAATGGACGAAGCACCTCTTCTCTTTTGAACAAGAACCTTTTTTAGCCTCGACTCTCGCCAATTCCAAGTTCCGGCCATACATAAGCTAGGGTCATCGAAGATCGTAACATAACATACTTGCCTTCTGTGCCAGTAAACAATTCCTGCCACAGTATGACCAAATATGCTGGTATGCCAAGGAACACGTAGGAGAAGGAACCAATATGCTGGAATTAATATGCTAGTCCAGGAAATATTTTACTTACAGTAAAAACTTTCCTTGTGTCTCCATGTCTATTACCTGACGTTGTCTACATGTTCCTGGCACAGCGTGATTAAATTTGCTGTTCCAGGAACACATAGGTGAAGGAACCAATATGCTGGACCAAATATGATTGTCCAAGAACATGTAAAGAAGTTTTTACAAACAGTAGAAACTTTCCTTGTGTCTCCATGTCTATTACCTGACGTTGTCTACGTGTTCCTGGCATACCATGACCAAATATGCTGGTCCAGGAACACGTAGGAGAAGGAACCAATATGCTGGACCAAATATACTTGTCCGGGAACACGTAAGAAAGTTTTTGCTAACAGTAAAAACTTTCCTTGTGTCTCCATGTCTATTACCTAACGTTGTCTACGTGTTCCTGGCACAGCGTGACCAAATATGGTTCGAGTGATATTAAACCCGCCCGACAAACCAACCTGCTCGGTCTGACAAAACGGCACATTTCTGGATCATTTCGCAGCATGTGGTCAACTACCGAATCGCTCTAACCATAAATAAACTCATCGGTCGCGGTGAATAACTGTGACCACCAGAGAAAACAGAAATAGTTAAATTATATGAAAGAGATACTCTTACTCTTCAAGCCATATTTTCAAAGCAAAAAAAATCCGCGATTTTTTTTCTGTCTATCCATCAACTGCAGGGGAGTTGTAGAAAAGCCAGAAAACAAATGAAAAAACGGAACACGAATCCCAAACAAAAAAAAGAAACCCCACGCAACATAAAGTGGATAAATCCAGCAAGCATTCTTCCATTTTTCTGTTTTATTTCCCCCCTCTCCATCCCTCTTCCCACAACAGAAAGAAGAGAGCGCAGTGTAGGATACAAAAACCTCATAAATCTTGAACGTTTCATCTGAGACGGCAGTTTACTGCAATCTGGGCGGTCATCCGTAATGGATAAAAGACGACATTACAGTCGGCCATGACACTTTCTTTCTTTTTCATCGGCGGGGGGCGGAGTCAGCGGGGAACGCCCATCTGTTGTCGGCTGACCAATGGCGGGCTGCCACTTCGGCGTCAAGATACAACAGTTCGTTTTTCACCCGAATGGGCCATTGGCATTCTGTTATAAACGCGTTTCGGAGCGCTCCTTTGTTCCGGGAAAATCTGAGAGGGGAGAAATTCGATTTTGGCTCGGCTTTTGGGGAGGATTCTTTTGGAACAATTGTTCGTGTCTCGTTAGGCGGTCTTCGCGATGGTGTTTTGTTTTCCACTAGTCGCCGAGGGTATTCAATGTTTTAGTTTGAGTTGAGATTATTTAGAGTGCTGAAATACTGGAGAAATTCAATCCGTTCTTTTAAACGATTATTCCTTTCAAAATAATCCACACGCATGTTTGAAGATCATTCGGTTGATACGCCATAGGATTTTCCCAATAAATGTATTTTTCTTGCCTCAAATATTTTAGGTTACAACCCATAATGTTAAAATGGTCAAATTTTAAGGAACATTTTCTCAGAATCTTTTGCGTGTATTGATTTGAATTTTGTGATACAGGTTACGAAGACACTTTTAAACACTTTAACACAGGGATTTTTAAAAACTAAAAGTTTGAAATTTTCAGATTTTCTTTCAAATTTTTTTAAGGATTATTTTTTATTCTTTTTGACAGTTAAAATTAACTTTTCTAAGCAGATAGAAAAAATACCTGTGTTAAAATATGTTGTAGGGTAATTAATTACTCCGAATTTACACACCACGCCAACGTGAGGACATTTGAGGCCATGGCAGATTTAATGGCCTTCGTACACGACGGTCCTTGTTTTGGTTGCTAAACCGTAACTCTTCCAACCTGTCTACCGCGGCCCTACAAAATGGGCAGCAGAGAAGACTGGTCCAATTCTAGGAGTGGACAGTTGAAGCCGCAGTAAAGATCAAATTGGGTTGCAAGCATTTGTCTTCTGTGCTACAAATAACATTCAGCTAAGGTTACGTCAGAGCACGTCATCTCTTGGCTATTCCTCGGAACAGCTTATCGACCATCCTCAGTTGGTTCTTGAAGGCCTCAAGTCTCACAGGCTAATTGGTTGGTTTTAATTTTGTGAGGCAACGGTTGTAATCAATCTGCTCCAAACGTCAAGTATCGTCATCTTACCATCTATATATATAATTCTCTTACGTGGCACGCAAAAAAGACGTTATCTGTAATCGCGTTTTGGCAACACTGTACGATTGTTTGTTTATCGCGAAGTCTCGCGCATCAATTAAATTTATAGCGTTATCGGATGAAATTTTATTGGAAAAAAAAGGAAATTTTAATGAGCTGTTGCAGTTAGTTCATAATAGAAATCAAAGAAAGCGGAGGATCTTTTCAGGGCCATTAAAAAAACGGTCCTTTTCAGGGCCGACAATTATAGTTCAACAAGACGCTTGCACTACAACTTTCGGCAACAAACTCAATGAAAAAGTGTGGGTCGTTTGAGTGCTGGGAAAATGTACACACAAACAACATGCTGGGTATTCAATTTCCAAAGCAACGCTCACATTTCGAGTCAAAATTTGCACAAAATTTTCATTTGAATTCTGATTTTAGAGATACTGTATATATTTTTTCTGTAATACAGCAAATTTAGATTTGAAAAGCATTTTTTTGGTAACATATTTTGTTAACAATCCCTTCTGCTAGGACACATGTCTTCATTGAGGCGAGCGAAGCGAGCATAGGTTCGCGCAGCGAACCAATGTCCTCCGGGGGTTGGCGAGCGTTAGCGAGCAAGGGGCAGGCCCCCTAGTGGTTCAAAATTACGTTAAGGTGTTATCCTCTAGATCGGAAGGTTCCTGGTTCGAATCCGGGTCAGTACATGGATATTTGTAAGAGTATGGTAGACGTTGAAGTTCAATGACCAGGAACAATATGCAAAAGTCACAGGCCATACCACAAAAAACATCCCCAAACAAGTAGTCGGATTTATGCAAATCCCTCTGGTCCATTATTGAAGGGTAGTGTATCAACTTAGTTAGCTGTTATAGTATATAGTTTTGTTGAACAAAACTAATTTAGAACTATGAATTTGCTTGGTGTTGAATGGCAGCGTTGGCACGTTTAGAAGAGTAACGGATTAGCTACCGAAAGGTTGCTAGTTCGAATCCAGCAAAACACTGTCATGTACAAAGGGGGACTGGTGCACCTTAAATCATTCGTGGCCGAAAGTCCTTACGTTGGGTTGGTGTGGAAGTTTGGAGAGTGGGGTTCCAGCTCAGGTGTTGCTTCGTCATCTGACCGTGGTTCAAAATTACGAGGTGT
This sequence comes from Metellina segmentata, assembly GCA_947359465.1. NCBI lineage: Eukaryota > Metazoa > Arthropoda > Arachnida > Araneae > Tetragnathidae > Metellina > Metellina segmentata. The sequence continues at coordinate 56,569,838 of OX375883.1, read as the reverse complement.
TGTCCTCGGATCTCTCCCTTAAGGGACTGATCCCGGACCGTCGTCAATAGCCCGTTGTGTTGCTCTAGTACGACGTTAACTAAAATTACCAATTACCCCGTCTACAGTCCTTGGAATTTCGAACTTACTACCCTACGGATACTAATTCATAGCTCTTTAAAATCGGCTACCATGGTCCTTACTGTACCAGTGAAATATCTCTTGGAACTATTATTAATTACAGAAACTTTCATATCTGTAAAATAGAAATCAGACAAATCTGGTTTGAAATTAAGGAGTCTAGACAGGTAGGTATTTTAATTAACGTCGTTATGAAGCAACATAACGGGCTATTGACAATGGTCAGGGGTCAAACCCTAAGGAAAAGTTCCGAGGACAACACCTCGTAATTTAAGCCATAGTTAGATGACGAAGCAACGCCTGAGCTGGCACCCACTCTCCAAACGTCCACGCCACACCTACGTGAGACATCTGAGTCCACGATAGATTTGCCAACCAACCGGTCTGGTGGTACAGGTGTGAGCCTCTAGATCGAAAAATTCCTGCTACAAATTCGGGTCAGTGTATGGATATTTGTAAGGGTATGGTGTATAGGCGGCTGGTGCATATTAAATATGTCGTGGCCGAAAGTCCTCAGGTTGGGTTGGTGTGAAAGTTTGGAGAGTAGGGTGTCAGCTCAGGTGTTGCCTCGTCATCTGATTGTAGTTTAAAATTACTTGGTGTTGTTCGCGGATATTTCCCTTAGGGGGCCGACCAACCGGTATAGTGGTTAAGGTGTTAGCCTCTAGATCGGAAGGTTCCTGGTTCGAATCCGGGTCCGGGCATGGATGTTTGTAAACGAATGGTGTAGAGGCGGCTGGTGCACCTTAAATCTGTCGTGGCCGAAAGTCCTCACGTTGGGTTGGCGTGGGAGTTTGGAGAGTGGGGTGCCAGCTTAGGTGTTGCTTCGTCATCTGACCGTGGTTCAAAATTACGAGGTGTTGTCCTCGAATCTTTCCCTTAAGGGACTGATTCCGGACCGTCGTCAATAGCCCGTTGTGTTGCTCTAGTACGACGTTAACTAAAATTACCATTACCATTACCATTTCCCTTAGGGGGATTGATCCCGGACCGTCGTCAATAGCCCGTTGTTTTGCTTTAGTTCGACGTTAATTAAAAATTACTAAATTACCAAACGTCGACTAAACTGACATACACAAGGAAAATTTTATAATGACACAAAAGAAAAAAATACACCTTCGAAGGATTCGAACCTACGTCGCCAACAGCTCGCGGGTCGCTAGTGCAGTGGTATGCCATGTGAAACAAATAACAGCAAATGATCCATGGATAACGAAAGGAAGACCCTGGTGTATAGTCAAAACATTAAAATTCTCCTCCATACCTCCTTCAAATGTGATCGAATGAGCACGCCGTGGCCATTTTGAAGAAGTCATTGATTAAAAGTTCAATTAAAACAGAATCTGATTAAACGACAAATCTGTGCTCATTTGGCAAAAAAAAATTTTATTTTTCGTGACAACAATTTCAAGATTCAAGATATGTGGTTCTGTTGTTTTTGACGTACTACAATTTTCCACCTTTGTTTTATCATAAAGCGAAAGAAAAAGACTTGCGACATTTTGTGTGCCACCTTCTAAACATTAACAAACCAGACTCCAGAATGGAATTTACATAATTTTTTGGGAAAAGTGGCTTATAACATTTTGCCATCTGAGCACAGAAATTATGTTTTTTGCAGGAAAGTTATAATTTACAGAAATCACTTAAGAATTAATTAACAGATAAACTATTGTCATAGCAAAACGTCCACGCAAGGCCTCCCCTCTCTGGTTAACACTCCCTCCGCCGTTCAACCGGTATAGTGGTTAAGGTGTTAGCCTCTAGATAGGAAGGTTCCTGGTTCGAATCCGGGTCCGGGCATGGATGTTTGTAAGCGTATGGTGTAGATGCGGCTGGTGCACCTTAAATCTGTAGTGGCCGAAAGTCCTCACGTTGGGTTGGCGTTTGCGCGGAGTGCCTCAAATACCCTCACGGGCGGGATGTGGAATTTGGAGAGTAGGGTACCAGCTTGGTTCGTCTGTCCGTGGTATTTTAAAATCAGGATTGTTGTCCTGGGATCTTTCCTTGCGGGGCTGATAGTGGACCATCGCCAATCGCCCGTTCTGTTGCTCCAATGCGACGTCATTCAGCTACCAACCAACCGTATTATCCTTCCATGCAATATTTTTTATAAAGGCGATGTCACCTGTTAATATATTCCACATCTGCTTACCCCCAAGACACCTAACAAGCCATCAAATCATCGCGCCACAGTTCTTTCTTCCAATTTTCCATTTACCCCCACAATTCCCCCATCCCAATCCATTACCACATCTTTACCCATGATTAAAGAATCGGGAGATAAGGGGGGGGGGTGCAGTACTGAATAGAGAGTGGGCGTCAATTACACACCGTGTTGACAATGAGCCACGTGCTGGGGCCCCATAGGCCGACCCCCCTCCCCTACTGGAATCGATATCGGTGATGAAAGTTGAGGAAAAAGTCGGCCAACACGAGCGACTTTGTGGACAGACGGAAACTCGTCAACCAGCACGTGCGTTTAATTATGGGACCTTATGCCCTTGTTTGAGGCACGGACACTCGTTCCGTCGGGGGGATAATCAATCGTGTGGGTTCTCTCTCTCTCTCTCTCTCTCTTTCTTTCTCTCTTATAGCTGGAAAGTGTTTGACTTGAGGGTGATGTGAGTTGGATCGCGGTGCAGAGAACAGTTTGAAACAGCACCCTTTCCACACCCCAATTCGCTAGAGATCTAGAAAACCCTCGACACATTTTTATTGTGTTGTTGTTTCCGATTCTTATTAGTTCTAGTACAGTGATGGTGAACCTTTAGAGTTTGTGTAAACATTAGTTTACCACAGCACAATTTCCACACCCCTATTCGCTAGATCTAGAAAACCCTAACCACATTTTTACTGTATTGTTGTTTCCCATTCTTCTTGGTTCTAGTGCAGTGATGGCGAACATTCAGAGCTTATGTTAATCTTAGTTTACCACAGCATCCTTTCCACACCGCCATTCGCAAGATCTAGAAAACCCTGACATATTTTTATTGTGTTCTTGTTTCCGATTCTTATTAGTTCTAGTACAGTATATGGATTGGGCTCATGTGACGGTTCTTTCTTTATGCGGATTTCCCAATCCTCTGCCTTGTCGTCCCCCAATCATAGAACTAGTCCATGAGTATATTTAAATATTTATTAAGATATCTTGACTATTTGCGTTATAAATGTTATTTACAGGAAAAATAAGTCTACCATACACGGTCGGGAATAATACCCATTGATCTCCAGCGCAAACCAACGAGTCTCGCTTCCTCGCTGGCCTTCGTTCAAGTCCTCTTTGTTCACCCTTCTCTAAACGGGTTCCTTTTTCCATACAAGAGGGGGATCCCCGTGGAGTCCAACTCCGTGTCCACAGACCCAACCCAAGCCTGGTGAGGGTCTACGGGGAACTTCACAGCTCCTTCTCGTTTTGTACAGTTATGCTGGTCTTCTAAAAGTTTTAGTCTCAAAATCTCTTTAAAAATTTTACGTCTACCGTCCGTAAACGATTCGTGTCGCCTAAAATGTCTTGGCATATCACCTTCGATACGCGTGTCATAGGTTCTCCATCACCGGTCTAGTACACTACCCTACAATAATGGATCGGACGCCAGCGGATTTGTATTAAATCCGACTACTTGTTTGGGGTGTTTTTCGTGGTAAACCTGGGATCTTTGCACGTTGTTCCTGGTGAATTTAACGCTGATGCCTACTTGAACATTTTGGACAATCAGGTTCTTCCTACACTCTGGCAAGTTTATGGAATGGACGAATGTTACTTCGAGGACGACAACGCTCCGTGTCATGTTGCAGCCTCTGTCAAGCTGGGGCATCAAGATATGGATGTAAAACGTCTTCCCTGGCCTGCTCAGAGTCCCGACCTAAACCCCAAAGTACATTTGTGGGACGAGTTAAAGCGACGCTTACGGACCAGGGAACCACGTCCGAAATCTACAGCTGAGCTGGCGACATTCTTGCAGCAGGAATGGACACAAATACCCAGAGCTGTGTATCAAAATCTTGTTGAAAGTATGCCCAGAAGGGCTGCTAGTATAATTTCAGCACGTGGGGGATCATCCCTCTATTAAAACATGTATCATTTCAATTATACCATAACATTTTGCTATCCGGTCCATTATTGTAGGGTAGTGTATGTGTGTGTACTAGACCACCTATTAAACCACTTGTCTTTATTTCGTAAAGTTTAAAAATATCAAAGGATTCTCAAAGAGGTCATGGGTATCCAAACAAACTCACGAAAGCATGTGAGTCTGAGAAGCCTGGGAGTTCGTGCATTTCAAATCTTTTTTCCCTTGGACTCTAACGTCTACTCCCCAATACCAGGGACCGGAGTAGCCCGGTTGGAAAGGTAACGGATCAGTAACCGGAGGAAGGTTCCGAGTTCATTTCCAACCAAAGACTGTCGTGTAAAAAGGAAGCTGGTGTATATTAAATCTGTCGTGGAGTCGAACCGTCCTCACGTCTGCGTGGTGTGGAAGTTTGGAGAATGGGGTGCCAACTCAGGTGTGACCTCGTCATCTCACCGTGGTTCGAAATTACGAGGCGTTTTCCTAGGATCTTTTCCTTCGGGATTTGTACCCGGACAATCGCCATTGTTTTGCTCCAGTGCGAAGTTAACTATCAATACCTTCGAAAAGTAAGCCAATGACGTCACGATGGGAGTACGCACAGGAAACGCTCATCGCCACAGTAAGCCCTGCCGCTTCTTGAATTCAGCTCGACAGAAATCACCTCTAATAGGATGAATTTTATTTCTTGTTGAAAAATGCTATTCCAGGAAAATGTCATTATATGTCATATCTGACTGTTTGATCGTAATAATTTCAAAAGTAATTCGGAAGTCTTCATCCCATCCTCTTCGCCATTTTGTAGTCGGTTTATTTTTCACATGATTCAATTTTGCTTGCAATGTTCTGCAAAGAATATTCTAGGTGGAATGTTCTACGTGGAATGTTCTACATGGAATGTTCTACATGGAATGTTCTACATGGAATGTTCTACATGGAATGTTCTACATGAAATGTTCTACATGGAATATTCTACATGGAATATTCTAGGTGGAATGTTCTACATGGAATGTTCTACATGGAATGTTCTACATGGAATGTTCTACATGGAATATTCTAGGTGGAATGTTCTACGTGGAATGTTCTACGTGGAATGTTCTAAGGTATTATTAGGTTTTTAGGCGTCAACTTCGTTCTTTTTTTCGTATTCGTATTCTGAGTGTGTGGGGAGACAGCATCGTGCTCCGCATTCCATGAGGGATTTTGCCTTGGGTTACAATACCCTTTTGTGTTGTACTCTACACAGGGAAGAATTGTCCATTGGTGTGATTGAATTCATGATTCAACAATACAATTCATTCAGTCCTCTATCACGGGTCGTGTGTGTGGATTGACCTACTACCGAATGAGCTTCGACGAGAATCCTAGATTGACACCTAATCACCCAGTCGCTCTCTCGATCGGTGATCTCGGCGACAGCGGAATCCCCAAGTGGCTCCAAAGATAAGATATCAGCGAGTGACAACCCATCAATGAGAGATTAAACGGCCATCACAGAAGCGTTGGCATTCCGCCCGGTCCAGAGGTCAAGAGCCGAGCACAACCGTACCTGGCAGACTGCAGGGCGCCCACTCGAAGATAAACACCTCGAGGGCCGCCTTATCGCTGCAGATTGACAGCTTTTTTATGACCCCACCGTCAGACTCGTGCCCCGATAACACGTTTCCGCCACCGTTGGAGACAAGTCAATAAGAAAAGTTGACTGCTTCCACTTGATGGCCGTGTACTGTGGTATAGTGTGGCTCCCAAAACAAGGCAGTAGTGACGCTTGTCGTTAAACGGATGAAACCTATGTCGAAACTTACGTTCAGGATTGATCGGGTTAATTAGTAATTTTTTAATTAACGTCGTACTAAAGCAACACAACGGACTATCAATCCCCTAAAGCAGTGGTCGGCAAACTCATAAGTCCACCAAAAGAGCCAAAGATCAGCAGCATAGCGATTGATTTATTTTGAGAGCTAAATTTCTTTTCAAGAACCTTCACGTTGGGTTGGTGTGGAAGTTTGGAGAGTAGGGTGCCAGCGCAGGTGTTGCTTCGTCATCTGACCGTGGTTCAAAATTACGAGGTGTTGTCCTCGGTTCTCTCCCTTAAGGGACTAGTCCCGGATCGTCGTCAATAGTCCGCTGTGTTGCTCTAGTACGACGTTAACAAAAATTACCATTACCATCTTTTCAAGAACCAAGATTTTAGGGGTCGGTACAAACATAATTTTAAAAATTCTAGGCATAAATTTCGATGCAATCAATTTCACCGAATTGAAAAATTGGCAAGACTGATGTAGTAATTCACCCATATTTTAACAAGCATTTCAGACGAGGACTCAAGTCGTGTATAAATTCCCCTCAGCTACACAGATTTTGTCAGTTTCTTCGCAACCCTTGTAATAGAGGAGGTAGAAAGATGCGTAAAATTAGAATCAAAGAAATATTTGTCATTGGACTAGAACAGCAGTCGGCAAACTCATTAGTCAAAAGAGCCAAAGATCGACAGTACAACCATGATTTTTGAAGATTTCGTTTGAGAGTCGAATTTCTTTTCAAAAACCATGTTTATTGGAGTAGGTTTAAACTAGCTACTAACATAAATAAAACCGGATATATCATAATAATAATAATCTAATATTTATTGACAAAAATAATTTTTTACATTAAAATAAAAATACGACAAAACACGCATTTAATATGAACAATGACCTTGAAGTTTCCTTTGAAAGTTTAGATAAGTCAGGTTTGTATGTCGTTGTTTTTAATTTCAAGGAGGATTCCAGGTTCTCATCAATAAGACGATTTCTCAATTTACTTTTGATAAGGTTCAGGCTTGAAAAAGATTGTTCGCATGGATATGTAGAGCCAAAGAGTGAAAGAACAGCAAATGCTAGTTTTTTTAACTGATCATGAGTCAGAAATACTATTATTAGAGTTGAAAATTATCATGTCTTCCTTCTCCAGGCCTTTCGTGGTTCAAAATTACGAGGTGTTGTCCTCGGATCTTTCCCTTAAGGGACTTATCCCGGACCGTCGTCAATAGCCTGTTGTGTTGCTCTAGTACGACGCTAACTAAAATTACCATTACCATCTCCAGGCCTTTCAAAGCATACCACATTTTCTGTATACTATGATCATATTTATTTTTCTCCCATTTTCCCATATCAGCATTAAGTCGTTCAAATTCGGAGCTCCATAATTCTTTGTTTTTCACTCCAGTAATTGCATTTCAAAAGCGCCAATGTCAATATCGAAAGGAGAAAAATTTAATTCTGTTACGTCAGCACAGCACTGAGGTTTTTTAACTAAGGCTAACGTCGCTATGCTTGAAACCTCTGTAGAAAAGCTTCCCTCATATCTAAAATTGTTTTCAAAGAGTAAATGTCAATTACCGAGTCATTTTTATTGGCGATGTTTCAACACTTGGCAAATGAATTCATGTTTCTCTTTCAAAAACTTGAGTAAAAAGGTATAATTTGTTTTCGAATGAAATATATGACTTCTTCCAACATAGGTAATTGGTAATTTTTAGTTAACGTCGTACTAGAGCAACACAACGGGCTATTGACGACGGTCCGGGATCAGTCCCTTAAGGCAGTGCTCCCCAACCTTTTTATCGCCGCGGACCGGATCAACGTTTGATAATTTTAACGCAGCCCGCTGGGGGAGGGGGGGGGCGATACATTGATTGTTTATATTTTAGATTGATTTGATTTAATAATTTTAATTTAATTGGATTTAAACATGCCTTCAAAATAAAATACACTTACACCAAAAAATTAATATAATGTGATTTAACATTTTAACTCACTAGAAAGCTAAATCAATAAAATAGTTTCCCAACCACAAAAAACCCACGAAGCGCTCGAACTCTTTTAAAAACAGAGACAGGTGATCGTGCACCAACTAGGAGAATGAATGTTTAGGCTCAGGCTCGCCTAAAATCCCCTCTAATGTCTGAAACATGTCCAAAATGCCTCTGTCCACTACTTCAGTTTGGATTTAAATGCAGCTACTTTGTCTAGCAACTTGAAAACAGTTGTCACATTTGTCAAAATTAGAAAATAGAGACATACAGAATTCAGAAATCATAATTGAAGCTCCTGAACAAAATTCAAATTCTGATTTACCGCCTCCTAATTTGAGTGGACATTTCATAGATAAGAACCGCACAAATCCGAGATAAATACACCAAAGTAAATAAAATGGAAATAATATAATATTTCTTGGACGGCCCGGTACCATTTGATCCACGGACCGGTACCGGTCCGCGGCCCGGGGGTTGGTCCCGGCCCTTAAGGGAAAGATCCGAGGACAACACTTCGTAATTTTGAACCACGGTCAGATGACGAAGCAACACCTGAGTTGGCACCCCACTCTCCAAACATTCACGCCAACCCAACGTGATCTTCCAACATAGGGGGGAAAAATTGTGTTTCCTTTCCCCCGTAGTTTACTATTATGATTATTTAGGACTAGATCGGGATCTAGATGGATATTTGTAAAGGTATGGTATAGAGGCTGCTGGTGCACCTTAAATCTGTCGTGGCCGAAAGTCCTCACGTTGGGTTGGTGTGGAAGTTTGGAGAGTGGGGTGCCAGCTCAGGTGTTGCTTCGTCATCTGACCGTGCTTCAAAACTACGCGGTGTTGTCCTCGGATATTTCCCTTATGTGATTCATCACGGACCGTCGTCAATAGCCTGTTGTGTGTTGCTCTAATACGACGTTAATTAAAATTACCTTACCTTACCAATAACAAACCCTTTTAAAAACCATGCGATTTGACTGGCAACTTGCAGATGTAGGTAGGTATTTTAATTAACTGTACTGGAGCAACACGATGGACTATTGACGATAGTCCGGGATCAATCCCCAAGAAAAAGATACCATGCCATCACCATGTAATTTTGAACCACGGTCAGATGACGAGGTAACATCTGAGCTGGAACCCCACTCTCAAAACTTCCAAACCACGCCAACGTGAGCACATTTGAGGCCACGATCCATTTAACATGCACCAGCTCCCTTTGTACACGACAGTGTTTGTTGGATTCGAACTCATAACCCTCCTGTTGCTAGTACTTTACTCTTCGAACCGGGCCTCGCCGCCAGTAATCTTGTGGAAGACCATAGAATGAAGAGTGTTCTTTTCCGAAAAACCATTTGGTAAATAGGTAGGTAGATAAGTATTTTAATTAACGTCACGCAGGAGCAACATAATGGGCTATTGGCGAATGTATGCGATCAAACCAGAAAGATGGCAACCCGACATTCTTTTGAACCACGGTCATATGACGAGATCACACCTTTGCTGGCACCCCACTCTCCAAACTTCCACTCGTCATCTGACCGTGGTTCAAAATTTCGTGTTATTGTCCTCGAATCTTTCCCTTGGGAGATTAATCCCGTGCGGTCGTCAATAGCCCGTTGTGTTGCTCAAGTACGACGTTAATTAAAATTACCTTACATCCAAACTTCCACAACACGCCAATGTGAGGACGTTTGAAGCCACGGAAGATTTAACGCGCACCAGCCCCCTATGTTCCCGACAGTTTTGGGTGTAATTCGAACTCGCTTCCCTCCGGTTGTTAATCCATTTCTCTTTCAACCGAGTTACAGCGACCCATAGGAAACGAATCTGCTAACCAACTCACTAAAGCAGCATGTGATGTATAAAATATAAAACATTGAATTAAAACATGTTGACTAGATTTTATGTGACATTTGTACGGCCACATCCCACCTCTCTCTGTGTGGCTCAAGACCCTCAGTGTGAATAGGAGGGGGTTGAGGGTTTTAAAAGAACAAAGAGAAAACGGACACAAAATCTAACATAGAACGGGAAAACGGACAGACTAACAAAAACAAGTTCAGTCACTAAGTGAATGCAAGTTCTCCCAATATACAAACCTTCATGAAAATATATTCAACTTTTTGGACGTAACACGGCCACACACATAGACATATGAGCAGACGGACGCCAAACGCCCAAGAGACGGGATTTGTAACAGAATGGCCCGAAACGGATAGAAAACTTGAAATTAGTCGATATTCTTCAACGTACATACAAACGCTTCATTCTTATTTATATATAAGATTTAGCTAAAAACTATGCTGAAAACACAAAATTACTGTTTCAGCATGAACAATCATAATTCGGCAGTAATGGGGAAGCTGGAAGGTATATTGAACAGATCTGTAGTGTGAGATTAGCCACTACTACAAAAATTAACTTAAGATGCAGTAGTATATATAGCAGGTAACCCAACTCCACCATGAAGAACTTTTTGGTAAATAAAGCACTGTTTCATTTCGGCTTGCTAAATTGGTGACCCGGACGTGATTTGCACATGAAAATTTACAATTTCGATGGATGGTTGAATTGCCAATGCGATACTAATCACTTTCAACAACCACCTGAGGACATGTGATAACATACACTGATCCTTTACTATTACGGCTTCACTCCATTCATTGCTGCTCAGACGTCACTTCACTAAAGCTTTGGTTTCCTAAGAAAGTGGAGCCGTTATCTAACAGCCGTGATACGTCATGATTCCGCGGGCATAACTAGACGGCCGTCTAAACAAAAATCCAGAGTTGTCAACTTAGACGGACAGAATACGTTGGAGAATGGGCAACACAGACGGCTGTCGTGGTTTGTTTTATTCGAGAAACAAAACAAAGTGGTTTTTTTATTCTCTAGTTTAAAGATTCTAACTTCGGGATCGTTGAAGGTAGAGTGAAAATTTCAACAGATTTCAAATCAGCGTAAATTTCTACGCCAGATCGATATCAAAAACAGTTTTATTATTCAATTATTTACCATTTGATTATTTAATTATTTTTTAAATAATTATTTATTTATTTAAAGAAAATCACATTTAAGGTATCGATTTGGTGTCAAATTTTCCGCAGCTTTCAAATCCGTTGAAATTTTCATTCTGTGTTTAACGATCCCGATTTTACAAAACCGAATTGATCAATGGCAGTCAAAAATGTTTATTTATTTCGCTCCTCTCCGTTCGAATCGTTTGGAGCAGGAAATGAAATCTGGCCGCTACAAGAGAAAAAACGTTCCCCATCTGTTTGAGACCGCTATGACGCCAGTCATGGAAATGGCGGCTCCGATCATTTTTGTTACGCTCACAAACAACGCTCTCTAGGAAACCAACACCATGTGTTAGTATAAGCAACGTTTTAGTGACGTCACCCACCGATACATCACGGCCGCTAGATCACGGCTACCGTTTCTTAGGAAACCGAAGCTTAAGGGCACTCACACTCCGCTGCTGAAGGCAACACAACTGTGATCTTAAAACAGATCTCAGTCCCACGCAAATGGCAGTAATTCTACCAGTGGCGTCATCTATCGAATTTCGACATCGCTAAATTCTGGAGGAATATTGTAGCGAGCTTAGCTACAAAAATTATAACCTGTGAGTAGTATATAATTATATCAGTGTAACCCGTCTCTACCATGAATTACCTTTTGGTAGAAAAAATTTCACTGTTTGATTCCGGCTTGCTAAATATCTATTGGATTGTTTCACCAGTACTACTAAAAAGGAATTATTTTTCCAAAAGTTATATTTACGCAATTTAAATTATAATACTTTATATTTCAAGCCCTATTTATTTTTTCTTTACGAAACATAAAACCCTTTAGAATAGGCGTTGAGCTGGTAACTAATATGACAAACGTTATTTTTAGAAATTATTCTTTTATGTGCCACTGAATTAATTCGAAACAATCATTAATCGTCTGCCTTTTTTTTAATGTCTCCAATCCGTTAGATTATACATATTCCAGGAATCCATTTTGTTGTGGAAAATTGATAGATACACATTGCTTTTTTTCTATCGTAGCTGTAAGTTTTTTTTAATCTATGCTTTAAGATGTATCTCTGGATTTTCAATGTCATGTTTTTCGTTGATTATCTGTATCTGTTCTCGCGGTAAGTAAATGTTTAATAAATTAAACAAATGTTGAGTCATTGTGATTTTGAGAAATGTTTGTTTTCAAATGACATACAAATCATTGATATGCACTCTCAATTATACTATGCATTCTGTGTAACATCAACACTCTTAGACTTTCTTTCGTACTAACAATTTAAACTCTACAAAAATGTTAAATCTAGAAAAAGGACATTTGTTTACATATTTGAAATTGTGTACCTTTATTAGTGTGATAGTTGTTACAAGTGAACAGGAGAATTACAATTTATTAACAAAAAAAGAAGTTAGTTAACTAATTTAACCCAACTTCTCTTTGGTAATTTTCAAATAAATTTCCAAACTCATTTTCGTCTCTTACCTTTGTGAATTGTAGACTGATAAATGTGATGCAGCTGTATTGTTTGATTTTAGAAGTAACAAAGGTATTTTCAAGATTTAGAACTATGTCGGTGAATCAAAAAGTATTGTTTTAAGAAAGTGCACTTTTTTGTATAAACCTCGCAATTCTAGACTTTCTTTTCTCCAATTGCCCAATAGCTACTCAATCGTGCCCTGAGCAAGCAATCCAGCATTTATTATAAAAAAGCTCTTTAAATATCAGGATGATCTACATTGCGAGTTTAAAAGTCGTTGACATCCAAGTTTAACTGTCCGTAATTCAGTGAAAACGCATCGAGTTCCGATTTCCTCCCGGTAGATGGCAGTGCAGATTTTATCGAACGTATTGCTATAGGTTTCAGTGACCTGTGTGGAGACTTCATTTACAAAGCGTTCGTTGTTCAACAGCAGCATGTTGTTTTGCCAGGAACAGCGAATATTTATTTTGGAGTGTTATTTGCTCGAAAGTCATATTCTCACATCATTGAAGTTTCGCAAGAAACATACTGATGCAAAATCAACCAATAATTCAATGGTGATATGATTAGTTAGGCATTTAAGGATAGCTGGATCAGTAACTGACAAGAAAAGATCCAGTAGTAAACCCTCCATTTTCAGTGATGAAAAGCCGAAAAGCAAAAAATAACTCGCAATGGAGTATGGGATATTGCGAAATGTAGAGTGATTAAATCTGTGAAAAAGTTACACCTTTGACCATTTAAGTTCACGAATGAAAAACGACTGCTGTTCTGTAGATGGTTTTGCTCTTTCGTGGAGTAACATGGAGTTTCAAAATTAGAACATTTTTTTTAGCGATGAGGCGTGGTTATGTCAACTGTCAAAATAACAGAATTGGGTCGAGTGAAAACCCACATGTTCTCAACAAACTGCTTCTGCATTCACAAAAAATTGCCATGAGGTGTATATCTCGTTATCGGATTGCAAGCCCAATTTCCTTTGAAACCACTGTTAACAGAGAGGCGTACGCAGACATAACAGTTCAGTTCACTGCTTGTTGCAGCAGGACGGTGTGACTTGCCACATCAAACCGCACTTTGTATCTTTTAAATTATTTTTTCAGTGAGAGTATCATCTCCCAGAGAAATTAGAAACTCTCACCAGATTTGTTCCTATGGGGGTGTTGAAAATTGTGGTTTACGTAAACAAACCACACGATTGCTGAGAAAATAAAAATCACAACAGCCATTTTTAACATGAGTACTTTCATGCTTTGCAGTAAAATGAACATACTTTTGCATTCACGAAATAGGACGTCATTTCCAATATTTAACATTTTTATTGCAACATTTAAAATTTGTCAGCAAAAAATAAAAGATAACCACATATTTCAACTGTCTAATACTTTACTTTCATTTAAATTTTCATATTGGTACTTTTATGGGCAGTTAAATTTTGATGTGTGCAGCTTTAAAATCACCCTGTAGGGGAAGACGGGGTACAATGAAACAAGGGGTACAATGAAACATTACTTCTAAAATCAGTAAAATTTGTCACAGAAAGTTGAAATTTATATATATGTTATGCAACTATATGTTCCAATTACTGATGTGATTTGGATACATTCGCACTTCTACAACATTAGCAATAGAAGATTATTGGTTTTTCACCATTGAAAGTAAGTTTCTTTACTAAAAGTAATTTTGTTTCTTTTCCGTCGTTGCTATATGTAATAATTATTTTTTCTATACATTGTTATCTTTGTGTTGTTGTCTTCATACCTCCAAAACCAAAATTTAAAAAAATAAATATTACAAGTTCGAAAAGGTTTTTTATTTAGTAACCTCAGTATGGGGTACAATGAAACACTTGCAGACGAGGTACAATGAAACATGTTTCATTGTGCCCCCAGGTGAATGCATTTACTTGAAGTAATATATCACTGGTAAATATAATATCACTGATATAAAATAACATATTAATGGTTGTCACTAATATAAATGAAACACTTTTACTTAGGAAATGGCAACACCTAACATTAATAAGAAAGGCTACACCAAATCAAAACAGTAATTTTGAAAGCATGCCAAATTAATTTTTTTTTTCCTTAAAAAAAAATACAGATTTCAACAGTAAGTTTATATTTAAAAACATTTAAGAATAGTTTATTTATTTCATTGGCCTAAACAGCACTTACTACAGTTCACAATCCTCCTAAAGTTCTCAGTCAAAGGGGCCAAAAACAAATAGGTCTATAACTTTTGGTGAAAGGGGTGTTCTTGTAATTATGTGTGGATTTATTAATGCTTCTGAAAATTCTATACCCCATTATTTAGTATTTCCTAGAGTAAATTTTAAGTTTAGAATGTTGAATGGAGCTCCGCCTGGGACTGCAGGCGATGCAACAAAATCAGGATAGATGAATATGGGGATATTTTTGTTAATGTTCTAACACATTTCCAGGCACATACACGATGTTCAAAAGAAAATCCAGCTGTACTAATAATGGACAATCATGAATCACGTATTACGATTTCCAGTCTAAATTTTACGAAAGATAATGGAATTGTTGTTTTAACCCTGCCTTCACATACCAGTAACAAATTGCAGCCTTTAGACAAAACTGTGTTCAAGTCACTTAAAAATTTCTTGAATCTATGTACAAATGATTGGATGCTGTGTAATCCAGGTCGTTCAATCTCTATCTACAAGATATGTTTTTTGCTTGGCACTGCTTATTGTAAGTCTTTCACTCCACAAAATATTACAAAAGGTTTTTCAGCGAATGGAATATGGCCTTTCAATAGAGAAATGTTTTGTGAAGAAGATTATTTGTGTTCGTACGTGCAAGGCTTAACTGGATTCCGTGTCTGATCAGGCTTGTTCATTGCGCTATTCGGGATGTAACACTAGAACGGTAGGTTGCCAGCGCCATCTAGTGGAAGCAATCTTGAAAACGGATCGCGGGATTCGCATGTTTTTTAACAGGGAGAAAGCTAGATTTTATTGAAAATAAAATATGTGAAAAGTTATCAAATCCTAAAAACATTCCACTCTTGGTAGTTTTTTCGGTTTTTAGAAAATTGATTACAAATATGTTTTAATATTTCTTTTCAAAAAGAATTTTTGTCACCCTTCTTAGACTAAACAAAAAAATTTCTTATAGCATATATTAGCTATCAGGTACAAGAATCCTTAGTAGATTAAAAACAATTTTAGGACTTGAGGGAGGGGGGGAATGAATAATTTAAAATATTACAGTATTATATACTACCATTAGTTAGCCACACTAATTAATGATACATTATTCATAAAATTGATCATAAACAAAATCTCAGACAACATGTAATGTTAATTCAAGTAAATGAGTATTCATATAAATTTTTTTATTTATTCTGCCTATAAGCAATGTTCAGAGTGAAATTTGGGATACTTAAAATGAAGCATTTACTATAAAGTTTTAAGATAGATTTATTTAAGAGGGGGGGGCAGAAACACAAAAAATCCTTTTTTGTTTTATATTCTCAAAAAATTTGAAATTCGATTCTTTTGTTTGACACCAATTTTATGATATCTTAAGTAGAACCGAAGTTATAAACAAAAGAACGTTTTGATAGCTGTCAAAGTTTTGAAACGAAAAATATGTCGACTTATACGAAAAACTGCTAACAAAAGTACAATTGCATGCAAATTGTACCGTAAAAAGGTACCATTAGCCAAAATAAACCTTAACCAAAGATCTGAAGACATTAACGCATTTACTTACGTACTCGGAGTAATCAACACTTTTGTAAATGATTTTCATTAATGAAACTTTTAAGGAGATTTTTCTCCATGATGGATTTTTCACACTTTTCCCAACTTTAAAATGATATAACTCAAAATCTATTCAAGATAATTGCATGAAATTTGGTATGTATATTCTTCTAAAGAATTTGTCTTCAGCTATTTTAAAAATTATTGATATGTTATAAAATATAAGTGTTTTTATAAATTATAAATTCAAAAAATGATCATTTTTAATTAAAAAATTTTTAATATGCATGTATTAAAAAACTGTGAAGACAAATTTTTAAATATAATATCTGCTTTTAGAAAATGTAAATATTGTGTCTTTTCATGAATAATTTCTTTGTTATATCTAGAGATTGTTTCCAACCACTGTGCTCGAAGGGTCGAGTCGCTGGGGAACTCATGGTCTGATACATATTCCCCTACTTGCTCTTGAAACTTCTTACTACGAGTATGATAAGACGTACAAAACGGCACACAACAGTTCACCATTGTCTCTATCAAGTTTTTACTGATTTAAGGCTTTAAAATAATCACTAAATCGAAAATACTGCGAATACAGAACACGATTTCTATGCAATCCAATGGTAAACAACCTGCTTTTCTTGGTAGGGTGACAGCGCTCTCAAGCGGTAAGAGTTGGAAACTTTCAGTTACGTCGGCTCTTTTGATCTTTTGGGTAATGATTCAGCCTGTACAACCTACGGTTACGATCAAGTTTAGCCTTGGTACGTGTTAGATAGCCCTTGTCCTACTGAAAATGATTTCCATGGTCAGTTTAATGAAACTGAAGACCAGTCATACAAAACCTAAGAATCAGAAGTGGTGGACCTTGCCATTAGTAGATCAGAATCACCGACTGCAGGTTGTTCAGCAACAGTTCATACACCATGCACTAGCTCTAAACCTGTGAGGAAATACATTTCTCCTCAAGAGATAAAACCTTACCCCAAGGCTGGTCCAAGAAAAGAAGTAAGAGTAGGAAAACAGAAAAGAAAAGAGTTTTGTTCTAACCATGGCAGTAAAAAATGCTATATAAAAAATTCCATAAATATATTCTGTTGTAGAAATCATAAATTTAAATGAAGTCGAATGTGACTAAAATAAACTTTATAGGGTGAAAATTGCTTGCATCATTTGGAGTGTTTCATTGTACCCCAGTATGTGTTTCATTGTACCCCGGCATACGGGGTACAATGAAACACTGTGAGACATTTACTTTTTGTTATTTTTCAAACATAAAGATATTGTTTACAACTTAATAAAAATTTATTTAGATGGGGAAAATACAAGATTAAAAGTATGCATTAACTATATTTTTGTGCATGCAAAATTGTGGATAGGAAAAAATAATTAGTAAATTTTGTTTCATTGTACCCCGTCTTCCCCTACATATTCCTAGGCCTTCTACACATAGGGGAAGACGGGGTACAATGAAACATTACTTATAAAACCAGTAAAATTTGTCACAGAAAGTTGCGATTTATATATATGTTATGCAACTATATGTTCCAATTACTGATGTAATTTGGATACATTCTCACTTCTACAACATTAGCAATAGAGGATTATTGGTTTTTCACCATTGAAAGTAAGTTTCTTTACTAAAAGTAATTTTGTTTCTTTTTCCTTATTGTTATATGAAAAATTATTTTTTCTACACATTGTTATCTTTGTGTTGTTGTCTTCATACCTCCAAAACCAAAATTAAAAAAAATAAATATTAAAAGTTTGAAATTTTTTTATTAGTTAGTAACTTAGTACGGGGTACAATGAAACACTTGCAGATGGGGTACAATGAAACATGTTTCATTGTACCCCGGGTGAATGCATTTACTTGAAGTAATATATACTGGTAAATATAATATCACTGATATAAAA
This sequence comes from Metellina segmentata, assembly GCA_947359465.1. Taxonomy (NCBI): domain Eukaryota; kingdom Metazoa; phylum Arthropoda; class Arachnida; order Araneae; family Tetragnathidae; genus Metellina; species Metellina segmentata. The sequence goes on along the minus strand of OX375883.1, from coordinate 56,551,686 downwards.
CAACATATTACTGGTTGTCACTAATATAAATAAAACACTTTTACTAAGGAAATGGCAACACCTAACATTAATAGGAAAAGGCAACACCAAATCAAAACAATAATTTTGAAAGCATGCAAAATTAACTTTTTTTTTCTTCAAAAAAAGTACAAATTTCAATAGTAAGTTAGTTTTTTTTTTAATATTCAAAAACATTTAAGAATAGTTTATTTATTTCATAGGCCTAAACTGCACTTACTACAGTTCACAATCCTCCTAAGTTCTCAGTCAAAGGGGCCAAAAAGAAATAGGTTGATTAACTACTGGTGAAAGGGGTGTTCCTGTTACTATTTGTGGATTTATGAATGCTTCTGCAAATTCTATACCCCATTATTTAGTATTTCCTAGCGTAAATTTCAAGTTTTGCATGATGAATGGAGCTCCACCTGGGACTGCGGGTGATGCAACAAAATCGAGATTAATGAATGGAGATATTTTTGTTAATGTTCTAACACATTTCCAGGCACATACACACTGTTCGAAAGAAAATCCAGCTGTACTAAAAATCGACAATCATTAATCACATATTACGATTTCCAGTCTAAATTTTACGAAATATAACGGAATTGTTGTTGTAACACTGCCCCCACATACCAGTAACAAATTGCAGCCTTTAGACAAAACTGTGTTCAAGTCACTTAAAATTTTCTTCAATCTAGCTGCAAATGATTGGATGCTGTGTAATCCAGTTCGTACAATCTCTATGTATGAGATATCTTCTTTGCTTGGCACTGCTTATTGTAAGTCTTTCACTCCACAAAATATTACAAAAGGTTTTTCAGCGACTGGAATATGGCTTTTTAATAAAGAAATGTTTTGTGAAGAAGATTATTTGTGTTCGTACGTGTGAGATAGGCCTTGTCCTACTGAAAATTATTTCCATGATAGATCAATGAAACTGAAGACTAGACAGACAAAACCCAAGAATCAGAGAAGTGGTTGATCTTGCCATTAGTAGATCAGAATCACCGACAGCAGGTTTTTCAGCAATTGTTCATACACCATGCACTAAGCTCTAAACCTGTGAGGAAATACATTTCTCCTCAACGAGATAGAACTATATCCCAAGGCTGGTCCAAGAAAAGTAAAAGTAGGAAAACAGATAAAAAGAGTTTTGTTCTAAATACACCAATAAAAATTGCTCTTGTTAAGCAATTAGAAAGTAAAAAGAGGGAAAAAACTAAGAAGGTATTGTTTTCTAAACAAACTACCTCCTATAGACTCTGAAGATGACTATAATCCAGATTATTTTCCAGCTCCAGCTGATCACCGAAGTACTAAGAATGAGATATCCACACATAACATGTGTTACATAAACAGTATTTGTGTAAATGTTTATGTTTTAATTAAGTAGGGTGAACTGAAACATAAGGAAATATTTTTTGTTGGAGAAATCATAAATTTAAATGAAGACGAATGTGACTAAAATAAACTATATAGGGTGAAAATTGCTTGTATCATTTGGAGTGTTTCATTGTACCCCAGTATGTGTTTCATTGTACCCCGCTATACGGGGTACAATGAAACACTGTGAGACATTTAGTGTTTGTTATTTTTCAAGCATAAAGATATTGTTTAGAACCTAATAAAAATGTATTTATACTCTGTTTCACCTTAACTTGTCAGTATTGGGAAAGGCAGAAATGATGTTCATCCGCATGAAAAATAATTCCAACTTGATTTGGAATTTAAAATAAAGAAAATGCATATAAACGTGTAAAAATTGTCCTACAATGAAGGAGTGATTTTTGAACCTTTATAATCGGTTATTTATTTGTAAAAAGCATTTTTTTTTGACCGAAGCGAATGAATATATCCGAAACGGAATTCTAAACCGGTTTCCATGGTAACATTTCTGGCGAGCTAAATACGCTTTCCGGCCAAGTCTGCACCATTTCGCTCTGCGTCTTTGCTAGCGTGTGTATTTACGTTCATATCTCTCTTGTGCTATTTTATTGGAGTGTGTTTGATACTCTGAACATGGCTGAAAAAGGAACGTCACCATCCAAGCTGTATACGCCATCAAAGCAAGGAAAATCAATTGGTAGTGGAGCTCGCAGGAACATATTGAATGTTTATTCTAGACTTCGAGAAGAAAACCATAGTGATTCCATTAACCAAATCGTCGGAAAGGTGTCTCAACTAACTGGTGTTTCCAAAAGAACTGTTTTTCGTTTGAAAAAAGAAAAGAAGACGACAAGTCCTTTGAGTACTCCAGGAAAAAAACGACCTTATGCCGTAGGAAAAAGAACAAGAATGATGAAATATGACAACTTTACTTTATCGTGCATCCGACGAAAAATTCATGATTGTTTTCGTCGAAATGAAATTCCTACATTGGACAAAGTTCTAAATGAAATTAACAATGATAAGGATATTTTTTCGACAAACATTAGCCGAAGTACACTGTACAGGATACTGAAAGATTTGGGATTTTCCTTTGAAAAGCGAAAAAGGCAGGCTATGCTTTTAGAAAGACACGACATAATTTTATGGCGAAGAAATTATTTACGAAAAATTAGAGAACTGAAGAATGAAAATGCTTCAATCTATTATTTAGATGAAACATGGGTGAATGAAGGACACTCACAAAGTCGAGTATGGCAAGACAAAAACATCAAAAGCACCAATGAAGCTTCCTCTTCAAGTTTGACAACAGGCTTGGCTGCACCAAAAGGAAAAGGAAGAAGACTTATCATTACCCATATCGGAAGTGATGAAGGATTTGTACCTGATGCGGCTGACATTTTTGTAGGAAAAAAATCCGGTGACTACCACGAAGAAATGGATGGTAACCATTTTGAGAAGTGGTTTGAAGATATCATGCCTAAATTGAAACGAAACAGCTTTGTAGTGATGGACAATGCCCCCTATCACTCGGTGAAGAAAGAAAAAATTCCGACGACATCTTGGAAAAAAAGTGCAATTCAAGAATGGCTATCGTTGAAAAACATTACGTGGAACCAGGACATGATCAAGATTGAACTGTTGAAAAAAGTTAGCGAAATCAAACATATGTTTGATAAATACAGAGTTGAAGAAATTGCCGAAAAATTTGGACATAAGGTTTTGAGACTTCCCCCGTATCACTGTGAGCTTAATCCCATTGAAATGATATGGAGTCAAGTAAAAGGACACGTTGCCAGGGAAAACAAGACTTTTAAACTGAACGATGTGAAGGATTTAGTCATCCAAGGGATTGAAAAGGTCTCTGTACAAAATTGGAAAAACTGCATAAACCATGTTACTGAAAAAGAGAAATACATGTGGGAAGTAGATGGACTTGTGGATGATATTTGGGAAAGTAAGAACTTGGTAATTTCTTTTAATAGTGAGTCTGATAGCGATTCGGAAATGTTAAGTGATGATGATGTGTAAATTCATGTGATGAATAAGTATATTATAATGTAAATAGATTTGTTATGATGTTTGCTATGTTTTACATATATTGATGATGTATAAATGCATGTGATGAATAAGTAAAACGTAAATATAGTTTTCTCATTGTAACTACTATTCATGAAAGAGATTGGTTTCTTCTGTACACTTTCTTGTAAACTATTTTAAATTATTCATAAAATTAATAATTTACTACTAATCAACCCGACACCGTTCCGCGAGTTTCAGAATATGTTTCACACATATAAGGTTTATTTTTTTTAACTCTAATTTTTAAAATGGTTTCATTTTTTTTATTATTGTATGTGTATTTACTATATTTGTATTTTTTATATTCTATTTATTTATTGTGAATGTATTTTATATCCTCTATGTTATATGTATTTTTATTTGTTATTTACTTTCTTTAATATCAGAATAAATTTGATTTAATTTGGAGACTATATTTTGCTGTTAAGAAAAACACATATTTTAGCAGACGACGCACTCTCCCCTACCTTGTCCAACCAAATGTAAGACCAAAGGAGTAATTAAATTGGATTAATTTCCTTTAATAAAATTATTAAAATTGAAAAAAGAAGTATTAATCAAGGTGTTTAGCTTTCAGGTAAGTAAATTCAAAAAATGAATTTTATGGTTCATCACATCTTTAAATAGACTGTTTTTTTAAACAACATTTATTGTAAAAAAATTTTAAATATATATATTTTTAAATAACTAAAAATAATACTCATTTAGAAAAATCAAAACGCATTTATATTAACATAGAGTAGCTTTTTGTTTAATTAACAAATGTAATGCAAGAGCCATTAGAAATTAAAGATCTGTGAAACGTATAGAATTTCCACGTGCATTTTATCTCTCCTTGCCAAAAAGGGCGAATTTCCTCGCTTATAGCTGACTTCTTCTGACATTGTAACCCTAGTTTCTACGACAACGGCTGTGATGCGGTCAACGTAGCCTTTACTCTACTGACAAGTTAAGGTGAAACAGAGTTTAGATGGGGAAAATACAAGATTAAAAGTATGCATTAATTATATTTTTATGCATGCAAAATTGTGGATAGGAAAAAATAATTAGTTAATTTTGTTTCATTGTACCCCGTCTTCCCCAATACATGAAATTTCTTTCTGAACAATACAAAATAGCATGTTTGTTATACATAAATACTGAACCTGTGTGTCGCTTACAAATTGCAGATTCCTAATGTAGAGTTGAACCATGGCATCCCAGAATGTAAGGATAAAAGCGAAGGGCAGATCACTAGGGTTTCTCGTGGTTTTTTGAACTTTTCAATGCGATTTTGGATATCCGTTTCATGTTTTTAAATTATACATATTTGTTCCCACTCACGGAAATTTACAAAACTAAATAAAAAGTTTCGGTTAAATTAACTCAAATTTCAAACATAAACTGAGATTTCCTTATAATATTGTCTAACTTTTAAAAAACTCGGATCTAGTAAAAGATTTTCCAACACACATTCCACAAGCATCATATTATACTTAAGTAATTATTACAGGTAAATTATTTTATAAATTTTTAAACAGGTTTTGATAATTTGAATGCAAATATTGGGTGTAAAAAAATTCAAACTAGTTATCTCTTCATACATTAAAATATTAATTCATTCTATAATTTAATTCATATTTGTTGTATTTTTTAAAAATATGAACCATACCTCATTGAACAAACCTTTCACACTTACACAACAGATTTCATAGGCACTAGCCCTCACGTACACAATGGTCTTTGGTTAGAAAGTTCGAAACTTGCAATAATCCAGTTGCTAATTTTCTAACTGCAGCCCTAATTATTGATTAGGAAAGTCTGGTGTAAAAATATGTTTGTAATGTTTGTCGATTTGAACTCTTGTCAATTTCAAGAAACTTGCATAAATACATTTACAAAATAAAGCACAAAACCATGGCTATTTTTTACCAACAATTTTAATTATAATCAAGAAGTAAAGATGAAAACAATGTGCTAATTTCAAAAACACTGTAATTAAAAAAAGAATACAGGGTTGTTGCAATGCTAAAGGCAAAGCAACATTATCTTTCACGCCTTGTTCACCTACAATCTTCTCACATAGAAAAAACACTACACTTTTTCTTTCAGTATTAGAATAAATTATTCGAAATATACACACTTAACCCTAGTCAAAAATGTTACATAAATTAAGACATTTAGAAGTTTTGCAGTAGTCTTAGAATGCATGACGCATGCAAAAGTGAGCGTGCCGGGATTTTTTGTGACATCTAATGCAGGCGTCACTCACAAATCGAAAAATTTCCTGCACTTACGTAATAGTAAGATTGATCAGGATGTAACAGTAACGTTTAGCCTTTCATATGCAACAAGAATGAACTAAAAGGCCAACAAATTCAACATTCTATTTGAGTCTATAATACAAGAACAGAAAACCTGTTACAATTGAAGAACCAGAGTCATCTACCAATAATTTTCTTTTTGTAAATGCTCCAATATCGCACTTACTTACAGCAGATGAATCCTTGTTCGGGTTATACATACTTTGATACGGTGCAAATACACTACAACTTGCACCATCGAAACTACTAGTTTTTAATTGGTCGGAACATAATAATATCACGCAAAATGTATTTTGAATGCGTTATAGCACCATGGAATTGGAATTAGTCGACACTCAGGTTGAGAGTAAGCACATTTTGCAAAAATACACAATGCAAAGACAAATATAGAAAAAGAGTAATGTTTCCGGTTTCTCCCGTATTTAGATTCGCTTACCAGCAAGCATTAAAGTTGCACACAAAGCAAAGAAACATTAATGTAGAGAAAGGGAATGCTTCTGCTGCATGCCATGTTTTGATTCAACTACCAGCAAGATGAAGAATGGATGACTGCATTTGAGGTTTTATGCCACAAGATCATAACACCCACAAATCCAATCCCAAACAAAAACTTTATCTCACTTACAAGGCAAAATTTTTAGATGCTCATTTTCTACCATGTATAATTACTATAAATGCCCTCCACTTTGACAAGGAAATGACCAAAATTTCATAACAATTTTGAAAGGGAATTGCAAAGTAATCATAGGATGCAAGAGCCTTATTTCACCTCTATAAAATACTTCTTTCAAAACAGTGCATGGAGTTATAGTATACCAGTAGTTACTCAAGAGGTAGGAAGGTATTTTGATTAACGCCACACCTTGAGCAAACACTGCTTACGACTAATCTGTTTATTTCCCGAAATATTCTGAAGGTTGTCACCCTTTCAAGAATTTAAATTAGTACATTCGTATGGAAAGAACAGGACCCATCAACCATGATTCGTTATTTTTTTGACCACATGAAAAGCTTTCATGGACCGTATGAATGGTTACACATTATTTTTGCAACAGAATTTATATCTCTAAAGCAGATCAAATGTATTTTGAACTTGGGAAAAGACTCGCTGAATGAACCCAACTGTTGCTTAGATATCGCAAGATCAAATAGTCAAAATGTACACGGTAAACGATAGCATAGTAAGAATTGTGCCTTGCATGCTTAACATTTCCTTGAGGAAGGGTGTGAAGCATCTACAAAGTCTCACAGCATTTTGTTCGTAAGCTTTTCCAACACAACATGGAATTAATGTTAAATGTCTTCAGCTAGATATACAGAAAAAAACAAAGAAATACATAAATAAAGGCACAACAGTACACAAATTATAGGCAAAACAAAATAGTTATAAGATCATTTCATTTAGGAGATACAAATTTAGTTCTTGAGGCTTATTCTTCAAAGGAAGAGATCTGAAGTAATCGTTTACTAGACAACATGCAAACAAGACGGACTATTACTATGGGAGTATAAACGTAGACAAGGACAGAAACACATTGAAATGCAACATGGCTCTGTCATGCCCATATATAGAAGAAAAGGCAAGTCAGCAAATGCAATTGACAATCAGCATTGGCCACCCTAAGCTAATTGAGACAACTGCAAATACCAGGTTAAGTGTCATGTTCAAAACTTGTGACAGTTCTCAATACCAGTACTGTTACCATGAAATTTGCCCGCCTTACACATTATGTCAGTAGTAAAAGAAAATTCATACAGGTATTTTTATCCTAGGAAACCATAATACGTGTTTGAAGAGGTAAATACATTTTATAGATAAATACCATCAGAGAATCTATTTAAACATTTCTATTTCAACCAGCTTCTTTTAACATCTGGTTACTACTATGGGAGAACAAACGTACAGACAAGGACAGAAACACATTGAAATGCAACATGACTCTGTTATGCCCATATATTGAAGAAAAGGGTCTAGGCTAATAAACCATTCACAAGTCAGCAAATGCAATTGACAACCAGCATTAGCCACCCTAAGCTAATTGAGACAGCTGCAAACACCAGGTTGTCGAGCATTATGCCAAAACTTGTGACAATTCTCAATACCAGTTCTGCAACCATAAAAATTTTACCTGTTAACGCATGGTTTCATTGGATAAAAATACCTGCAAAGAAACAATTTTACTCACATATTGAAAATTTAATAACATAAATATTACATTCCTACAAAATTTTCAATTTATTGCAATTCTTTCTTGTTATGTTTGAGTCGAGAGTTTTTTTTTTTTACCAGAGATAATTTAATGAAGACCAAAGACAAATATAATAAGCAAGTCGTAAAATTTGCAATTTTGTACTGAACTGCAACATGGCTCTGTTATGGCCATATATTAAAGAAAAGGCAAGTCAGCAAATGCAATTGACAACCAGCATTGGCCACCCTAACCTAATTGAGACAACTGCAAATACCAGGTTAAGTGTCATGTTCAAAACTTGTGACAGTTCTCAATACCAGTACTGTTACCATAAAATTTGCCCGCCTTACACATTATGTCAGTAGTAAAAGAAAAATTCATACAGGTATTTTTATCCTAGGAAACCATAATACGTGTTTGAAGAGGTAAATACATTTTATAGATAAATACCATCAGAGAATCTATTTAAACATTTCTATTTCAACCAGCTTCTTTTAACATCTGGTAACTACTATGGGAGAACAAACGTACAGACAAGGACAGAAACACATTGAAATGCAACATGACTCGGTTATGCCCATATATTGAAGAAAAGGGTCTATGCTAATAAACCATTCACAAGTCAGCAAATGCAATTGACAACTAGCATTAGCCACCCTAAGCTAATTGAGACAGCTGCAAACACCAGGTTGTCGAGCATTATGTCAAAACTTGTGACAATTCTCAATACCAGTTCTGCAACCATAAAAATTTTACCTGTTAACGCATGGTTTCATTGGATAAAAATACCTGCAAAGAAACAATTTTACTCACATATTGAAAATTTAATAACATAAATATTACATTCCTACAAAATTTTCAATTTATTGCAATTCTTTCTTTTTGTTATGTTTGAGTCAAGAGGTTTTTTTTTTACCAGAGATAATTTAACGGAGACCAAAGACAAATATAATAAGCAAGTCGTAAAATTTGCAATTTTGTACTGAACTGCAACATGGCTCTGTTATGGCCATATATTAAAGAAAAGGCAAGTCAGCAAATGCAATTGACAACCAGCATTGGCCACCCTAAGCTAATTGAGACAACTGCAAATACCAGGTTAAGTGTCATGTTCAAAACTTGTGACAGTTCTCAATACCAGTACTGTTACCATGAAATTTGCCTGCCTTACACATTATGTCAGTAGTAAAAGAAAAATTCATACAGGTATTTTTATCCTAGGAAACCATAATACGTGTTTGAAGAGGTAAATACATTTTATAGATAAACACCATCAGAGAATCTATTTAAACATTTCTATTTCAACCAGCTTCTTTTAACATCTGGTTACTACTATGGGAGAACAAACGTACAGACAAGGACAGAAACACATTGAAATGCAACATGACTCTGTTATGCCCATATATTGAAGAAAAGGGTCTAGGCTAATAAACCATTCACAAGTCAGCAAATGCAATTGACAACCAGCATTAGCCACCCTAAGCTAATTGAGACAGCTGCAAACACCAGGTTGTCGAGCATCCTGTCAAAACTTGTGACAATTCTCAATACCAGTTCTGCAACCATAAAAATTTTGCATGTTAACGCATGGTTTCATTGGATAAAAATACCTGTAAAGAAACAATTTCCTCACATATTGAAATTTCAACAAATATTACATTCCTACAAATTTTTTAATTTAATGCAATTTTCTCATTTTGTTATGTTTAAGTCGAGTTATTATTATTTTTTGCCTTAGATAATTTAATGAATTATTATTATTTTTTGCCTTAGATAATTTAATGAAGATCAAAGAAAAATATAAGTGATAAAATGTGCAATTTTATACCGATACCAAAATCATTAAAATGCACATTTTGAACAGATCAAAAACCTTTCTCTAGCAGTCTCAACTGAAAAGATGTTTCAGTCAATCTAAAAATCAACAAGTATGTTATTGATACTTTTTTTTGCAATATTACTGAATTTAAGGGGTATGAGTAGGCATTTATTTAATCTTTGCAATATTACTGAAATCAAGTATAAAAATTTATGCATTAAACAAAAGGAAGGAAAAAAATTCAGGAAAATTGATGTTTTAAACCTCTGATTGAGTAGCTAAATTTGAAAAATTCATGTTTAAGGATCTTATACAAATTTTGTCACAAAACAAACAGAACAGAACAATGCACAATTTTTTTTCTTCTTTTTTTTTTCTCTTTCAGTTGAAAAGAGTCAATGGTTGAAGTAGCACGAATAGCTGCTGAAAATATGCTATATGAAAAAGCGCCCAAACATCCAGAGCTTGGTTTTGAGGAGGAAAAGATGAATGTGAGAACAAAAATAATGAGTTAATTTCACTTCCAATCAAGTTTGAACTGGACATTGGGAATAGAATTCAATTCACCACATAGCAAAATACGCAGTGACTCTGGTTACTTCAACAGCAGTTTATTGGCATCCTAAAGAGTCCACCTCCCTACTCCGGAGGAGGAGGTGGTGGAGGAGGTAGTGGAGGTGGGAGAGGAGGATTTGAGTTCGTTTTGCCCACCAACATACCATGACCTCTCAGCTTCGGGGGTGGGGGAGGGGGCGTCAGCTGATACGGATAATTTTGTAAGTTAGACACAGCGTTGTAGTTATGGAATGTACCGTCATTCATGCCCTGCAATCGAGCCGAAGTAGAATTGCTAGGTGCGTGATCTGCGTAGCTGCGATGCACGCTGTGCCTCGACGACACTTTGTTCTGTTTGACGCCCCCAGCATCCGTGTGGTGGCTCTTAGGAGTATGGTCCAATTTTGGATACTTGGAAGATAATTCGTGGGAGTTTTTGTAGCCACCATCCAAGGCGGAGCTGTGGGCCCGCTTTCTGCTTTCCCGCTCGTTTTTGTGTGAGGTACTGTACGAGCCAGAGCCGGACTTGTCTTTGGTTATCACTAGTTTGAGGGACGCTGGAGTTTCGTGCTTCACCACCTTGGGCAGCGGGGGGAGAGGGGACTCCTGCATGGGGGGTTTTGGAAGTTTGATTTTCAGGGCCATCTTCTGGCTCTCGGGGAGGTTGAGGTTGATGATGTCTTTGCGAATCTTGACCTTGATTCCCGTAGACTGTTCAGAATGATTGCTTATGAATTGCTTGTCTTTAGATGAATGGGATGAATGCTTGCTCTTATGCTTTTCACGGCGTTCGTGCTTGCTCGGCACGTCGGGGGTTCTCCTGCTCACAATGTCATTGTCGACGTGCACCTTTTTGTCTGTCTGGTCTTCTTTTGAACCATTGGTCTTAATGTCTTTAGCAGGACTGGGCCCTTTAGCCTTTCCCTGAGGAACCAGCTCAGCACTGATCTGGCCATCATGTTGCTGAGAATTCATCCGGTGCTTCGGGTGCTTGGACTTGGCAACGTGGGGTTCGGTCTTGATCACTGGCGCAACCACTGCCTCCTCAAGTTCCATCGGCTCTGGAACGGGAGTAGGATATTTCTTGTTGGACTGGGAACTGGAAGAAGGTGCCTTGTCGCCGCTGTTGTAGCCATCATGCCCCGAGGAATTGAGGCGGTGCTTCGGGTGCTTGGACTTGGGAGGAGGCTCGGTCTTAATAGGCGTATCTACTTTCTCAGCATCCGGCTCAGTCTTAATAGTGACTGCTTCCGGACCAGGAGTAGAATATTTTTGGCTGGACTGGGTGCTACTTCCACTGGCAGCAGCAGTTGACTTTTCAGAAGGACTCTCGTACTTCAAGATTCGCTTTTCATCAAAGTCGGATCCGAAATCATACGGTGCACCAGAAAAAGAAGATCCCGACGGAGAATCCCTTCGTGTAGAGCTGTTCCTGCTATCAGAGGATGTCGAAGGGAGGTTCTGTAAAGGTTCGTCGATAGTTATGCTACTGGGGCCATGGTAACCGGCAGCTGCGTCCTGGAAAGAGAAAACACAATCAATATGCAAATAGGCATAAAAGGAAAATTAAAACTGGAAAACAGAAGAACAAAACATTTAACCGTGAATTTGTAGGATACAATTTTTAGGGGCAAAATTTAATACATTGCAATTTTGATTGTATACAACTTAATTCAAACAAAATGTACTTTTAAGTATGAAAACATTGAAGATATTGTCAAGAAATTTAAATTATGAAATCAAAAAAGAAAAGACATCCTTACAAGGTTTTTAAAAAAAATCTTGATACCAGATTATTTAAGTTGTTCACAGCTCGGCACTAAAACTTTAAAAAAAAATTTAATTAGGTCTCTTAAAATCCCCAATATGAATTTTTTTGTCTGTACTTTGTTTATAGAAACTAAATTTCATGACCTTTGGTAAATTTACAGAAGTCACAAAAATTGTAAAAGTAGGAGCCTTTGAGATTTTGCTTAAAAAGATGCCCCCAATCGGCAATGTTGAAAATAGTAGCAGAGATAGCCTTACAGCTGCACCTGAGGCAGCCCCGCATAAGGAAGTCCATCTCTTACCACACTCACACCTATTCAGAAATAAACAGATCCAGGTATACTTGCCTTCTCCCCAATGTAGCACTACTTGGTTTGCATTTCATGAACGAAAATATTATGTTTTACACATAACATTTTATTTATTTTCACCTTCTGACAATAAACAGTGCATACGTTTGCGTACGACTTGAATACCACTGCCATCACTAGAAATGTTGTGTGGACATTGTCTTCTTCCTCTATTAGTGAATTTCTTTCTGTGATCTCATGAGCAAAATCAGCATGTCTTTTCTGGAGCTGATGTTTCATCGGCTTTACGAACGAATTCAGTCATTAATCATTGTGTTCGTGTTATGATTGGGGAACAGGATCGTTTTCTTCATTATCATTATATTCTGTGGGATAAGAACTCTCAGGGACAACTTCTAATATTTCTTCTTCACGTAGGGTTTTGTTGACTAACAATTCATCAATATCTTCAAATAATAGATCATCGAATACTTCTCCACCAATTATCCACCAGATGCCGTCACTTAGCAAGAAGGAATGTAATGACCATTGTGATAGTACAGGCCTGTGCAACACTTGTGATATTGTACATGTGATATTGTCAAGAGTGTCCCACTTTCCATGGAAAGTGAAATATTTTAGGCAGTGTAAGATACTAGGAGATTCCTCATCTTTGCAAGACCCTCTACGACTTACTTCCAGTAATCGGCACTCTTTTAGGTTTCAAAAATTCCATCGATAGTATGATATACCCATCTTTGACTAAAATGCTTGTAACAGACAGCATCATTCTCATTTCAGCAATTTTGAAAGAGCTAAAAAGTCTACTATCTACTATGTGCTAAAAAGTCGCGAGAATTCACGAAACGACCCCTGCCTTAACATATGCAAGTGTGACTTCCTTTCTCATTGCACTTCTCCCCACTTGCCTGGGGGCAATCGAGGCTTTAAGACCACCTGTCAGAATGGAGACACAATACTACACAAATCTCAAGATACAACTGTGCCTAACTTCTGACTGTTATCAGATTCAGAGGGTTAAATTAATACAATTTCCTAACCTTTGATAAATTTTCGAGTCACCAAAATTGTGAAAAATAAAAACTTTTGAGACAATTTTGCGTTTTGATAACCTTAATAGGGGCAAAAGTCACCTTTTAGTCCCACTAGTGGCAGCACCTACGTAAGGAGGTCGTCTGCCAACACGCAATTCAGAAATCACCTGCCCCAGGGACGAAAACCACCATCCTAAAGCAGCGCTTGATTTGTATTGCACAGATGTCAAAGAATTGGTCGAAATACAAATTGGGATGTCTTCCTCTAGGGAGAGTCAAAGACTCAAGGCACTGTTTACAACTCAACAGCTCAGCATGAAGGGACAAATTTTAATTTAAAAAGCCAACTATTTACACCCAATGCAAAAAAATCTATAATAGTTAAATTCAAATCAGTCCTTATCATGGAACAGGAAAGGTAACTTGTAACTTTCAGCTTTTTCTAATACAGTGAACTGATTAATTTTTGCTTAGTCCCTTGCAGTGCTCCCCAACCTTTTTATAGACGTAGACCAGATCAACGTTTGATCATTTTAACGCGGCCCGCTGAAATGGGGGTGTTGATTGTTTATATTTTAAATTGTTTTGATTTAATAATTTTTATTTAATTGCATTTAAACATGCCTTCAAAATAAAATATAGTTACACCAAAAAATAAATATAAAGTGATTTAACATTTTAATTCACTAGAACGCTAAATCAATGAGAACCCTGAGTTTGTTTCTTTGCAACGAGACTGTTTCATCTGGGGGTAATAGGAGACAATGACACCCGAAGTGTGTTGCTTATGTCCAGTTTATTCCGTTGTTTTGTTTTGGTTGCTGTCACTGCAGAAAACCCCGCTTCACACAGATAGGTTGTCGGAAATGACAATAGGGATTTAAGTGCTGTGGTGGCAATCTCAGGGTATTCCGCCATGACTTTAATCCAGAACACCGACAGAGTTGTTGTCTGGAACGTAGTTTTAAGGCCGTCTTCATTTGCAATCTCCAGCAGTTGAGCTTCTTCTTGCACAGACATGCTAGATTCGCCTGATTTGTTGACCAGCGGATCCATGCCTTACTAGTTCGTGGGTCTTTTGTGGTCGGGAAGTAGCGCTCAAACTCTTTTAAAAGCAAAGACAGGTGATCGTACACCAACTGGGAGAATGAATGTTTAGACTAAGTCTTGCCTAAAATCCCCGCTAATGTCTGAAACATGTCCAAAATGCCTCTGTTCATGCGCTGTCCCCACAACTTCAGTTTGGCTTTAAATGCAGCTTTGTCTGCCAACTTGAAAACAGTTGTCACAGTTAGAAAATAGAGACATACTGAACTCAGAAATCATAATTGAAGCTCTAGTAACAGAACAAATTTCAAGTTCTGATTTACCGCCTCCTAATTTGGGTGGACATTTCATAGATAAGAACCGCACAAACCCGAGAGAAATACACCACAGTAATTAAAATGGAAATAATTTAATGTTCCTTGGGCAGCCTGATACCATTTGATCCACGGACCTGTAGTTGGTTGGTTGGTGGACCAGTGGTCCCCACCACGGGGGTTGGGGACCACTGGTCCCTTGAACACAGTAAAATAAATTTAAACAATAACATTTTAAGTACAAATGACTGATTAGAATATTTACAAACAAACTACAGGAAAGCAGTACATACCTTTCCAAACTTCTTCTTGAAACGATGAGGACTTCTCTCCAAAATTGAAATATACTCTTGAGTCAATTCTAAATAACATTAAAAAAAATGAGTTACTTCGTCTTATTGAACTTATTGTCATCTGCACATAATTATATTGAACAGAAAGTAAAAGTTTTTCAAGTATTCTTAAATAGTAAACACCAATGTTTTAATAATTGATTGCCTCAATAGCCATTTAATTAAAATTAACTTGAGCATCCACTTAACTTTGGACTATGGCCTGTCCAACAGTTCTACCATTGATCACGCCAAGAAAGAATTTAGACTTCGGCAGTTATACGAATTGTGCCAAGAAAGAATTGCGCTTGTTATATATAGCCGTGGTCAAAAGGTTAATTATACTTTATACAATTATGGACAACCAATGAAGAGTACACCTTTAGACACACATATTACACTTAATAGTTTAATTCTTTTGTAAAGAAATATAGGGAAGCAAAAAAGGCTAATTGCTAAAATAAAGGTACATGTTTTAAAACAGTTTGCTGGTATAATGAAGCAAGGTCTATATTTGGCCAAGCTGCATAAAGCACAAGTAAAGCAATGAGAAGTAATAGACATACACACAAAAAAAGTTCCACTGACACAGTAGATACACAGAAAGGAAAACATGTGCTGCCTACAACTTGCATGTTAGTAGTGCAGTGCACGAACTTACTGAACCACAATCCAAATGTTTTAAAAATCTGTTAATAAATATTGTACTAAACAAAGGCTTTTGCTAAAAATCCACTTATAACAATGGTCTCCATGCCAAAAAGCAGCAACTTTAATAATGCAAGTGTAGGTTGGATTGCTTAGAATTAAAAAGTAAGAGATGTTGGATTTTAAATCTCACACATCCAAATGAAAATACTAAATGAGGCCCAATCTCCAACAACCACTGTTATGGACATTTAACTCGAAAGAATTCAGTAGTCTCAAATATAAAACTAAATATTTACTTATATACACCTATCATCAATAGTTTAGTTGGATGCAACACTGAAAATAATAGCAATGTGTTATTAGCAAGTCCAAGGTTTTTTTCTATTTAGTTTGAATAAAAATTTAAATATTTTATCCAGAATACCTCAAAAAACAAAAATATATTAACAGGTTTAATTTAGAAGGCATGGATAAATAGGTTTTTACCATGCCTTCTAAATTCCTTCCTTAGGTTCCATGCCTTCTAAATTAAATATGTCAACACATTTTTAATAATTTGAGGTGTCCTGAATAAAATATGCAAATTTTTGAATAAAAAAATAAACTACTAAAATTACCTAATTCAGGGTTTAGGACCTAAAATGGTCTTAAGCACCTATAGTCTAACTAAAATGGTCTTAAAGACCTAAAAAATAAACTTATTTGGTTTCTGATTCTTTAGATGCATTTTGAATAAGTTTTTATTAGGCATAAAGTTATTTCGGTAAACCAAGTGATACTTTTTTATTGTAAAATATTACTGCTACAGCAATTTATCAACGTATATTTTTGTAGTGTCACACTGAATTTATAATGACTAGGCCTGGGATTTATAGGCTATTCAAATCTTCAATTAAGTGTAGCTGCTTAGAATTAAAAACTAGAAAATGAAAGTTTTTAAATCTCCCATCTCCAAGTGAAAATATTTAATGGGTTCTTATCTCCAACAATCTCACATTTATGGACATTCAACTTAAGAATTAAGTAGCTGAAATCTATTGACCACTAGGGATTTTAGACAAGGGAATTCTTTTGCATATTGTCAAAACCAGCAGAACAGAGAAATGATACACATGCTTAGGCTGCTTGTCTTCTCTGTTGGGGGTCCCCTTACCTCTGACTAGCTTAATTTTGGTAAACCAAGTGATACTTTCTTATTGTAAAATATAGAAGGAATCAAAGAAGGGAGGCTCTGGGAAAATTTGGCTAAAGGTCTCGGCAAGTTACTGTCAACAATCGTTTCTCACATGGACATGGTCATGAAAATGATAATCAGCCATAGCTTGCCTTCTAGAGGTTGGTAAGTTTCCTCACGGTGTGTACATTATCTAGCAAGAGGTAGGTGTCCTTCATGTCAAACTTATTTGGACCTTATTTGTTAAGGGGAATTTTAAAATTATATATTTATGGAGATACGTTGAATAAAAGTATTTTAAATAATTTTCTGAAAAATTCCTGTAAGTATCTGAAGAAAGGTAACAAGTGAACTATGTGCGCAGCGTCAGCTGCAGAGCTATAAACCTCTGAACTAAAAGTGAGAACCAAAACTAAATTTCATCTCTGCTCCGATCAAGGACACCCTCACTAGGTCAGGGAGTTTATGGCGGCGTAGAAAGAAGACGCATTATAGTGTCCGTTATGTCGGGCAGTTATGAAAGGTTCTGTAAATAATATATGTTGCATCCAGGTAATGTAAATTAGATTAATAAATGTTTGTGAGTGTAATGAGAGTTTGTCGCTTGTTCGCCCGCTTCAAGAAGGAATTTCTCAGCACACGGTCACAAGGTCAATTTTATGCTACACATTTTATGCTCAAAATGAGTACTTTTTCCATAAAAGAAACATTTTTTCAAAGTCGATTTAAGCAAATATTTAAAAAAAATGGTTTACAAGTGCAACATGCCAAAAACATATTTTAAAGGCATTTTTTTCTATCTGCTCAGAAAAATTCATTCCAATTGTTGAAAAGGATAAAAATTGGTAATTTTTGAAGAAAAAAAAAAAGTCAAAGGGTAAAAAAAAATCTCAAAACTTCCTAGTTTTAAGTTTTTTTTTATATTCCTGTGTTTAAGTGTCTTTATACTCTGTATAAAAAAAATTCAGATCAATACAATAAAAGGTTATGAGATTATGGAGATAAGACTGCACTGGTCCCCTTAACTGGACTAATGTATCAAAATATTTAATTTTACAATATCATGCAAATATGCAAAAAAAATATTTTAATTCAGGTTTGTGATTATTTTTTTTACTACATGAATGCTAAATTCACACTGTAGTTTAATCTAATCATGAAAGAGTATGGAAAGTGATTATCTTTTGCCTATCCATGGTTTCCCCCCCCCCCACCTTTGTTCCCAAAAAATTCAGACTTTTAAAACAAAAACAAATCAAGGACCTGAAATTTTTTATAACAACCTAAACAAGGTATATGCAAAAGTTGACAATTAAAAAGAAAAATGAGAAAAATATTTTTAAAAAGGACAAATTTTTTACTCTATTTCCTTCAACTGTGGTTTAGTCTGATATATATCATGTGGTGTCAAAGTGCGTAACATCGCCTTTATTCAGAATGATGCTCAAATGATGCACCTGCCGTGAAGGAAATCAGCCTGGACATGTTCCAACACACAAGACGAAATTGCACAATTTTGTACTAGTCAAACAAAATCAAGTACTTTCAAGGACATTTTACCAAGTTCCGTAATTTTCAAGGACCCCTAGTTTGGAAAAATAAATTCAAGGACTTTCTAGGACCGCGAGAACCCTGCTATCACAAGAACAATGCTGGAAGTATAAAATTTGTTCATACACACAAACCAACAGACAGTTTTAATGTATCTTCTGTATCAGATGTTGAATGTGAATTGAATTTTTATTCTGTGAATAATGCCAATATTAGTTTAGGTTCATTGGTTGTCATCCTACTATAAATGACAAATTGCAAATTTTACTATGTTATTTACAAAACTCAGTCATGGTTTAAAAATTGTCTTTGCATCAATAAAAGTGCTCAAATCTTACAACTCAAACTGATATTTTTGTTAGAACTGAACATAAAAAACCTAAAATAGCTATTTTAAACCTAAAACATAGTTGGAAAACAATCTAAGATTTTAAAAACCTATAAATCCAGCACAGTTATTAGAAACTATATACAAAACTAAGGTGTTGCTTTTTATCAACAATTACATATTAACACAATCTTGCTAGTGATGCTAAAAATGCTAGAGGGATCCAAAATATAACTATTTAAGCTCAGAGATTAATTTTGTACCTTGGAGTTAAAAGGGGCAATGTCTAAAATTCCTGAATTTGGGTTTCATGAACTCTAAATAAACTTGAAATGGAACTTAATCCTGTTAAACTATCAGCAAACAACATTGCATTAATACATAAAATATAAAGAAAACAATATTTTCAAATTTACGGAGTTTTAGAAATTTAAAAAATTAAGTTGGAGTATCCCACAATTGGAACAGTGGCCTCTTTAGCTCCAAGGACAGAAGTTTACCCTATAAAAATTTAATGATCATGAACAGTTATGTGTATCTATTGTTTGAAAGAATTCATGGAAGTTTCCATTTACAAAGTAGGCTGAATCCGGTTACCAGCAATACTAAGAAAATTGTAGGTTGCAGTGTAGAACATACATGCAAGTTCTACAGTAACCAGCATGATGCATAAGTATAACTTACTTTCCAGAAGCTCCCATGTGACAGACCTATCAACATAGTAAAACCAATCTCTGCCTTCTGAGCAAGGTTCAATCTGTAAATTAAAAATAAAATTGTTAAATATTTTTGATTTGCGCATAATGTTAACAAACAGGCTTTATAACAGACAGTGGGAACCAATGATTGGAAAGGTCCCTCAACACAGTGAGCATGTAGACTAGTAGATGAATTACTGGTGCACTGCCACCAAACCATAACCATTGCTAAGGTAATTCCTTCTTTTTAGAATCAGCCAGAAGTAAGCCTGCTAAATGTAATTATTCAACTTACTATTTGTTACACTTATTCAAATTAAATGAAGGAGTGTGTTGTGCAACACAGTCCTTGTAATAGGACTAGAAAGTGGATCAGAAAGGCTGAACAACGATGTGGGCGCACAGACTAGAGCCGAACTACAAGCAAGTGGTCACCGAAACCCTTCTCTATTAAATAAAGCAAATTAAAAGTAAAAAATATAGTATAATACTTATATATTATTGAGATACTTAAAGTATTATAAAGATATGGTTTATTTTCTATGTCAAAACACACACACAAAACCCGACCAACTTCAATTTTTTTAAACTTGCCTAATATGTAGCCCAGTTATATAAGAAATTCTGAAAAGTTTTAGAGCCCAACTTGAACTTCAATAGCTTTTAATTTATATAAATTTCAAAAATTTAATTATTTTTCATGATTTTAGACTTGCTAAATCTTTTGTACCTGTGGACCTAATTGTGTAATACTAAAAAAGCTTATTTTGTAGAAAAATGTACAACTTTCCTAATGACATACCATGACCTTCTAGTGCCCTTTACGATTTCAATGTTATTTAATTTAACCTACAATTACATGTGTAATTAAAAAAAATTCTAAAAATAAGTTAAAGGTATTGATTTTTGCTTTCTAAAAGTTTCATAGTGGGACATACATGGGTTCATGATCAAAAAATATTCGTAGTAAATAGAACTACCTAATCAGTATCGATAAACACATGTAATTTTTTACTTGCTTGTCCCAACCAAGATGAAAGATAGCTCATTTTATAGAAAAAGTATAAGCCTTCTGTTGATATTACTATATTATGGAATAAGTTTTCACATTGTAAGGTCACTCAGAGTATCATGTAAATATATCAAAAAGGTTTTTCTGTGCAAAAAGCACTCTTTCATTTTGATTTGACATACAGATCAGAGAAAAGTGTTTATGGGTAGAGATTAGATACTTCTATTTTGAATATTTTTTTTTTACAATGAACCCATGTGTGTCTCACTAAGAAACTTTCAGAAAGCAAAGATCAGCAGTGTACCTTCAGCATATATTTAGAAAGAAAATACACCTTTTTGGTAATTGCAGATCAAAGGTAAAATTTAATAACTGAAATTTCAAGTCACTCAAAAGGTCACATGACAAGTCATTACAAAGGTACATTTTTCGACAAAATAAACCCTCATTCATAAAATTGGAACTATGCAGAGGTACAGAAGATACAGCAAGTCTAAAACCATGAAAAGATGCACAATTTTTCAAACTTAAAATTTATAGAAATTAAAAACTATTGCAAGTTGGAAGCTAAAAATTTCCAGATTTTGTTATGTATGGGTAGGAAACAAACTAGCTGAGTTGTTTTTTTTAAGGGGGTCCGGGACACAAAAATCGTCACATTTTCAAATTTTTTTTTATTATTTAAAAAAAAATTCTCTGTGTTTTTCTGCTTAAAATGACGTCTAAATCATGTTTCTATCTTAATTAAAACTAGAGATATGATAATTTTTGTGGTGCGTTGTTTGGAAAATCTAACACTCTTGACAGGTGTTGTCATGGCAACAAGATCTGTCTTTAAAACTTTAAATGCGTTTTTCTCCATGATACATTTTTTCAAGATTTCCTGTATTCAAATTGCTATAAGTCGAAAACCGATAAAGCTTAAGGGTTGAAATTTGGAATATATCTTTTACAAACATTATACTTTAATTTTGATTCAGCAAATTTGAAACAAATATTTACTTTTAAAAATATGACTTTTTAAAAAAAAAGTACCTTACAATTTTCAAAAATTTTCATTCAAATATTTTTTATTTTTTATTAAATTAATATTTTTTAAATTGCTGAATCAAAATAAAAGTTTTTTAATTTGTGAATAATTTACTGCAAGAATTTTGAAAATCGACCAAGAATATTTTGAGCCTTAGCAATTTAAAATGACCCCTCTTTTTTTCAAAAAATTTAATTTAAAATTTTTAAAAAACTTTTGGAAAAATTTTGTGTTCTGATTTTGTTTATTAGTTGGATGGGTAATCAGTACAAAAAAATTCTAAATTCTAAATTAATTAATAAAAATTTTTTTATGATGTGTCCCGGACCCCCTTAAATAGGAGATGGTATGGTTGAAAATGCCTTTTTTTTTGTGCAGTTTTACATGGAACGATCCATACTATAAAGAAAATGCAAGCAATTATAACCATAGTAAATCTTTATTTCTAATGTCAAGCCAACAAGGGGTGAATGAATGGCTATTTAAGGAGGAGCATTTACCTTTACGCTGCAGCTGGTAGAGAATTGTTACCACTAAAATTTCATTTATACCAGCGCCATGGTATTGATCTGTGTACAGTGGATGTTATCCTCCTTTTAAGTGACCGCTGGCATCGATCATCATTTACGAGCGGTCAGCGACTGACCTTCTAGAGGGTTTCTCCTTTTGTTTGGTACCCTACCCTCTCGATTGGGAGATGTGAACGCTTTGGGTGAAAGGCAGAAGATTGCTCCGGTGAAATCTATACGCCACACAATATGATGAAAGCAAAGCATCAGTCGTAAATGCCACTCAAGTTAGGTGGGGCGGGGGGATCGGACAAGCAGATGAAAGAGTTGCTTCTGGAGACGATTGTAAAATCTAAGCGATGTAGCGCCGCCCAAGCGGTATAGTAGATAAAGCACTCTGCTCCCATGCTTTGGGTCCGTGGTTCGATTCCCGACTAGGGCTACAGCCCTAGGGCTGGTTGTATGTGATGTCCGAGGAAGAAGCCAGACTCGCGCCCAAGTGGTTCCTCACCAAAAAGTGAATAGCTGCACCCCCTATGTCTTTACCAGTGATCAATTTGTGTGTTTATAAAATAAAACCTGTATTCTTCTTTTGTGTCTGTCCTACTTCAGATCGCTGGGCCTGATCTTGTGTTTCACAGTTCAGGAGACACAACATCAACAACAAGCGATGTAGCGTAAAAGTTAAGTGGGCAAGCCTTCATTATTCCTAACAGGGGCAAATCATCAACCATAAGCTTACAAACCGATTTGACCCAAGGTAGGGTGCCAGACAAGTACCATTACCAATATACCAGTTAAATCCTAATTGTTAACTTAAAGACATAATTACATTAAAGTAGAGACTAAATCTAAGCACCAGACCTTACGTCCTTGAGCAAGTTTGCAATGCCAAAAAAAAGCAGGTGTATAAATAGGAATAATTTAATAAAAAGAAAAAAACCTTTTTAATATAATGCAACAAATTTTACTTACAAATCTTCTAATTTTTCTGTGTGGTATTTACTTTGAACATGTCCATTTGTTTGCGTCGATTCACGAATTGGGTCCAGGTTAAAAGCCTTGTTTTTAAAAATTGAAGAGTGGAGAAGGCAGATAAAGGTAAGTTTAAAATTAAAAAAAAATAATAATAAATTGTTAGCAAGACGTATGGATTTTGGACAATTCCAGATTTCAGACTTTTTTACTGTAGTTAGCAAACATAAAGAGTCAACCAAAACCAAGATTGTCAAGCAAAGAACAATCACAAAAGAAAACCCCAAGAAACATGCAAAAAAACCAGAAATAATACTTTTTTAAACTTTGAAAACTGTATTAAGCAGTTCATTCAACTCTCCAAGGGGTTTTGACTAGATAGAATTGTCAAGATATTGCTGAATTTTTATGAGATTAAAGAAACATTTTTTAAACAGTCAATTTTCTTTTAATGAAGAGATATTGCCTATCAAGACCTGGTCTGTTTTTCTATGAAATACATCAAGACAACCACCAGGACAATTAAGCCACTATACGGCAACTTAATAACTCGTGATGACTTCATGTGAGTTTAAAAAAACTTGATCAACCATAATCCTGCAAAATCAATGAACCATACAACCTATATATATTAAGAATAATTACAAAATCAAATTTGTTTATAATTTTTTCTAAGACTTGTATATATCAGAAACATGTGCTTAGAACAATAACTAACTAATAAAATAAATAACAAAAAAGGTAAAAAAAAGTTAATAAAATATAAATATATTTTGAAAATTCTATTAATAAATCCATAACAATCTAAAATCATTTTTGATACATGAGGGCAAATGGGATACACTAAATGCGAAGTTAGAATTTTTTGTTGGTCAGGTCAATATAAATCCATCCCAAGTAAACAGTATCCCATTGTGATTTGGGATGTTACTGATAAGACAAACCAAGCACTGCTATATGATTGGATAAACCAAATGCACATTTTCCTGGCAGTGTTCCTTAAATTATGCAAGTTGGGTTTAGTTAGCAGGTTTGATTCCCAAAGCTCAATGGATACTAGAGTAGAAATCCCTCCTCCATGCCAGACATAAAATCCCTAGAAACAAATGTTACTTGGAAATTAGCATGCATCTATGTAATCTTTAAATCTAGTATCATTTCATAAAACAATAACTTTTTTTTTACGTGTTGATTTTACATGGCTCCCAAACCTTTATCCAAAAAAATTCAAGGAATTTTTCAAAATTAAAAAAAATACTTTTCAAGGACCTTACGACCTAAAACAAGGCATACACAAAAGTTGTGCAGCAAAAAATAAACATAATAAAAAGGCATAAGCAAAAAATTTGAAAAATACAAAAACTACTAATTGTCAGGTTATCATCAATTTTGGTTTTTATTCAGATTTTCTTTTCTCACAGAAACTGTGATTTTTTTTCTTCGTAAAGTGGGCTATTTGTCTCAATGCTAACTATCAGGCTACTTGCACACATTGATTTCGATCATGCGATGAATTCTTTTGGTGACACGAAGAACATGGGGCTTTGCACAAACGGTTCGATCTACACGACACAATCTCCATTTTTCTGACGTCCACTGCCTACAACAGACAGTTACCAGTTTATTTTGTCTGAGAAACAAAACAAATAACAAGTTTTGACTGGTGTTAGAAACAGACTAGAAAATAAAAAAAGCCCATCTTGGCTATCGTTAAAGATTAAGATTATTAAAGATTCCATTGTAACTTTTATATTTTTTGCAGTAAGAATTTGGCTTCATTTCTTTGGATGAGTGCTAGGTTTCTAATGACATCCTTACTGTTTAAGCTACGGTTTCCTAAGAAAGCAGTGGTTCTCTTGCGGCCGTGATACATCATGATGTGGCGATCATGACAAGGCGGCCGTCTTAATGGAGACCAGAGGTGTCAACTTAGACGGACAGAATACTGTGGAAAATGGACGTTCTAGACGTAGCATTATTAGTACATCGCAGAGTGTCAAAGCGTGAAATACCGGTTTCATTCAGAATGACGCTCAAATGACACACCTTCGGTGGAGAAAATCAGTCTGGACGTTTCAATGCAAGACGAAATTACACAATTATGTACAAGTTTTAAAAAAAAATGAAGTACTTTTAAGGACTTTTCCCCAAGTTGTTCCATACTTTTCAAAGGCCCCTTGTTAGGAAAAAAAATTCAAGGACTTTCAAGGACCGTGGGAACCCTGCTTTAGTTCCTTCTAAAAACCTTTGTTCTAAGTAGAATCTTACATAACATTTAACAAGCAAATTTCTTTTTTAAATATACAAAAACTTTATCTCTACTATTATAAAAGGAATTATTTGTCCATTTTTTTTTGCGGCCTCAAAATCCTGACGATTCTATGGCACTTAGAGAAATGAGAATTAGCACACAAGTAGTCCAAATTTTTTTTTAATTGTTAGGTTGCGGCGAATTTTAAAAATCAATCTAGAAGATTTTAAAAGGAATTTAATAGTTTTATTCTCTATTGTTTTTTCAACGCTTTTCTTCCGGAGAGAGAAGAAACACCAGAAACTAGACTATTATACCCACGTGACCTTGGCATCAAGCTTTAGAATCATGCCAAGTTTTTTTTTATTGTGGGGGACTCTGAGAAAAAAAAAATTTTCTTTCCCATTTTGATTTTGCGGAGGAATAATTTTTCAGCCAGATAATAAATATTTTAACTGGACTCACTTAATTCTTTTTTGTATCTCCTAGACCATTAAAGAAGGTAGAGTAAAAATTTCAACAGATTTGAAATCTGTGGAAAATTTAACTTTAGATCGATACCTAAAAATATGATTTTCTTTAAATAAATAATTTTTAAATGGATTATATCTTCTATATTTTTACAAGAGATTGTGACGGTCACGTGAAACAGATTATTTTTTTACTAACGCGAAGGGCAGAAGATGTAAACAGATTACATTTGTTTCCTGTCCTATTCTATTTCAGGGAATGCGAGCAAAAAATAAAAAACATTTTTACAAGGATTGTTAAGTCTTTTTCGTAAAATCGGAATCGCTAAAGACAGATTAAAAATTTCAACAGATTTGAAATCTGTGGAAAATTTTACACCAGATTACACTACGGGCACATGCAACGCCGGGCTAGTTGCTAATATTTTGTATGCATCCCTTTGCTTACTTTGACAGCTCTGAGCCATTTTGACATGGACTGCACTAGTTTTTGCATGTGTTTTTTTGCAAAATGTCAGGTTAATTTTATTACATTCTAACATCAGTTGAGCTTTTGAATTTTAATAATCTCTTATGCAAGGCACTTTTTCAAATCTACATATCATAGGATTTTTTTAATTTTATTCAATAATGTTTTCAGGGTATTGTTTTTGATTTGATGTTTTGAGTTTAGCATGTCCCAAGAGGACTCAGCGACATAGAAACAACCAAACTATGAAACAACCAGATTATAAAACTTTTGTAACATGCTCTAACAATTTTTTATTTTCCCTTACTTGAGTAGAACTCTCTAAGGGTTGACTATAAATAAAGTTACTTATTTTAACTATCAAGAATGCCCAATTAAAGCAATGTAATTTGAAAACCTGATACTCTAAAATTGAAATATATAACATTATACATTGCAAATAACATAGAAGTACAGTTGCAAAAAAAAACCTTTATTTTCACCACTATTCATAGAGAGAAATTTCAAACATATCATTCAAAAGGAGATAATGTCCACTACCAATTCAAAGTATTGCATAAGCGGCCTGCCCATCTTCATATCAAATTTTGCAAGATTAATTGTACATACAGAATTTCAAATTTGAACACTATTTCAAAAATATTTGTCACAGGGTGTCTACTAAATTTCTTTTGGTCCATTTAGCCACTTTTTTGGGACTTTCTAAAATAAATGCATGATCTAATTTTACATGATTATGTGGGTCAGTTAGATGCAATTATAATTTAAAATCACACTTCTTTTTTATTGCTTACATCTAATTTTGGGAAAAGAGGACTAGTGTCAAATTTCAGCTTTAATATAAGCTCAGACCTGCCAACCTGGCAATTTCAAAAAGCCCGAGACTTTTATCGACATTACAGCCTATTTTACCTATGATAACTTATGTATGATCACACTATAAAAAGGGTAAGGGTTTACAATTTACTAAGAAATACACATACTAAAAAGAAATACTCAAATTTTGTATTAAATATTTTATTTATTAAGAGTTGCAACAGTTGCTGACTTAGCATTTTTCAAAAAATTGGAATCAAAATTTCTTTCATAACAAACATGTTTTTGATTGGCCTTAACAATAACAAAATTCTCCAAATTTTGAATGTTAAGACATGCTCTGAATTGGGTTTGTGTTTTTGTACAAAAACTAAATACCCTTTCACAACTTGCATTGCTATGAGGTAAAGTCAAAATTGCTAGCATAAAATCTGCTAATTTTTTGTAAGCAGAATTATTAATTTTTCCAATTTCAAACCATTTGGAATCAATTCTTTCTTTTGATACTAGTAATTCAGAAATATCCTCACACTGTAGACCACAGTACTGAGACTGTAGAGTATCAAGATACAAGTCCTTATCATTATCACCCAAAACTTTGACCAAAACAGGGTACCTTTCAGCAAGAAACTTAATGCTAGAAAAAGAAGCATGGGCAATATTATCTAAGTTACTAACTTCAGCATTAATCAAAATATCATTTTTAAAAGGAAATTTAAGAAACATATAGTTGCAAACTTTGACAAAATAATTTCTGACAGTTAAATAAAATATTTTCTGGTCATCACAGGGAACACAGGGTAGAAACTATTTCTTCAGTTTTGTGACCAATCATTAAATCTGAATTCAATTTCGGATTCTTTTCAGAAGTGAAATTGATATCCAGCACACATTTGGAATTATTTATCACACTGGGCAATACAAATCTAATGAGCAAACTTTTGAAAGTTTCCAGAAGGTAGCTTCTTAGTTCGTATCCTAGGAATATCACTTTGTAAATATGAATTGGGTGTCTCAAATAGAGGAATCACTGTCATCAAAAACTGAGCCACTGCCTTGTTTAAATCTGATGAAAGAAACATAAATAGCCTTTCCTCACAAGTAAGGACCTTTTTCATATTTTCCGCACTTGAAGGCTTAGGTGTAGCTGAAGAAATCTTTTGCTACTTTGCGGGTAACAAATCTCTCTGGATTTTCCTCTTTTTGGATTTCTTGTCACAGTTTTCCTTCAAATCCTTAGATTTTAAAGAGGCTGATGAACTAGGGACATTTGAAAGACTTATCTTGGGGATCTTGTGGTCCTCAAGAGTGTTGTTTCCTTTAACAGAACTGCCTCCAATCTCTTGCTTTAAAAAAGACAATAATGGTTGCCACTGACTGAGAATACGATCCACACATCTACCCAAATATAGCCACCTTGTAGAGACATGCTTAAGAATCTTCCTGGTTTCCACATTATGAAGTTCCTGGAAATTTTTTAAAGACTTTCCTCTTTAAACTCTTGTCAAGATAATAATACAAATCTATAATGTATTCCTCTATTCTTATGGGTAAACAATCTGCCCCTTTCTGAGCAGCTAAATTCAACAAGTGACACAAACACCCATGAACATAGAGGTCTGGCATCTCACTTTTAAGTTCAGCGGCTACGCTTTTATTTTTTCCATTCATTACAGGAGCATTATCAACTCCCAGTGATAAACAGTTTTCTTTAGAAATATTAAAGTTTGTCAAACACTGTAGGATCAATTTGGCTATGTTGACCCCTGTAGCATCCCCTTCAAGAACAGGAGCCAAGAGAAAATTTTCAATTTGTTGATATTTTTCAGAAAAAAAAGTTACAACAAGAGGATATCGCTTCAAATCACCTTTGTTGCTACCATCCGTAGAAAAGGAAAACACATTTGTCCTAAGAGCATGCAATATCTCTTGCTTTTCGAAATTAGTCATTTTTCCAATGATAGCTGTAGCTTTGGTTCGTGCACACTTGTAATTCTTGGCAATATCACTATCAGGAAACATCTTCCTGAATAAATGTCCGGCATGGTCAGCTGAAGAGACGGGCACATTATGCTCAACCAAAAAAGCAGTGAATAATGATTCAGCACGGATTGCAGATAATTCGTCAGGTTGCTTGAAGAACTGCACTTTAGAGTTTGTCTCAATGCATCAAGAGGCATCTTGGTGCTTTTTCCGGTTTATATGGGCAACAATATCGCTCCGTCCACGATTTGCAATGGAAAAATCGGATGGCCAAACCGTACAAATTGCATAGTTAGCCCCTTTCTTGGAATATATAATGCAAGGAAATTCCTTAGAATATTTCTCATTGAACACAGTATCATACTTTTTCTTCTTTTCAGACATAGCGCAATATCAGTATACTTAAACTTATAGGACACGATGCACATGCAAGCCCAAGCACATGGAACCAAAAACGAAGAATACCAACAACAAGAACTATAAACAAGAGTCTCCTTCACTTCAGATCAGCATGACTAGAAAACGACATAATCGATAAATACAGAGGCGGCTTTAAACCTACGCGTGTCTACTGGCGCCATCTTTTGGTGGATATGAGAGGATTTTCTTCAAAAAATGCAAACATTTTGCGAAAAATCCGAAAAAAAACTCAGAAAGCCGGAGATTTGACGAAAAAGCCTGAGACCTGACCAAAAAGCCTGAGAGTTGGCAGGTCTGCAAGCTGTTTTCCAAATAAAATTTTAGAAATAAAGACAAACCATAAATCATGTCAAAGTAGATGAGCATTAAACAAATATACTCCATGTTATATTTATTATTTTTGTTTTCTGAAACTTTTAATAAAAATTGAAGAAATCAATAATTATTTTTTCATTTCAGTTTGCATAATTTCTTTGTCAGACTTGCAATTTCATCATTTGCAATTTTCTTTTTTCATTTGTTTTGTTCAGCTGTAGCCACCTTTTATTTTCGCCTTAAAAAAATGTGATACATTTTCGGGACAACATTTATGATTTAGGGACTTTTTTGGGGTCAATTTTCCCGTTTTGGGCATATTTTCAAGACTTAAGGCACATTTAGGACCAGTAGACATCCTGTATCAGCATGTGTAAATGATTTGAGAATATTATCCAAGGTTTGTTAAACGTTTTTTATACTTTTGGTTGCCCTTTAAAATCGCCATGAGGAAAATTTAATGCAACACAAAAATTAACCATTGGAATGAGCTGAAATTTTGCATGGTCCTTTTAGAAGTCTTTCTAATTCCCACCAAAATATAGAAGGTTCTAATTTTAATATTATTTTTAGAATAAAATATGAAATAGATTTTGTGTTATAAAACAATAACATGGTACAAAATATCAGTGTTATAGGAATAGTTTTTAAGAATAAATCACAAGTCTAAACAAGTCAATTTAACATTAGGAGAACATTTTAAAATCTTAAGAAATTGTGAATTTGGAACCAAAAGATCATTAAATAACAAAAAATGTATAGTGACTCAAATAACAAAATGCTTACCATGTAACTGGACCATTTACAAGCCAAATGAATACAGACACAAGCCACGACAGTTGGCTTGTATAGTAAACACATAGTTGTCATATGTAGACTGAAAACATTATGTAGATTTAGTTTCATCATTCAAAAATAACTATTCAAACAAATTTATAATTTGAGGTTAAAAAAAAAGGATGATCATACCTAGTTGTAGCCATAATATACGACGTTTGTGCAAGATCTTTACTCGCTAAAAATAAAAAGCAATTATTACATAAATGAGATTTCATACAGAGAAAAGCATGAAAAGGATAGAACAACATTGTTCTTGTAACAAAAAATACCATGGTAGGTACTTCAATTTACATTGCACTAGACAAAATGGGGATTCTTAAATTAACTGAGGAACATAAATAAAAAAATCAGTTTTTCACTGAAAACGTAAATAAAACAATTATATAGAAGAAATTGCTTTGGCTTGATTAGTTAAAAATATGTTCTTATTTATAATACAATTATTTTTGGTATGTACTGCAAATTTTCCACCTTTTCTGGTTTGTACAGATAAGGGTGTAAAAAAAAATCATGATTTAAAAGAAAAACAAGTTATCAGATTTTCTATTTAAATATCTGTAGAGCCAAAAAAAGTAATTTGCTTCCTGTAACCTGGCCAACCCTGAAATGAATACAAAAACTCCAAACCCAGCTTTTTAGACTTAAATTATAATACCCAATTTGGGTAAATACCCGAGTATATTCGACCTGCAAAAATAAATACACCTAGGTATTTTACATCACTGATCAATTTTAAATCTAAAATGAATACTCAGATAATATTTCCTTTTGCGTATTTGCTAAAAATATTCAGCAAAAGAAAAACTTTTCCTACCTACCTACTTTAATATATTTGTTCATGTTACAAGAAACAAACTTTTATTTTTTGGCCTAGGCCCTATGCACTGTTTTTATAATTATATATAAATTTATTAAATAAAAAATTGAGTTTTTGACATAACATGCAAACTAATATGTATTTTACTAAAAATCATAGTTTGTTACATGTTAATACATTTAAAAAATGAATTCACAAGTTGATATCATGCATGTTTTTTTTGGAGTAAATTGCATCATCATGTTAACAAATTTATCAATGAGAGTGAGACCTAAATTATAGTCTGAGAAGATAAATATTTGTTACGGGTCACTACTCTTAAAGGGGACTGTTTCAGGGTGCATTTTGCAAAATGAAAGATGTTCAGTGTTTTAAACTTTTATCCTTTCAAATAGAAAGTTCAGCTGCATTTTTTTTTATTTAATAAATTATTAATCACATCAATTGTGTTATTTTGTATTTGTCGCAATTAAAAAAAAGTAGTTGAAAAATCACTATAGCTAAGCCATTGCATGAACATTGTTGAAACTTTCAAATAGATGTCAACTTGTTTTTTACTTTACTGTTTGGCAGAATCCCTTACTCTACTTAGTCCATAGACACCTCAGGTTATTTGCCAAGTGTCCAGAGCCAAACATTTTTTCAAAAGCTGATCAGTACGTACTGGTACTGGTTAATTTGACTAGTTCTGTGATTTACCTATGGTATATTCACTTAGTTTTAAAAATGTAAGATTGGTTATTATTTAAATCTAAGATTTAAAAAAAAAATCATTTGATTAATATTAAGATTTTAATTGTTGATTTAAATCTTGACACCCTGGTACAGACATTTGAAATAGGAAAACATTTTGCAGAAAAATTAGCTGCCCATGTTTTGCAATACTAATATTCTTCTAAAAAATCAATAACTACCAAATAAAAATTTAAATTGGAAAATCGATTAATATCAAAAACAAAATGGGACATGCCCCCCCCCCCCCAGAAAATTCCTATTGTGATGTTTGAAGGTGCAAGAAGTGCTGAAACACAGATTTTCTTTGAATAAGATTCTTTAAAAATGAAAGAATCTCACACAGCAAACAAAATATAAAACATATTAACCCTAACCCAATAATTACCTTTAACTAATTGG
Organism: Metellina segmentata; assembly: GCA_947359465.1. Taxonomy (NCBI): domain Eukaryota; kingdom Metazoa; phylum Arthropoda; class Arachnida; order Araneae; family Tetragnathidae; genus Metellina; species Metellina segmentata. The sequence continues at coordinate 56,519,098 of OX375883.1, read as the reverse complement.
CAAACCTTTACTACATACGTATGGGGATGTTCAATTGCAAGAACAAAACCTGAAAATAGGAACATTACATTTTTAATCACATGAAATAATTAAATTAATAAAGTTAACATAAGTTTTTATCTGAAAGGGTTTATTAAATTCCACAATTTCTCTAAAACTTGCTCTACTATTGTAGAATTCAAAACATAGGAAACTCAAAGCAATCTCTACTGTTATAAAAGGAAGTGCTTGTCTGTTTGTTTTCTGCACGCTAAGTCCTGAGGATTCCAAGGCACTTACAATAATGGAATTTGGCACATAAGTAGTCCAAATGTTTTGCAATTTTTGAGTCGCGGCAAATTTTATAATTCAATCTAGAACATTTTAAAATGAATTTAATTATTATTGAATGCAACAGCATAGAAGATCAGATTCTAAATTTATTTTTTCGTTTTCATTTTGCGCAGAGGAAGGATTTTTCAGCAGAGACGAATAAAAATATGATTTTCTTTAAACAAAATTTTAAAATTAAATATCTTTTATATTTTTGCAAGAGATTGTGACATCACGTCAACCTTCCCGTTAAAAAAATAAACAGATTACATTTCCTGCCCTCTTACGATTTCAGCAAAAGAAAGCAAAAAACTAACATTTTGGCTGGCATTGTTTAGTTTTGCTTTCGCAAACCAAATCGGAATTCGTAGCAATCACCTGGGGTTAGCGAGCAGTGGTCACACCTGACCCCTCAAAAAGAACTGCCACGGGCAACGCTGTGCTGGCCATGCGTTGGCTGATTAAATATTTGTAATGAAGTTACCGAAATTCAATCTGTAAGAAAAATTTTCATTACATACCCAATGTTTGAAGCAAAATGTTTTCATGAGCAACTATCTCATTCATTCTTTCTGCATAGGCCTGAAAAAATCCAACAAGCATGAAATCCGACACACACAACAAAGTAGGGCAGCAAATCGTTACACTCAAAACACAGAAACAAAGTCTCAATTTGTTGTCAAATAGTACATTTAAGTATTATAAAATATGCTTTTAACCTCCATTATAGTACAGTATGGTGGGCCGTTCAGATCTGCAATTCAACTGAATTGAATTTGCCAAAGTCACCTCTAACTTTCAAATACAAGGCTATATTTTTTAAACATTTTCATCTAATGTTTTAAGTCCTCTACCAGATATTAGATTCTAGTATTAAAGCTGAAAAACACTTTTTTCAATTCAGATTTTGCAAGGCAAAAAAATATACACTGATTGACAATTAAGGAAGTGACATTTTTCATAATTGATGATACACTTGTATCATGCAATGAAACTTGCTAAAAAAATAAAGTAGAGGTACTGTGGCATCTTTCTTTGCAAATGGTACATATTTCGAAAAAGGCATAACAAAAGCAAAAACCTGCTACGTTGAGCATCTTTGAACAGTCGCTTGAAAATGCTCTCTTGCCAGAATTATGAGAGATGTGGATACCACAGTAGGTAGTGACTACTGTGGTACTAATGCATGCTCTGCATTTGTTTGTCATGCTTTCCACTAAACTGGAGAGCTGTTGGTTCAGATACCATTCTTTTCTCAAAGCAAGTATTACAAATGAAAAAATGGTTAAAATCTTATTACGTCTTTTTTCCACATTTTTGCCAGAATATAACTCTGTAAAGGGTTAAGGACAGTGAATATAAAAATTTCGAACAATATGCTAATTTAAATGTAAAAGACAACCCTGAAAAAGCGATTTAGGAAAAAAAAAAACAATTTCAGCCCAGTGCAGTATTTAAGGTAGTCATAAATTATGGAAATTTCCAGATTAAGATTGCATAGCTTAACTGATGTGAATTACAATGAACAAAATTTAATTCTTTCTAATTTGTGAAGAGACAAAACTTTATTTCTGTGTGTTAAGTAAAAGGACTTGAAATACCCCACAAAAAATATACATGCAAATTGAAATACATTTCCCGTTGTATATTAACCTAAATCTAATAGAGCAGTAAAATCCTCTAGCCTTTTATGCTTAAAACTTAAAAAGCAAACCCAACTAATTAATGAGTTGAGCTTTAAACTATGGGAAATGTTAAATTTTGTTTTATACCTGATCAGTTTCACCAAAACGGCATTTATTAACTTATTACTTGAAACGTCCTCGGATAATAACGATAAATTACAAGTTAATTTGGCCATCTAAAATCCTAGTACTAAATCAGTACTACTAGGAAGAAAACGCACATTTTAACCTGCAGTGATAAGAAATAAGACATGTTAATATGGCATGCATTTCACGTATATAAGTACAGCGATTAATATAAAATATCGAGTTTAAAAGTTTGTCATAAGACATGCAATAGAATTTAAAGAGTGTTGAAACCTTAAAATACCAATAAAAAAATTAAGAAAATTGCTAAAACTTTAGATTTTTGAGACATAAATTAAAGTGACTACGAATATACTAAGACGGTATTTTAAAATGCATAATTTATTGTTTTTGTATTACTTTCCTCATTGGTTCAAATATCCTACACTAATAACAAGTCATTTGATCGAGTTAAACAGTGTATCAACAAAAAAAAAATAATCCTCCATTTATCAAAGAAACCACATTCATAACACCTGATAAGAGGTTTAAACTTGTTTCAATTCCACCCTTAAAGTTCAACCCAGTGTGTGCGAGATTTGGGAATCGCACGATTATTTCAAGTTATCAAAATGAGCTGGTGAAAATATGTCTTCTGAATATAGAATCTGGAGACAGGAGAAAGTCGATAAATCTGCTAGAAGCTCTTTATATGATCTCCTCAGCATAAGAGTAAGTAGGGAGGAAATGTATCTCAAGTTCCTTTATAAAAGGCTGTTTTCTGGAGGTCAGACATGAATTTGAAAGCGAGGAAAGAGAAAATGAAGATTCTAATGAAAGGGAAGAGTTTTTCAACTACCGCAAATATAGAGTTTGAGGATTATCTAACTTGTGATACGAACATCGTGACATCACATTTGATAGACATCGGATAGTTCAATCGAAGAAGCAAATGATGAGAGATAAAATTCTGTCTGCAACTGAAGGCATTTAGGCTTTGAATATAGTAAAAGAATTTCTCAAGTAGAGAAAAACAAGATAAATACTTACAAAAACTCATATCTGTGAAGAATGATGTTAATGATTAGCTAGTACAGTACAAAGTCCAAAATAAGGAATCCTCCTGACCTCGGCTAATTCTGGATTTAGGATTATTTGCATTTATGTCAAAAAAAAAACCTTAATCTTACCACCCCTGTGTGAATTTTGTGTTTCCAATACTAAAATAGCAGATATTTAAATAGGAATAATTTTTTTAAACGAACAAAACTTTTTAATACAATGCAAGAAACTTGATTGCAAATCTATGTTTTTTTGCGTAGTATTTACTTGGAACATGTCTGTTGTTTCATAGATTAGGTCTAGGTTTACCTCCTTGTTCTTTAGAAATTGTCAGGAAAATTGAAAAAAGTGAGACAAACAAAAAAGCGGCGGTTAGAAAAAAGGTCCGGATTTTGGACAATTCCAGATTTGGGACTTAGTATAGTAAAAGCAAAACACAAACCATAACAGATTTCTTAAAACAATAAACTATTGTAAAAAAGAAATAAAAGTTTTGTTATGTAAATTGGTCGTTTAGTATTTACCATATAAACTAATATTTTTAAGAAAGTGCGGCAAATGTAGCAAAATGTGAGTAATTTTCACCTTTATGGACAGTATTGGAACTGATTTGTATAGCTACGAAGTCGAATATAGTCATTTCCTATTCGAAAACTGGGCAATTTCACTAGTGATAAAATTGGTTTGTATGCATTAACCCTCTACATACGGAAGGTCGAAATACCGTTTTCGCACTTGGTTACGGGAAGACGGCCGACGTAGTGCCTTCCCCTAGGAGGCGTGGAGAGCGAGCCAATTCTTATCACCTAGTGTTGGGGATCTCTTTTGTTGGGTCGGGGTATGCCTGTAAGGCGCAATTATTTCCCGGAGTCACTGAAAAGGCGGCAACAACTAAGACATGGTCACTTCAACTCAAAGGATTCTGGAGTTGTGCTCGGCGTCGTTTATACCGTGGGAAATCTTTATAAGAGTTGCAGAAAGTGATAATTTTTCTTTGATCATTCCTCTCTTGCACACCTTGAAGCACTGATCCTTTGTATGAAAAAGCGACTCAAAAATAAAGATTGCTTATCCATAGCTGCATTCAGCACTTGACTACTCCCTGACTTCAGGTGGTGCTGCTTCAATACAGATATCGAGAGAAAATATTCGAATAACAAGAGGGAGAGTATTTTTGAGCCCATCCACCTCTCCACATAGACATAAAAGAAGAAAATTAGATGGTAGGAAAAGATCTTGTGTCAAATGCCGTGAATGAATCGGATAGTAGAGTTCGTGGTAGTGTGAAATGTGCAATATGCTTTTGCAAGACCTGCTTCCAATAATCATAAATATATCCCACCCTCCTTCCCTGTCCAATGCAGAATTGAATTAAAGGAAATAAAAAAATGCCTCTTGGGGGAAACTGCCTAGCGAATTGCAAAAGATGAAATTCATCAATAAACCATCCCCTTGGTTGATGAGGAAATCAGTTTGATACTTTTTTCCAATATAAATATAGCATAATGATTAAACAAAATTTGTCAAACAAAATCATAGATGATGAAATAAATTTTTAAATGTAATATTAATTGTTTTATCTTTGAAATGTGTACATTGATACAACGCTATATTATTGGTACATCATAATACTAGTACAAGTTCAAAATACACGCAAGTATTTCTAGTCATGCATTTTTCGTAATACATTCATCATTAATTAAATATCCTCAAATAAAATAGCGCTGAGCGAATATTATTTTATAATGTGCATTATTAAGATGATAATCCATTGAAATTAAGGTGTTAGCCTCTAGATCGGAAGGTTCCTGGTTCGAATCCGGGTTCGGGCATGGATGTTTGTAAGGGTATAGTGGAGAGGCGGCTGGTGCACCTAAAATCTGTCATGACCGAAAGTCCTGACGTTGGGTTGGTGTGGAAGTTTGGAGAGTGGGATGCCAGCTCAGGTGTTGCCTCGTCATCTGACCGTGGTTCATAATTACGTGGTGTTGTCTTCGGATCTTTCCCCTAGGTGATTGATCTTGGACCATCGTCAATAACCCGTTGTGTTGCTCTAATTACGACGTTAATTAAAAATTACCAATTACCATTAAAATTATTGACTAAATATTCATTAAACATTCTGGCTGTGTATAGAATTTATCTAATTCTATGAAAAACTCAAGCTTTATATCAAGTTGCATAAATCATGCTACCTCTGTGACCCTTTCCTCTTCCATCAACTCTCTGAGCTACGGCAAGGCGCAAATATTCTATTTTCCCAAGTTGTTAACGGAAATAAAATTCTAATTACTTCATTCTTAAGAACAAAGAATATTATGATGCATTAGAAATTCCCCCATTTTATCAGTAATTTTTTTTTTAAATGATCACAAAAATTTTGAAAATGAAAAATCTTTTTGAGATTTGTTTGTACCAAATGAGCTCAATGAGAAAATTATTAGAAAAATAGAATTTAATTGAAAATACCGCACTAATTTTATGGAGTTTTTCTAGTTGAAAACTTATGCATAAAATACTTATGGTTTTTAAGAGTACAAACATTATTTTTAACACACTTAGAAAGCTTCCAATTTTATTTGCACTTAAAAAAAAAATAATAATAAAAGCTCATGCAAATTTTTTAGATTTACAACTCTTAAGAGCGGGTAAAGTTAATAATAATAATTTTAATTACATTTCTATATGTTTACGACCTTTGAAAAATTCCACTTGTTCATTGTAAATTATATATTTCAAATTATGTTCATTATTTCAGATACTTGCATTGTTAACTATTTATGGTTATTGACAATTTTTCTGAAGGTTGTGTTGATGCCATACATAAAATAAGTTTTTTTTTTATGATTTTCGTTTATTTACTTAATGTTTACGGTGCAGTACTACACGACATTCACTATTTCATTGTTGGGCAAAAACCATTGCTTTCTAAACTTGTAAGAATACCATGATTTAAAAAAAGTTTGCATGAACATATTTTGATAGTTAATAAGACAAATTACAGAGTATATTTCTTTCGTAGATTCTTTAATATTCTTTCGTAAATGCGCGCGGGAAGTTGCCTTTCACGAATCGTAATAGCTCGAGGTAAAGCGGTCCCCCGGTATCCCCCTGTCATCGGTGAAGTGGTTATTTACGAGGAGGTCTCTTTGTTGCTTAGAAAAAGGGGGAAGGAAAGTGAAATGGATTTCGGCCGTCTGCTCCGTAACGAAAGGACATGGAAATCTCGGCCGTTTGGGCCGGCTGCCGTAACCAGAGGGTTAAATGTTTTACCATTTTGCAATACATTTACATCCATCTGAGATTTTTCTATTTACTTCATGTTTCATGAGGAATTTTTTTGTATGCATGTTGTCTATTTATAGTATATATGAAGTATATTTTCAGAATAGCATTATTAGAAAAAAATTCTAACTTCTAAATTTTGCCAACATGTTATAAATATATGTAGCCTGAAACGGCCCCAACTTGGGACCAATGTAGTTGTATTATTTTTAGATTAAGAAAGCAAGTATTTGCATTTCAAATAATAAGTTATTAATGATGAGATACATATTTAAATTTTTAGCATTATATCTATGAACAGATGCCAACCACTATGGATTCTCTGTAGTTTCTACGGAAATGAAATGGGTAATACAGATTACGGAATCAATGATTTTTTTTCTACAGAAAAATTCAATTTTATTTTTCACAACACATCATCTTTTATTTCAATCAAAACTGAAAATTTCCAGACCTCGAGGATTGTAAATTTTTGATCAAAACGCAGACGAAAAATTTGAAACGCGTGTTAACTCTGTAATCGTAACAAAGAGAATAAACACAATGAACCTGACATTGTATCCATGACACAATCCCAATAATTTAATTGACGTCTGACACCCAAAGTGTAAAAAAAAATCATGGTTTTTTCAAAAAAATCAATTAATCAGATTTATTTGATTTAAATTGGATTTATTTGTGATTTAAATCAAAAATCGGATTTTTTAAATTTAAATTTCTGTAGGGTCTATAAATTTATTAAATAAAAAATTGAGTTTCTGACATGACATGTAAACTAATATTTAATTAAGTAAACAATCGGAATTTGTGATATGGTAAATTAATATTTATTTTACTAAATATCACTGTGTGTTACATGACAATACATTTAAAAAATGAATTTTCAAAACAAGAGCAAAAGATAAGACATTTGTTTAACTTTAAAACACAAGTTGACATCCTCCATAGTTTTTCTTGAGTAAATTAGCATAATCATGTTAATAAAGGTATCAGTAAGTGTAAGTGAGACCTAAATTAGTCTGATTAAATAAATATTTGTTATGGGTCACTACTCTTAAAGGTGACTGTTTCAGGCTGCATTTTGCAAAATAAAATATGTCCATTGTGTTTAAACTTTCATCCTTTCAAATAGAAAGCTCAATTGAATTTTTTATTTAATAAATTATTAATCACATTAACTGTGTTATTTTGTATTTATGTCTCAATTAAAAAAAAGTAGTTGAAAAATCACTATAGCTAAGCCATTGGTCAATCAATTAAAGGGGTAACAAGTAGTTTAGGCCTACTTTGTGAGGATTTTCTTAGGCTGTCTTGACATTTACGTAGATGTAGGCCTACTGCTTTATTGTTTGTAACATAAAATTATGCATGAACATCGTAAAAACTTTCAAATAGATGTCAACTTATTTTTTACTTTACTGTTTGGCAGAATCCCTGACTCAACACTCAACAGATTACTTAGTCCGTAGATACCTCAGATTATTTGCAAGTGTCCAGTGCCAAACATGTTTTTTAAAAGCTCATCAGTACGAGCTGTAGCCATTAGTGCTGAAATCACCATGTGTGCAGAAAGTTCAAAGCATTTGACAAATTCTGTGATTTTTCTAGAGTGTATTTACTTAGTTATAAAAATGTAAGATTGGTTGTGATTTAAATCAATGCTTTTTTTAAAAAAATCATTTGATTAAAATCATGATTTTAATCGTTTTAAATCTTGACACCCCACTGTTTATTGGTCCCCTTGCCTGTTTCTGTTTCCACCAATGAAACCTGTTGTAATGTCTTAATAAACCTGTTAATAACTGCAGAATGTCTTTAGAAATAAACTGTTCTTGAAGTAAACAAATTAAACTTTCTCATTATACATAATATAATGCTAACATATATTTAATTGGCAGATATTAATTAATTATGCTTACTAAGGGCTGAAAAATTATGTTGAAACTTACCGACTTCAGTTGAATTATTTCTATATTTTTTTATTATTATTATATTTTTTTGGTAAATGGGAAAGAGTGCTTAAATTTAATTGTTAAATGCTTTTTTAAGGAAAATTTTCAGTTTGCAGCAATGCGATATAATTCTTTCATACACAATTATTGGTTTGATACATGTGTTTTCATGTATTATATACCTTACTGTAATTATAAATAATATATGCATGTTGTGAAAGTAAAATTTGTTTAACTTTTAGTTAACTACATAAAAATTCTTAAAAAACTACTAATTTTTTCTTTAGTACTACTAAAAACTTCCATTGCCGGTTAGCATCTGTGTATGCAACAAAAATTTTTACATTGTGTTGAGCGAATTTATAATAACTTCTACCAAATCTGCTAATAAAACATCAGTTGGAAAGTATAGGGAATTAACTGTTATTTATGCCACTCGCAATTATGTACCCATTTATCACGTACATATCTGTATACAGTCCAAACCCTTGTTAGCACATTTAACATAAACTGTTCTGAATACTCTTGTCAGAATGAATAACAGTAATAGTCGTAGACTGAAGCTGTACCAAAAATTCTACAAAAATCTAATTGTAAGCAAATGATATTAATTTAATGCACAAAAAACTAGTTACTCAAACTTCAAATTGTATACCACAAATTGTATGGCTGTCCTCACAGCAACAAGACGCTCCGGCCACAAACACCATGGTTTTCGAAAATTACGACGCAAGTGCTCTTTATTCAAATTACAATTTCGACAAATACAAATTATTTGAATCTCATAAGTACTTGTAATCGTGCTAATAGGACAAACTATAATAGCTGCTGTTTAAAGCATCAAAATTAAAAAAATTCCCCAATTTTTTGTAAAATTCGAAAATTTTCTGAGATTTGCAAAATTAAAAAGTTTTCTCAGAATTCCCTGATTTTCAGTTCTGTTAACACCGTGCTGGAATGACAACTGCATAAAGGATTGCAGATTCTAAATTTATTTTTTCATTTCCGTTTTCATATTGCGCAGAAAAACAATGTCAGCAGACCAAAAAACAAATAAAAAATTTTAATGGAGTTATTTAGTTCCTTATTCTATCTCCTAGACTGTTAAAGATAGAATAAAAATTTCAACAGATTTGAAATATGATTTTCTTAAAATAATTTTTAAATTGAATAGATTTTTTTTTCTTTGCAAGAGATTGTGACGTCAATTTAACTTTCGCGTTCCAAAAATAAACAGATTACATTTCCTGCACTCTTACGATATCAGCAAAGGAAAGCATAACAAATAAAAAACATTTTGACTGGCATTGTTTAGTTCTTTTTTTTTTGTAAAATCAGGATTGTTAAAAAAAGATTGAAATTTTCAAAAAATTTGAAATCTGAGGAAAATTTTACACATTATACACATTTGATATTCTTTCAATTAAATATTTATATTTTCACAAGAGATTGTGACGTCACCCCGATTATATCTCTACTTAATTCGAAAATGGCCGCATTTGACAATGCCGTGATTACATGGTTCCCACTCTTTGGCGGGAAAACAATTCAATGACTTTTCAAGGACTTGCGTAAAAAGGCAGAAATTCTGTAACCCCCATTTTAGTAGACAACTTTTCTGAAGAACCTCTCCTATAATGTAACCTCTTCATTACCATTCACATACTTAACAATTCCAAACATATTTCTAGCCAATTATTTAAGCATGTTATGGGAAAGAAAGAATTCTTAAAAAGAAAAAGTAAAGTAGCTAAGTTATTATATTTATCTCTCTTTTTTAAAAAAGTTACAGCTGTCGCAGGATTGAAAATTTGTTTAGCTCAATTCTGAGATAGTTTCCCGAGAAAGTACGGAGCAGAAAATTACGAAATTAAGATGGTTTGTTCTTCATTGCGTTTCCTGGACAATTGGAAAAATCGGGACATTTTTGTAGCTTTTTTTTAAAACTGTCATATCTATCTTATTACTATTAGTTTTTAAATTTGAAAATATTGCAGTATACCTTAGAATGTACTCTTTCTTATGGTACAATTATTTTTGAAATTGTTTAATAAATAAGTTTGATGCAATCAAAAGTTGGTCACACAATTTTAGGAATATTAGTATATTTTTGCTACTTTATGTTAAAACTGTCATTATCTACAGATTAATACTATATTCTTTTTTAAATTTGAGATCATCACTGAATACCTTAGATTGAACTGTTTGTTATGGTACAGTTATTTTTTAAATTGGTCAATAAATAAAGTCGATGCAATCAAAAGTTGGTCACACAAATTTTGTATTGCTTAGATCGTGGAGCATTCATTGTTCTTCACGGTTCATTGCATTCATTTTCTGACTAACGGGTTTTCCAGACATCAAATTTATCGTAGCAACAATTACCATCGAAACTGTTAAAGATAACTTGTTTATTAGAATCCATCTTCACATGTTTGCACCTTCTTCTTGTATGTTTATGATTATGTAAACAAACAACAAACAAGTTGAGTTGTCATGCTTTTGTGATTGGCCACAGTATGACAAAACACACCTATAAATGGGTGTGGTCATAATATTATGGCCAATCATCAACTTAATGCAGTATTATAATTTTGTTTATGGCAATCTTTCTATTGAGATATTTATGCTAATTTCTAAAGTGAAAGTTCCTTTCTTTCAGATCACAATTTTGTCATACTTTGGACAGAGATGTATCTCTGGTTTTTCTAATCTTCGTTTCTTTTCTGTAAATAGTTTTGCACCTTTTAATTAATAAATGTTTTTAATTCTAAGTCTGATGATTTATTTTTTACTCCACATATCACTGGGCACTTTGCTTCTCCACAATATATGGGTGATTTAAAGGATTATTTTTATTTGGCGAGGAAAAGGGCACATTTTTTTCACTCTGTTCTCAAATGGTTTACCGATAAAGTACAGATCAGAAAATCACAAGACTAACACAATTTATTTAAAATTTTACAGGGAGCAAGATGGAGAAGGTTTTTTCTTTGCTAAAAATTAGTCAATCTTTAATCAGCTGTACAGTGAAAAATTCGTCTTGTTAGTTAATAAGTTTCCTCTCCAAACTGACGATATACCAATTTAAATTTCATTCTTTGGCATTTTTACTGTCGACATTTAATCTATTTGACGTTGACCAATCAACTATCATATCGCTGGCTAAGATCAGAACACACTGACATTTTTGCAAACAAATGTGTTAATAGTTCGTTTATAACCTAAATGTTGATTTTCAAGGTGATGAGAAATACATACTTATAATCTATTTCAGCTTACGCGTATGTATGTCATTTAACATACGTATGTACATTGTTAGTATGCTTATTTTTTCATTGTTGGGAGTAAAAATTAGTAGTTAGTCTTTAATCAGCTGTACAACAAAAAATTCGCCTTGTTCGTAAAAAGTTTCCGCTCTAAGCTGATGATATAGCAATTTGGATTTCATTCTTTATAATTTTTACTGTCGATGTGTTGAAAAAGAAGCCAAGTGACGTATTGTCTCGAATACATACAGGAAACATATGCCACCGACGTGCATTGAACATTGCGATTTCTCAAATTGTTTTCTATCTATATTAAAAAAAAGTTACCACTGCAGGATTGAAAACTGTGTTGTTTAGCTAGATTCTTAGATGGTTTCCCGAGAAAATACAGATCAGAAAATTACGAAATTAACATGGTTTGTTCTTTATTGTGTTCCCTGGACAATTTTGAAGATTTTTTTTAAGATGCGGCTATTAGTTTAGGGTTTATTAAATGTCAAAATTGAATAAGCGAAATTTGTAATACAAGTGAGCAAAAGACGTACAAATTTTCAGCCTTTAATCGTGATTTCTTTTAGAATACCTCTAAACGTGAATTTTCGCAGCTTGTCGAGTTTTCTTAGAAATTTCAATTTGGTTCCTGATAATTTTGGTCTTTGTTTACGAGCGTCAGCAAGCAGGGGGAGAAGCCCTCGCTGTGACGTCATAGACCAGAAAGTCAAATCAGGATTATAAGAATTATTAAGACAGTTTCGCCCGCAGAAGATTGACTCTGTGAAAGGTTTGTTGGTTTGCGAAGCAAACCAAATGGGATTGCGTGAGCGAGCAGGGGGCGAAGCCTAGAGTGTTCCATATGTTCGAACTGACAAAGAATCCCACTGACCTTGAGCCAAAGAAAATAAACACATGCCTTGATGAACAAGCATATTGGGAGTATTCTTTGGAACAAGAATAAAACCGTGCCTTTTAAGCACATTGTCAGGCACATGTGCTTCAAGCTGATTCATACTCATAAAAATTCCAGATTAAAATTTTTCAAAATAAATTCAAGGACTTTCAAGTATTTTACGGGACCTACGAAATTAAAGTACTTTTCAAGGCTCGTGGGATTCCGGTTAATTGATTTTTAATAGATTTTTTAGTTTTTTTCCCTCTTTTGTACCAACGTTTTTGACCTTTCTGGAATTGTTACGGGCAATGTCGTCTAGGTCACGTGGTGGCTAGTGAATTTATAAATAATTGACAGTAGACCATAAATCGGGGAAAGCGGCGAATTACGAGAACGTGCTAAATATTGGCAATCTGAAATAACAACATCAAGGTAGATGTCTCTTTATATTAAAAAAAGTTACCGCTGCTGCCGCAGGTTTAAAAACTTGCTTTTTTTTGCTGGATTCTTAATATGGTTTCCCGGCAAAGTACGGATTAGAAAATAATGAAACTAACATGGTCTGTTCAAAATTGTATAGGGAACAAGATTAAAAAAATTAAAAAATTCCGCTGCGGCTATTGGTTTAGGGTGCATAAGGGTTAAAATCGATAAAGCGAAAGTGAGTGAGCAAAAGATGTACAAATTTTCAGTCTTCAGCCGTGATTTTTTTAGTGTACCTCTAAATGTAAATGTTTGCACAACACCAAGTTTTTTTTTAATTTCAATTCGGTTCCTTATATTTTTTTCCAATTTGGGTAAAATCTGGATATTTTTGTTACTTTTTTTTAACTGTCTTCTCTATGGGTCATTCTTGCAAAATAGGCAAAATTCATGTCCCTTCAAAATTTATAGAATTCTATCACTGAAGATTTTGTCAACTTTCAAGAATAGTTTAGGATCACTTTTATAATCTACAGAATTAGAAAATTAATGACATATTTTTTTATTTTATACATTTTTAAAACTTTAAAATATCAAATATCATTGTCCTGGCATGTCCCTGAGTGAAATTTTACAATTGCTTCATTCATTAGGGTTTTAATATTTATTTATATATTTTTGTAAATAATTTATTCTGCTTCTTTATACATTTGAAAGGTTATTAGTTACAATAATGGAAATAATATTGCAAAAATTTCCAAAAGTAACTTCAATAACTATTGTCCCAAGTAATATCATTTTCCTGGCATCTCAGATATCATTATGTGGGAAATTAATAGATGACAGCACTGAGTTAGAAGAATACTTTTCAAGTAATTTGGGGTTGAGGTTATTTAAATAAATAACTGCCATTTTGAAAAGTTATAAACTTTTTTTTTATTCAGCACATACAAGTTCAGAGTTCAAGGTTTATGTATATTGAAGATCATTTTCCTGGCTTTGATAAAAATTAAATGTTTGTAGTAAATTTTTAATTTTTTTTTTTATTATCAAGTGTATAAAAGATATTTCTTAAATGTGTGTGAAATTTAAACTGAAATTTTTAAGGGTTCATCCATTAAGCCCTGAACAAGCCTATTTCGTCATTATCCTGGCCATCATTGTCCTGCCTTTAACATACCAAGTCAATGATGTCAAGACAGGAAAATGATGTTTTATGTTCAGTATTTTATAAATATTTAAATTATTAACTGAAGACAAATATATTCTTTACTTTTAACTATTAACTTTTGATTATTTATTATCCATTGTAATTTTTTTAATAGTAAAATACCTTATAATGGGCTTGAAATTTTGAAACTTATTCATTTCTTTTATTTAAAACATAATGTTTTTGTCATTGCACCTAAAAATGTCTAGATATTACTAAATATTCTTTATCACATGCTCTTTTTTATAAGTTGTAAACAATATATGGACAGATATGAGTGGTAAAAAGAAACAAACATATGAGGAAAGGTTGTTAAAGAAAAGGTTAGCTGAGAAACGTCGTTACGAGCATATTTAAAAAAATTCCATAATGTTTGATACAAGAGAAATTGAAGAGGCATGTGAAATATATGTTAACCAAATAAAGAAAGGAGTGGTAAAGCCTATAGCTAAAATGAGTTCGAGGCAGAAAAGAGGAATTATAAAAATAGGAAAGAAAATTCAAAACTCTATCGCTTGAACAAGAAATTGTCATTCGATAGAATTGACTACCCAAACCAAGTGAAAGTGGTATAGATATTCAACTTTCAGGTTCTTCAAACCCAGATACAAATTTTTTTTAACATTATTAAGAGATGATAATGTTAAAAAAAAGTTAGTGAAAAAAGTTTGAAGAGATAGAGCAGAGACCTACATTCGTATAAAGAAACTGGAAGAAAACTTTAAAAAATATACAAGGCAAATGGAAAAATACAAAAAGAAATACTACAGATCAAAAATAGCTGAGAATTGATTGCAGTAATTTAACACCACACAGCAAAACACGTAATCTGTTAAAAAAGCATAAAAGTTGCAGTAATAACTATCTACAGTGTTCCTACTTTCTAATAATACTTAAATATTCGGGAATCCATAATTTCATGAATTGTCATGTTCCTAGTAATTTTATTTATGTACTTAATCAGCTGAATTAAAAATACATGGTCATATGAAATGTTCAACAAGAAATTTATATATTTTTTTCTATTTTCATCATTGTCCTGCCTTTCAATATTTTGAAATATTTTTTTCCTTAACAAAATGTTAATAATTTAGATTGCTGATATTTTTAATTTACTTAATAAACATGGTAGAAAAGTATTAGGCCAAAAAAATAAAGTTTTAAAAACCTTCGATTAAAAAAATTTTAAGAAGCCAATTTTTCCTATTTCACAAGAATGACCCCTATACCTTATTACTACTTGTTTTTTAATTTGAAAACATCGTAGGAAACCATATAATGTACTCTTTCTTACGGTACAATTAATTTTAAAATTGGTTCATAAATAAATTCGATGCAATGTAAAGTAATTTCTCTAGTGTACAAATTGTTCCTTGCGCAGACACGCAGAGATCCAACGTCGATGAAATTCGCTGTGACGTCAATGAACAAAGGTGAGCAGGGAGCCGAGGTTTCGACATCGCAGGAGATTGAATGTGCAAAATGAGTGTTGGTTTGCGAAAGCAAACCAAATGGGATTGTGTAGCAATCAATGGGAGTTGGCGAGCAGGACACAGAGCCTTCTAGCATACAAAAACGTCACTAGGACATCCGGTTTTCAAAGCTTAAAATATACTCTCAATGGCTAGAAACACTGTTGTCGTCATATTCTTAAAAACGGCTAATGTCCCGTTAAAAACCGCGGAAAATTACTGAAAAGTGGAAAAAACAAGACAAAAAACACAAAAGCAGAAATCCGCAAAAACACGGAAGATTATCATGCCTGTAATATGACCCCTTTCTTTCCTGATAGCTCAAACAACTTTCAACACCAGCTAATGTTTTGTCACTGGGTGCTCACGTTAACAAGGTTTGGCTGAATTTAATTTTAGTACACACGTATTTGTAAAACAAGTTTGGTTTCATGAAATTGTTTTAACGTATATAAAGGATTTTAAATTGTAACGCAGTAAATAAACTACATGATAACAGCTGCAATAACAATATAATATCACGATATATCGTTATATTGAGATTTTACTCTGGTGATATATCGCGATGTAGAAATTCCGACATCGCCCGGTCACAACCACTGCATCAAATCAGCAATGGAATACATTTTAAGGTAATCCTGACTTATCATGCTAGAGCTTTGGACAGCAATAGTAAAATCTTTGCATACCATCTAGTTTGCTTGTTTATACTGAAAATCACTCTAATATACAAATTAACTTTGTTAAATAACGATCTTTTTTTATGATTAATGGTCCAGATTTTAAAGTTCTATGAAAATATTCATCAAATGGGAATTTGCTTTACAAAGACCGTTTTAGTCCGAGTAATAATGATACTATTGCCAAAGGATTGAAAGAGAGGGCATTTATTATTCGAATTATTAAACAAGGGTATCACTATGGAAAACTTAAAATGTAATACACTGTAAAATTAATTCTTAAATAAGTTAAATCAGACAACAAATTAAAAGTTCATTTTTATGAGCAATTAAATCATAACTGAACCCAAAAACTTGATTACATATTAATTTGTCAAAAATAACTACTTTGTGCATTAACTACATTATAAAGTACTTATTATACTACTGACTAACACAGTTCAAGTTTAAATAACCACTCACAATGCCTCATGGAAATATTTTGAGACACGTTAATTCAATCATTTGCCGTGTAACTTTTTCAGAGCTTATGGTAGCAATGTGAAAAATGTTTCTAACAACTAAATATCCAACTAATTTAATAATAAAGGCCTTAAAACATTGCTTGGAAGATTTGTTTATAGGATTACTAACAGAATTGGGAATTAACACAAAAAATATTAAGGGGAGTATATAAAACAGCATGCGTGAAGGAATGCAAATATTTCTTTGATCAAGAGTAATGAATTGTGGGTTCCCCTAAATTACAGAATAAAGAGAAATCTAGACTAACCCAATATCATAAATACATAATATACCAAGATGTCTTATTTTTAAGAATTAAAATATATATTTCACATTTACTTGGGTTACTATTTTACAGATTACACATTTACTTAGGTTTCATATTTTACAGATTGATGTTTTAAATATAAAAACAGTATTCAACACTCTGAAAATATTTACACACAAAAATAATCTTAGAATTTTCTTACCTCGGATCTAACATCTAATGACTGGGAATCTTTGTGTAGACAAACGTGAGCAACTTTGATAACATGTTCTAATTTCCTAGGTTGTTCTTCAACTTTAGCTGCTAGGAATAGGGCGCTAGTTGATATTTTCTAAAAGAGAAATGATATTGAAGACATTATTTCTGTAAGGAAATAATAATGTCTGTATTATTTGAGATGGAAGAAAATATTTATATATCTATGTTAGTTTCCATAAATGTTAGAATGGCAATTTATAAGAATTTTAAATTATTGGTTGGAGTGGTAGCAAACAGGACAGTAGCGGCAAGGGTTTTTTTTTTGTCGCCAAACCAAGATGGCGGCGTTAATAGTCTTAAGTTTTAAACTTCTAAATAGGGTTGCCTTAACAACAGTATAAATTGAAGGTTGCCACTTTGGCGAGAAATCGTCCACTGTCCCGTTTGCTACCACTCAACCAATAGTTTTTATCAGCAAAAATTTTAAATAGCATATTCGACAATAGTAACTAATTTAAAAATCCACTGTATTAACAAGAACTGCACTGAACAAAAAATAACAGCACACAAGAAATTACATGCGTATCTAGAAATGTTTACTTCTTGAAGTTTCTGTCTCAATTGAATAATAACGCATAGGTTTAAAGCAAGCACGATTAATAAACCAAAAGCCAAAACAAAGTCAATAGAAACTAAAGACAATTACAAAGGAATAACAAAGAAACAGAAAAGTGATGCACACCAATAAATACATTTCAAGTAAAAATGTAAAAAGGAAACACATTTGGAAAAAAGTTATATGAATGCCAAAGCAACATGCATTGTGCAATTTTACATAAGCCACTATCTCTGGCAACTTAATACTGTGAACTTTTAACAGGGTTCTCACTCTATTTCAGAAATAATATTCCCCGACTGTTCCAGGGTTTCCAGACAAATTTTTACAAAATTCCAGATCATACTCAAGCAATCCCCCACCCCACCCCTCCATACAAAATAAAGACACTAACCGTTAAAAAAAAACTAATTTAAGAATTATACACTGTAAAAATTATTACACAAATAATTTTGCATTCAAATAATCTTACATCTTTGACTTAAATCAATTTGTGATTTAATCTCTACTATCGTAAAAGGAAGTGTTTCTCTGCGTCTGTATGCAGCATCCTGATGAATCTTGGTACTTTTAATAATGAAATTTGGCGCACAGGTAATCCTAAATTTTTGCAATTTCTGTGTAGTGTCGGAATTTTTTAAATTTTATCTAGAGCATTTTAAAATTAATTTATTAGTTTTTTCACCTTTTGTCTTTTTTCTGGAATATGACGTCACCCTTACATCGAAAGAAGGAACTAATTTTGCGATTTTCAACCACTGACGTCACAAGTGTTTTTTTGTTCTTATGCCTTTGGAAACCATGCCAAGTTTTCCTGATTATAGCACATTTCAATTTAGGTTGTTGAAAATAGCCATTTCGAAGCCACCATGGCGTTGCATGTTGGAGTTCATTTGCGAAACAAACCAAATGGGAATACATAGCAATCAGCAGGAATTGGCGAGCGTTAGCGAGCAGCAGTCACACCTTACCCCACGAAAAGAATGCATAATAAGCATGAAATTCTTCAATTTAAGCCAGTGGACGAAACCACATTCCTTACAAGCTGATATAATTCAGAATTAAATGTCAATTTCACTAAATTTTTCTTAACTGAGCTTGGTGTACAAATAAATACAATTCTTAATTTTATTGTTATGAATGAATGAAAGAAATGACAACTTACGTTTCTATGGAGTTCCGTAAAAGAATGAAATATATAAAACCTATGCATGTAGACAATTGCAGTATTGATACACAATTGAGATCTAATTTAGAGTTAAGGCATTTTTTATGAAGCTGTTTTATTGAATAATACATTTTTCACTGTGCTGAAAGGCAATATAATTTAATCACAAAACACACTACCTGATTAGCTAAGACATACAGACAAAAGTGATAAATATATCTAACTGTGAAAAGATATTGGTAAACAGAGTACAAATGAAACCCGGAACATATTGCATTCTTAAATACTAAGAACAAAATCAGCCATACAGTAGAGTAAAATTGCAAAACTGCACTAACTAATGTATGGGGCACAGAAATCCATGTTTAGTTTAGTGGCAAATTGGCAATAAATCTAGATAAAAATTCGCCGCTAGTTTTCAGTCAGTATCGTTGCTTAATTGAAACACTTGATTTTAGCTATGGAGTAGCAGAATATTGCTAAAACTACACAGAAAGCTTCAAAGAAATTCTTCAAAACTCAGATGCCAGAAAGCAATGAGGGATACGGAAGATCGAATTCAGTACAAAACCTACAGTTAGTACATCAGAATAATGCTCGTTAATTGTAGAAACTTGATTGAGTTGTGCTTTTTGCCATGCGTTTTACTGGGGTTGGATGTAGGATCCGAGACCATGGCGATTTATCACCAAACATGGTAATCATCGGGTTTTGATCCAGTTTTAGGGCAACCCTATGCTGGGAGAATGGCGACTGAAAGTTGGCTTGATTACAAAGTGTGAAACATCCAGCATGTGGTAATGAAATGATTTAAACATTAAGAAAGTCATGTAAGTGATAGGTACGAATGGATGTATAGAAAGAATGGACATTAACGAAATCAATCAATGCAAAAGGTCAATGGATGTTCAAAGGTTCATCGTGTTGCTTTTGCTTACACAGAATCATAAAATGAATTAATTGAATTTGTAATTCAATTGAAACTCAAATAAATATCAATAGAAATGTGCAACTGGCTCGAAAAGACGAGAGGGAAATATATTGAAAAACCAACAAACACTTGGCCACCATCTTCATTTGGCAACCAACATGTCTTGTATCCAACATCTTTACAGAGATATGAAATCCATTTAAGTGAATATGGATGCTGTATAATGGGCTTAAGATATGAAATGCAAGTAACGTCACTTTTACCATCAATAGATACAAGCAATTGAGAAAGTTTAGACCAGATGCTATGCACATGTGGGTCTGCCAGTTTACATAAAACTACACTTAAATTACAAAAATTCAGTACAGGGATTATGTATGTGTCTGCTACAAAGCACGATATTGTATACATAGGAAATAGGTCTACTTAAACAATGCAGATAAAAGCTTGTTTGTTGGGCTTGTAAATAGAAGAGATAGAATACAAGAGGCTTTTAAAAGTAAGATTGTTCTTCCCAAGGCCTTGGTACATTTCATACTTTTTTACCCTTGTATTACTTTTAACATGAATGTTCATGTTATAATGTAAAATTCCCACGTGCAAATAGGTATACACAAAATTTTAAGTCTTAAACAGTAAATAGCCAAGAGGAATAGCAACAACATAAAACCTTTAAATAGCCAATGAATTAAGGACACATGTAATCGTGTTTTGGGAGCTTGATGCTTTGAAATTATTTGCAGAGTGATTTTAAAATACATTCAATGTTTGAAAAATAAAGACTGGCTAAATAGGCAAGTATTTGTACAGAACAGATAGTGTCGTCTTAAGTTTACTATGGGTCCGATGTAACGTATATACTGAAATATATACACTTAAATTAATGAGGACAAAATCTTGTTTGCTGAACCAACTTATTAATAGAAGGTACAAAATGCAATAGAAGCTTTCGAAAAGTGCACTGAAAACTAATGGTAAAAATTGATACACTAAAACGGTGATTACGCGAGATTGTTTACAATCGTCATGTGGCGCGCGAAAATTAAAATTACTAATTACACTCAAATCAGCACGACATACTGAACAATATTGATTGAAAAGTTATCTAATGCATCTTTAAACTAAAAATCTAAATATTATGAAGTACTTTTGCGTCATTGAGGTTAATGCTTCACTCCAACCTCTTTGACCCTAGCAGCTAAGCCTAATCAAAAACAGCTATGTATTTGAATCACTTTATCCGTTACAAACGCTTTCTAACACGCAAATTCTATTAAATATGATCTTTCGACAAACTACAAAGCTTAATTAGTGTGAATAAATAACATTTTATATTAATACATTAAGATTTATAGATGAATAGGTAACCCTTACTCTAGGTCACCAGCAACATAGTAACCAAGATTATCATTACTGATTTTTAAAAAGGATACACTTGCAATCGTTGTCCCATGTCTTGAATGAAGTTCGCAGATTGCTGACGGTAGGAAAGTTCTCTAATAGCGTCAATTCCACATTTTCTAGATGGCGAATTCGCCAGTTGATCTTTGGTAAAATACCAAATGTTAACATTCTCCATTAGTTTATAAAAATATACAAACAATTATATCTCCACCTTGGTGTTGATCTTCATAACATCCAAAGCCGATCTTCGTGAATTTCTAGTTCATCACAAAAATGCGTGAGTAAAGTATCTATAAGAGTTTACCTATAACAATTTCCACGTGAAGGAGATTACACATCGCGGTTGACGTCAAGAACACAATAAACTCGAAAACAAAATCGTTGCCACCGTTAAACCAAAGATATAGAATAATACTAAACTATTAAATTTCAGCGTTTGTGCTTTACTGCGAAAGACAGCAAGCGGACTTAACTTCCGGTAGAAAGTTAATGGTGTTGAAACAGAATTGGAACCTGACACGTTTATTGAGTTCCCTTCTTATTGTTTTTGGGGCCGACCAACCTGTATAGTGGTTAAGGTGTTATCCTCTAGATCGAAGGTTCCTGGTTCAAATCCGGGTCCGGGCATGGATGTTTGTAAGCGTATGGTGTAGAGGCGGCTGGTGCACCTTAAATCTGCCGTGGCCGAAAGTCCTCACGTTGGGTTGGCGTGGAAGTTTGGAGAGTGGGGTGCCAGTTCAGGTGTTGCTTCGTGAACTGACCGTGGTTTAAAAATACGAGGTGTGTATTCGAAGCCTCGAAATATCAATTCAACCTTTCGTTACGAGAGGCGCCCAAAGCGCCCGGACAAGCAGAATACGGAGAGCGCCCGAGAGTGCCCGAGTTTAGTGCTTTCCCCTAGGAGGCGTATCACCTTGTCACTCTACTTGATCATCTCCTTTGTATGGGCCATAGGGGGTCCAAAACTACTCAAGAAGTTGTCCTTTATCTTTCCGAAGCATGATGTTCCGCGACACAGAACCAGTTTATACGGATTCACGTGGGAATTTTTATGTGCACCATTGTATATGCAATTGTGTTCTTGACTTTTTCTCATGCTTTGTCCCATTTGAAACGTTTAGCTGTTGGCTGCTACCAACAGTCTGGACTGGGTTTTCACTCTGATCAGACGAGCTTTATCTTCACTCCCTGCTTTCAGGTTTTGCTTTGAATTCTGTTCTCGTTTAAAAAAGTCTTTTTCAAGACTCTTCCTATTTCGGAAAATATTATTAGCCTTAAATATTTTCAATTAATGGGCTTGACATAAATCCGGATTTGATTCGTTAGTATTATGTCTCGCAAAACCAAATCGCTGACCCAAGCAGAAATTGAAGCAATTTTGTTTCAAGATACTGATGAATCAGATTTTTTTTAATCGGATGATGATGATTCTAAAAGTACTGAGAAAGTAAACTGTGTTTTAAATAGCAGTTTATATCAAGAAGATGATAAGAGGGAATGTGAAATTAATGTTGGTGAAAGCATTGATGACTCAATGCTTAATTTTAATGTTGACTGGTCAGAGGACGTTCGAAGTGAATGCATAGAGGAAACGAAATTTGTACATCACACAGGACCTGTGCATAATTTGCCAACGGATTCATCAGCATTGGATTTTTTAAAGTTGCTAATTTCGGATGAATTACTTGAAGTTATTCAAGCAAACACAAATAAATATGCAATTTTCTGTGCAAAGAAAAGAGGTGAGGACAAACATTGGCAACCTATCGAAAAGATTGATGAAATGTGGAGATTTTTCGGAATTTTTCTTGTTATGAGTGTAGCACATTTACCTAGGCTTTCTGACTATTGGTCGCAGAATCCAATATTAGGTAACATGATGATAAAAAAAAACTGATGACCAGAGATAGATTTTTTAAAATTTTGCATTATTTTCATATCTCAGATAGAGAGAAGGAAGTTGGAAGAGAGAATGCCGAGTTTTCTTACGTACAGAAGGTTGAACCTCTGTATTCTACATTGAAAAGCAAATCTTCTCAGCATCTCAATGCTCCTAGAGAAGTTTGCGTTGTCGAAGCCTTAATTAAATTTAAGGGCCGAGTGGGCATAGTTCAATATATGCCTTTAAAACCGGCCAAGCGAGGTCTGAAAATGTGGCTCCTTTGTTCATCAAAATCCGGCTATGTTTTAAATTTTGAACTGTATGCTGGAAAGATGGGTAACATTCCAAAGTCCTCGAAAGGACTTGGGTACGATGTGGTCACTGATAGTACTCTGAAGAATAAAGGCCACGATATATATTTTGACCGGTTTTTTTTGCAGTGTTCCTTTGATTATAGATTTAGTAAAAATGGGACATTATGCTTGCGGGACGCTGAACGTAAACAGAAAGTATTTGCCCAGTAACATCAAGGCCTTAAAACTTTCTGAGGAAAAAAATATAAAGGTTTTCCAAAGTAAAACTAATTTGAACTTACTTTGCACGGAGTGGATGGACAAAAAAAGTGTTTTTATGCTCTCCACAAACTCAAAAAACGAAACAGGTATTGTGCAAAGAAGGCAAAATTCTGTTAAAAAAGATAAAGTTTGCCCTGTCGCTTTTATCAAGTACAACAAGCATATGGGTGGAGTGGATTTAGCTGATCAAAAAAGGAAATATTACACTACATCGAGAAAATCCTCAAAATGGTGGAAGTATTTATTTCACTTCCTTCTAGATACAGCTGTTAATAATGCGTATATTTTGCAAAATCTTTCAAGCATGCCGGTCCCTAAAAAGTGCAAATCTCTTTACGATTTTAAATTAGAGTTAATATCCGATATCGACAAAAAATATTCGAGTGAAAAAAGAAAAAACACATTTATTTCTTCTACCCCACACATACATAAGAGGAGAAAAATAGATGGTCGTAAAAGAAAGTGTGTTCTATGCCGTGAAAAAGAAATAAAAACGTAATTCTCTTACGTGCCACGTAAGAAAATTATATATATAGAGAGAGAATTATGTCAACCAAGGAAAAATTCAGTTCGTTAAAATTTGTCTCATCCAAAAACTTTTTTGGCTGAACTTAAGAGCAAATTTACTAACCACAATATATAAAGCAATTCATAAAAAAAAAATTGTGACATTTCAAAACCAGTAATCCTTGTGATGATACTATTTCCCGTTCACAGAAATTAAATTTCACTAGTGGGGAAGCTGATCTTAATGTCAAATTTAAAATAACCACGTGCTTTTAGCGTAAGTATTTAAAAGTTATAGCCGAAGCAAATTTGCAAATTAAGAAATTCGTCAACGTTTATCCTTCGTTTTAAAACTAAAATTCACTATCTTCCATTTTCAATTTGGATGACACCAGTCTAAAAATTGGCACCATTGAGTATCGGTATCCCGCAGCTAGATGTGATCAACAGTGACCGCAAAACATGCCCTCTTCCTTGAAGGCCTGGAGAAGAAGGGGAAAGAAACGCTTAAGGGATTCAGGCGTCTTGTTGGGAATCCGACAACATTCTTTTTTCCTGTCCCCCGTAACGAAAGGAAATAGATCCTCGGGCACTTTCGGACTAGCGCCTCAGCGTACAGCGTAAGTGTCCGACAAGTTGACTCTGATTGGCTCCTCATATATATGTTGTATGGTTGTTGTTAGTAGTATTTCTCGCCAACTTATAATAAGGGGAGGCAAAAATGAACTCTTCTTTTAAAGAGCTCCTCTTGGTGAAGCAACGATGGCCAAATGGCTAAAGTCACTTACCATCAGATTGGCGTTAGCGGCGGAGGATGACTTCCCGAGTTCGAACCCAACTGGCGGAAATATTTTTAGATCATCGAAATTATTTTAAAACAATTCCACTTTAATTCCTTTTGATTCTAAATTATTTTTCCTAATTTTTAATACCCTTTTTTTATTTTTCCAAACTTCCGTTGATTTTACATAAATCTAAAAACCACTCCTGAACTCACTACCAGCTGATATTTTTCCGCCCCTCTGCCGTCCCCTTTGCTTTAGGATGATGGTGTCGTATCCATCCCTGGTTTAGGACCATTCTGATGTAACAAAAAGCATACATAAAACACTAACTTATATAATTATTAACTTATATAATAAAAGGATACAATTTTCGGTTCAAAATGTTAAAACCTTTCGAAAACCGTTCCTATCAGTCAAAGAGATCTGCGCCAAAACGTAGATAAATAGCCAAATGAAACACCTTTACGTCTCAGGCACATGATCATACCAGCCAATCAGAGTCAACTTGTCAGACACTTACGCTGTACGCTGAGGCGCTTGTACTTTCGGGCGCTTTCGTATGCAGAGGGTTAAGGGACTGATCCCGGACGCGTATTTAGAAACCCTGGTGCTTGCAGCACAAAACGGAAATACGTCATTACATAGATGCGCAGACGCGTCCGCGCACGCAAACACAGCGAGCCTAAACAGTAAACACGACACTAGCGCCTCAGCGTACAGCGTAAGTGTCCGACAAGTTGACTCTGATTGGCTCCTCATATATATGTTGTATGGTTGTTGTTAGTAGTATTTCTCGCCAACTTATATAATAAGGGGAGGCAAAAATGAACTCTTCTTTTAAAGAGCTCCTCTTGGTGAAGCAACGATGGCCAAATGGCTGAAGTCACTTACCATCAGATTGGCGTTAGCGGCGGGGGGGGATGACTTCCCGAGTTCGAACCCAACTGGCGGAAATATTTTTAGATCATCCAAATTATTTTAAAACAATTCCAATTTAATTCCTTTTGATTCTAAATTACTTTTCCTAATTTTTAATACCCTTTTTTTATTTTTCCAAACTTCCGTTGATTTTACATAAATAATCTAAAAACCACTCCTGAACTCACTACTAGCTGATATTTTTCCGCCCCTCTGCCGTTCCCTTTGCTTTAGGATGATGGTGTCGTATCCATCCCTGGTTTAGGACCATTCTGATGTAACAAAAAGCATACATAAAACACTAACTTATATAATAAAAGGATACAATTTTCGGTTCAAAATGTTAAAACCTTTCGAAAACCGTTCCTATCAGTCAAAGAGATCTGCGCCAAAACGTAGATAAATAGCCAAATGAAACACCTTTACGTCTCAGGCACATGATCATACCAGCCAATCAGAGTCAACTTGTCGGACACTTACGCTGTACGCTGAGGCGCTTGTAACACGACCCTCGCTCGTATTGATATTGAGAGATGTGTAATGGCCGTTTTATCTAAAAATTAATAATTGTTGGGTTTATATTTCTTTTAGCAAATGAAAAATGTATTAAATAAAGCCATAATGGTGAACAACTGTGTGTGTAGCATAACTCCATATAAACAAACACGTGTATCTGAAATTTGAAGAGAGAAGTTGGGTTACACATGTACACACAACTTTTTTCATAAATCTTACTTCTTGTTTACTTGGGCATTAAAAAGTATGAATAAATTATTCGTTTCTCTTTTTCATACACAAAAAAAAAAAAACATTTTCAGTTGGAATTAACTTAAAGATGAGTGTGAAGAAGTTCAGGGCGAGTTCTGTCGACAAAGTACTAATAGAGCCAAAATGTTTAAAATCACTTATTTCTTTTTACTTTTGGCAGTAAAAAGTTAGTATTATTTATTGCTTTCACTTTTTCACCAAGAAAAACATTAATAATTCTAATTTACTAAAAGATGAATGAAAAGTCCACGGTGAAATACTTGGAAAAAGCTGCACACATCTTTTTAAAAAATGCTTCCTTCTTTTTAATTTTGATATTAAGAAGTTCGAATTAATTATTACTTTCACTTTTTCACCAAGAAAAACCATTAGTAATTCAAATTTACTAAAAGAGGAGTGGGAAAAGTTCACGGTGAAACCCTTTCACAAAGCTGCATACTCATTTTCACACACAACTTCTCTAAAAATGCTTACTTCTTTTTACTTTTGGGATGGAAAAGTTTGTTTTTATTAATGGTTTCACCTTTTTACAAAGAAAAAACATTAACACTTGAATTTCACTAAAGGATGAGTGTCAAAATGTTCATGGTGAGCTAGATCAACAAAGTACTTTCAGAGCCAATTAAAAAAAAAAGCTTCATTCATGTTTTTTTTAGCAGTTATAAATTTGTATCTGTGTTTACTTTGAATTATGCACCAAGAAATAAGTTTAATATTGTAGGAAATAACCAAAAGTTGCATGAAAAAACTACACAGTGAACTGCTTCGACAAAGTTGAACAGACACAGTCATACCCCAAATTTTTATAAATGTTTTTATCCATAATATTTTTGCATCAGTAAGTCTCTTTTATTGTATACTTTGTTTTATATACCTTGGAAATAGTTTATTAATTAGAATTAACACAAAGGTTCATGTAAACATCTCAAAATGAGCTGTCTTCATTATGTTAACACAGCATATTAGAAAGACACACAAAATATTCAAAAAGTGCCAATTTCTTGATTTCTTTTGCTTGGATAGGTTGCAAATGATAAATACTTTCTGTTTTTCACAAACAAAACTGTTAGAAAGTTGGAATTATGTAAAAAGTACATGAAACAAGTTCACGGTGAAATGCATCGACAAAGCTGAACACACACATTAAGACCTAGTATTTTTATTAATTGCTTTTTCCAATATATTTTTGCATCAATAAGTTGATTTTATTATGTTCTTTCTTTTCTATATATTTGTAAATAGTTTATTACATAGAATTAGTATAAAGTTTTAAGGTAACATGTCAAAAGCAGGCGACTTCATAATGTTAACACATCCAATTTAAAATACACACAAAACCTCTAAAAACGACTAATTTCCTCATTCCTTTAATATTTATACTTTGCAATTATCGAATAGTTTGTGTTTTTGATCAAGAAAAACATTTAATGTTTTGAATTATTAAAAAAGTGCATGAAACAAGTTCACGGTGAAATGCTTCGACAAAGATGCACAGACACTTTCACACCCAGAATTTTTATTTATTGTTTTTTACCCAATTTTTTGCATGAATAACTTGGTTTTATTATGTTCTTTGTTTTCTATGTATTGGAAAGAGATTATTAATATAATTAAATGAAAATTTCATGGAAACATGTCAAAATCACCTGCCTTGACAATGGTAACAGAGCATATTAGAATCAAACGCAAAACTCTAAAAAGTGATCATTTCTTGATTCCCTTTGGATTGACAGGTTGGAAATCATAAATGCTTTCACTTTTTCACCCAGAAAATATTTTATAAAGTTAGAATTAATTAAAAAGTACTCAGTGTAAATGCATTGATGAAGGTGAACACACTTATGAGACCCAGAACTTTTATTTTTTGTTTTTTTTCCAAAATTTTTTGGCTTTAATAACTTTTTTTTATTGTGTTCTTTCTTTTGTATAACTTGGAGTTTATTACAAAGAATTAAATGAAAGCGTGTCAAAATCATCTGCCTGAATAATGTTGACACGGCAGTGTAAGTAAACACAAAACCCCTATAAAATGGTAATTTCTTTAACATGTGTGCATGGACATGTTGCAATTGTTAAGTAGATTGTATTTTTCACCAAGAAAAGATTCTAATAGTTGGAATTAAATAAAAAGTACACGAGACCAGTTCACGGTGAAATGAGTAAATGACTCGTCAAAGGCGTGGCGTCGTATGCCGGAACGCGGGTTTGCTTGCGCGGGCGCGTCTGCGCATCTATGTATATGACGTATTTCCGTTTGTGCTGGAAGCGCCAGTGTTTCTAAATACGCCGGTCCGTCGTCAATAGCCCGTTGTGTTGCTCTAGTACGACGTTAACTAAAATTACCATTACCACTTATTGTTTTGGGTGGTTTAAAATTACGATGTGTTGTCCTCGGTTCTTTCCCTTAAGGGATTGATCTTGGACCCGTCGTCAATAGCCCGTTGTATTGCTCCACTAACTAATAATTAACGTTAACTAATAATTACCAATCTCATTGTTTTGGTACTGACAGGGTTTGTGAGCACGACATTCATTTCAGCAGTAACTTTTGAAGCTGTGGTCTTCTCATTTTTAGTTACAATCCTCCTTAATGATCGTCTGTCATGATCAATAAACGCACACATTCGTCCGCGCCATAGACTTCTAATATAAGTAGACTGAGCATCGCTATTGAGAAGAGCTTCGCAAAGCGGCCGCAACATGTTGTCAGTAGTCACGTGACTGATCCACGAAAATTCAGCTTGGTTGCTTGATTTTGCCTTTTATCGCCTCTCTTGACGACATTTTCTTATAAAAAGTTTGCGATTCGATGTGTATAATACTGATTATTTCTGGAATTTGAGTTACATTTTAACATTTTTGGGCAATGCAAATGAATATTTACTTTTTCACTTCTGAATATATTTGAATTCGTAATTCGTTTTTAATGTTTTTAGTTTTATTATAGAATTAAGTTCTCATTGGGATTAAGGTTAGCCAGTATACTTAAGATAAATAAATCGCCGTCAATAGTTTAATTCCATGTTTTATATATAGTTCTTCAACTGTATTAGATGTGGAGAAATTATCTGATTTAATTTCAGAAAATATTTCAAACTTTTGGAAAAAATTATTGAGGTCAGCATGAGTTAGAATTAATTGAAAAATAAATACCCATGTTTGGAAATAACTTCAATTAATGTGCATGATATTGAATATGCATAATACTGAATGCTCCTTGAATTTGAGTTACATTTTACTATTGTTGGGCAATGCAAATGAATATTTATTATTACACTGCTGAATATGTTTTGAATTCATATTAATTTTTAATGTTTTTAGTTATTTGAGTTTTTTTATAAACTGAATTTTTCATTCGGATTAAGGTTAACCAACACATATACGAACAAACAGTACGCTTGAAATAAATAAATTGTAGTCAATAGATTGCTCTCAGGTCAGGAGTTCAGATTAAAATTTGGTATAAGATAGTTGTTCTAAACCCGACATTCTTTAATTAATACAATATTTTATATATATTTCTTCAAAAACTGTATTAGGTGTGAAGAAATTATCTCAAAGATTTCATTTCAGAAAATATTTTAAACTTCTTTTAATGAAATGAGGTTAGCATGATTTGGAATAAATTGAAAATAAATGCCCATGTTTGGATATGACTGCATGAATAAATATTTTACCGATGCATAAAATAAAAATACTGAAAACAGATTATAAGATTTCCTGTTCAATTGACGTTTGGGTAACCACTAAAGCTTTCATTGATATTATGGATTCTTAATTGCTTACGCTTCCATAAACACAAATTTATTCAAAGAGTTTCGCATAAAAATATTAACAAGAAAAGTTATACATATAGTCTTTAAGATTGAAAGAAACTATTTTAAACCATACCCTTGATGTTAGCTATTTTGCAATTTTAGATTTCTGGTTCAAAAACTAATTAAGTTGCAACTTTGTGTCCATATATGAATTTGGAATTCATCAAAGTGATGATGTAAATAACTCGAAGATTTTTTTGCTTTTAAGCATGTACGAAAGTTTGGTAAAGATTTTTATATTGAATTTTTATTATTTATTGTGTGTGAAATCAATATTTAATAAATACGAAAGATAAATAAAAAACAGTAAACGAATGAAATTTATTGACACACTCATCACATTTTAATGAACTAAAAGACAGAAACAAAATTCTTCGATTAATTAATTTAAACTATTTTCTTCTTTCTTCATCTTTGTGGAAACTAATATGGAACAAATAAATAAATGGAAATAAATAAAAATTTTAAATACATAAGAACTGAATAAATGAATTTTCAGCAGGTGCACATCTTTATAAGTTCTTATTACAAGTAAATATAAATTGTTTTACTTATAGTTCTAAAAAAATCATAAATAAAAATTCACAATTATAATACGGCTTAGAAAATGCTTTAATCCTATTTCTAACAAATTGATTTTATTTAATATATAATTAGAAGTTTCAAACGTTATCTTTTATTTTAAATATTATTCTTATGTAATTACAGTTTGCACAGATGGATGGATACAAAACAATTTTTCTCAGCAAGAAAAATAATTTATGTGATGTACTTAAATTGATGTTACCAAATTCATAACATTTTTATCGTGAGACACGAAAGAATATAGTACTCTTAGTTGTGCCAAAACATAATCGCCAAGACAGAGAACGATTTCGCACAAGTTTTTACATTTCGGTTAACTATCTATATATATAAAACACTAACGTACGTGGACCCGAAATCGACGTTATTTGTATATCATCGAATGGCAACAATCAACGTAAATAAAATAACCCAGATATTTTTAATTATTGCTGTTTTCAAATAGCCGAGGTCAATTTCTATGCAAAATAAGGAATTAAATAGTAATATTTATGTTTGAACTGACTTTTTATTTCTTCCTTTGATGTAAAAGTAATTTAAACGTAATTTTGCTACCCGGTATCTAGCCACATCAGAATTAATGTTTACTTTTTTAATTTGATTTAGAGTTTAGAGTTTTTGATTTAGAATTCGTTTGGGTATTTGAGTTGACTGCGAGATGTTGCGGACATATTTGAGGATTCCCAAGTAGTATAAATATGAGTTCTTTTTGTTAATAAATCATTATTGTCTTTGACAATATCATTGAAAGTCTTTTGTCGCATTATTCTATTTCACAATATATTCAGGAAGTCGAATTTCAACGTTTGAAAAGATACGTACTTATTTTTTTTTCTTCAGAATTTTGCCTTTTTTCAAGGTTTGGAATTTTATTTTTGTTTGCATTATGTGTTCCGATACATTACCTATTGCAGAAATATTATTTAGGAGTTAGATTTTAATGATATGTCTATTTCCTGCAAAATATCACTAGACATGGGTAATTTTATAGCGGTATATGTATATTTCGACCAACTTTGCTTAAATATTTGATTGAATACGCAATGATTTGAAGAATTGTTTCATAAAAATAAATAAAATATACAAATCAAAACACGGTGTGTAAAAATTAAAAAGAAAAGCAATATTACACACCGCCGAGCGCTAGCCGGCGCAGCCCGGCTAGTTTTTAATATTTTAAGACAGTATAAATTTCAATTTACAATTAGAAACACACTCCACTCGTTAGTTTGTTTCAAACATTATTTTAGATACCTACTGATTGCAAATGTATGAAATCTTTTCATAGAACGGGAAATGTCCGCAGATTGTATTTATTAATTTCTAAGTTAGAATATCCATTTTTATCATACTACAGGATGTCCTAAAAGTTCCTGTACTGACGATTCGTGAATTTATTATACAAAATCAAAAGACTTTAAAACAATTATTTTTATGCTAATGGTGAAAAGCACTTTTAACATAACTAAGGAAAAAAATATGAACTTACATTTGGTTTCGTTCGTTGACTGTACTGTCCCCCTTGGCGACTTTTCAAACAAAATCGCCAAATTTAAGATGGCGTTGATGAATAAGCCTCAAACAGCGAAATTCTCTGAATGCGTGATAAATTCATTTTGCAATGAAGAACAAAATGACTTGGAACTTTATTATCGCACAACTTGAGTGCGAAGAAAATCAAACGACAAAAATTAAAGCGTCGATAAAAACATAAGCAGACAATAAAATTCAATAATTAAAAAAAAAAACACGGGCAATAATTTTTTTTTTTAAAGTTGGAGTACGGGAAGTTTTAGGTCAACCTGTAGAAAGTATTGAAAAATACAAATGTGAAAGAAATGTTTTTCGTTCACCTGTGAAATGTAATGTTTCCACCTTTAATAATTTGGAATTACATCCATATAGCAGCAACTGTAGATCCATTTTAACTTGAGTATTCAATGCATTTACTACTTGCTAGGGAAGAAGGAATGCGCAAACAATATGCGCGAAGAGAGAAGGAGTCACGTGACTGCTGATTTTGGTCATATGATCATGCGGACATAAAAAGGTTGCTATAGCTCACTCTACTATTATATCTCCTCTATGGTCCGCGCTTGTGATTTTGCAGATGATCTTATTCCGCTTTTCAAATATGCGGAATGCATCTTAGATACTGTCACGATAATTATTAATGTTAGTGAAAAGAAGGTGGAACAACTCATCTCGACGGAGTTTAATTTAAAAAAAAAGAACAATTGTTTCCTGAATTCGCGAATTCTGATTTCTGTTAAATAGCATGTCGTTTTTCTTTTAGTCTTCCGTAGAATAGATGTTTATGTTTGGATTTCCGAGTTTGTGAAGTCATTTACGGGTAAAAGAACCTCTGTCACACTTGACTACAAATTTTGAAGTGACATGGCGTCCGCGACAGGACCCTAATTTGACTTAGTAATAGAACGAATCGAAGGTAACTTTTGGAAAAGGCAAGTGAACGTATTTGAAGGTAAATTGTGTTCTGCTCGATTAATCTATTTGATGAACTGTACGTATTCGAAGGTAAATTGTGTTCTGCTGGATTTATATATTTGATGAACTGTTTTTTGAGCCTTTTCATAATAATATGGATGCCTTAAAATAAAAAGGAAGATTGTTCGAGCCGCATTTATTCGTTTGGTTAACGTCTGGAATGAAGCAGTAGAGCAAGAAATCACCAAGATAACCGAAGATTTAGACTTTTTGGCGAAATTTAGTTGTTGAACGAAAAGCAGCAAGAACCTTCGCTGCTTAAGGCTACTTGCACACACATCGTTTTCCGTCATGCGATAAAATAACGTGCCATAAATTCTTTTGGTGGCTTAAAGAAGAGTATGGGAGCTTGCACACAGTTCGATCTACTCACAACACAACATATATTCGTTTTCATGTCGTCGATTGCCACAAGAGCAGACGACTGCCTTTTTTTTATTTAATTCGAAAAACAAAACAGCTTTTTACTCTCCAATCCAAGTTTATATCTTCGCTCTTGTCAAAGATAGAGTAAGAATTTCAACGGATTTGAAATCTGCGGAAAATTTTACACCAGATCGATACATTAAATGTGATTTTAAGTCAAAGATTGATTAAGTTAAGATTAAGTCAATTGTGTTCAAAACGAAATAGTTTCTTTACTGTCTAGTCCAAGTTTATATCTTCGCGCTCGTTAAATTTTACACTAGATCGATACCTTAAATGTGATTTCCTTTAAATAAATAATTTTTCCAATGTTAGTCTTATATTTTCGCTATACGAAGTTAGCCGCATTTGACGAAGATATTGATTACGAACACAACAAGGGCAATTTATCTCGATTTATAGAAAACATATTTATATAAATAGCAACTTAAAATAGGGTGAATATTTAATCGTAATCGATTTTTTGAAAGGTTTACAGCAAAGGGGAGAGTAGGTAATTTCTGTGCTCAGATGGCAAAATGTTATAAGTCACTTTTTTTAATTTTTCGTGACAGCAATTTTAAGATTCAACATGTGGTTTTTTATTTATTACAATTTTCTCACCTTGGTTTTCTCATAAACTGAAAGAAAAAGATTTTCGACATTTTGCCACCTTCTAAACATTAACTCCAGGATGGGACTTACTCAATTTTTTGGGAAAAGGGACTTATAAAATTTTGCCATATGAGCACAGATTTTATTTCTGAGATAACGAATACCGACAACGATCCGTTTAATTTTTTATGCGTGGCAAATGTCTAAAATAAAGCTAAAGTTAAACATTCAATTCGAAGTTATTTTTTTAATGTCTTTTTAATGTGAAAAATAAGTTTCATTTTTCACATCCTTGTGTTAAATTGAACTCGATATGGTTTTTGAAAATGAACTTAGCCTGATAAACTGAAATTAATTTACTGTGAACTTATTTTCGTAGAATTTATATTTTAATTTTGAAGTTAGTGTTATTACCATTTTTATTGAAATTTTTATGTTATATAGACAGGAATCCTCTTTGCGGTCTTTCGGTTTTAGCACATAAATTGTTTTTGGTCATTCTTAGATTGTTTTTAGTTTAGCATAATTATCACATTTTGTGGTGGTTTTTAATAAAATTTTTGTTGAAATATTCTCCAGTCGTTATACCATTCGTGGTTCCATTATTGCTACAAATGCCCCGAAAGCAGGGTTGGCTGAGTTGGAACCAATTGGTCGGACCCAATGGGTTTTTTCAAAAAAGCCCATTTGAAAAAAACCACAATTTTGTATACATTTTGGGTTTTTTCAAAAAAAAAAAAACTTAATTTTGCCCATATTTTTGAAAACAAAAAGCAAAAGTTTCAGTGATTAAAAAAATACATACAAAATTGTAGTCATAAAATTTTTTAATAGAATTGATAACTTTTTTAGAAGATTTATTTTTAATACACAAGTTTTGTACACATATTATCTACCAGCCACTGCGTGGCTAGCCCGGCGTTGCCCGTGCCCGTGGTGTTAATTTACTTCGCAAACCAACACTATAGGCAAGGCCGTGATGTAAGGTATTAAACTGGTGTAAAATTTTCCAGATTTCAAATCCGGTGAAGATATATTGAATTTAAAAATTTTTTATTTAAAAAAATCATAGGTAACAATCTAAACTGAAATTTGCCGCAGATTTCAAATCCGTTGAAATTTTCAATCTATCTTTAGCGATTCCGATTTTACGAAAAAGAGCTTACAATCCCTGTCAATAGGTTTTTTTATTTCTTGCTGTCATTCGCGGAAATGGGATAGGAAATGCAATCTGTTTTTTTTTTTTTTTTTTTTTCTTAACGCGAACAGCACGAAATGAATTTGTTTAATTTTGGAAAGGGAAAGTTACCGTGACGTCAAAATCTCGTGCTAAAATATAAAAGATTATTCAATTTAAAAGTTATTTATACAAAAAAAAATCATGTTTTTAGGTATGGATCTGATGTGAAATTTTCCGCAGATTTCAAATCCGCTGAAATTTTTACTCTATCTTTATCGGTCTAGGAGATAGAAAAAGAACTAATTGACTGCAGTTGAAAGATTGTTTGTTTTTATCGTCTGGCTGAAAAATTATTCCTGCAAACAAAATCATAACGGAAATGAAAGCAATAAAATAAGAATATGTGATTTCTTCTATGCTGTAGCATTCAATAATGATTACATTTCATTAAATTCATTTAAAAATCTTCTAGATTGAATTTTAAAATTCGCCGCTACCCAAAAATTGCAAAAAATTCGGACTACCTGTGTGACAAATCTCAATGCTGTAAGTGCCATAGAATCGTCAGGATTTTGCGGCCTCTTAAAAAAACCAGACAAACACTTCCTTTTATAATAGTAGAGATAACAAACTACCATTCTTGAGTATCATTGTTTCTTCAGGAAACTATGAACTTAGACCATTTTTCCTGCTTTCTCTGCCCCTAGTCTATTTATCAACTTTGTCCATATGTAAAGAACACACGTTCAATAGATGCCAAACTTGGTGGGCAGCTGAGGAGTTGAGCGAAAAGCCAGCAGAATCCTTTGGGCAACTTCACAAATTTTTGTGTGTTATGTTCCATTAGCAATCACCACTTCGAAGGATTACTTTTGTACAAGTTCAAAACATCTACATTGAAAGTGTTTCGGGGAAACTACTCACTGTCTTAGATTTTGAAAGCCAAGACGCCGGACATATATTTAGGTTTCACAGACTGTAACAAAGTTTCCCCCTGCTTCGCTTACTCTGCTGACAATCTATTGCCTATACAAGATGGGTTAATTATATTAGGCAGATAAAAAAAAATGGTCGCTTTGCTTTATCCATCATTTGTTGTATCTGTTGCTGATATGGCAACAATTCGATACTCACGGTGAGGTCAATCCAGACCTCCACAGCTGTTGAGAAGTTTTCCGAATCTGCCAGCAACCTATCTAAAGCTACAGAAACTTCTCTCAATTGCTTCTGTAACGCTGAACTTTCGCAGTACATCTCAACATTAAGGGGGTCCGGGACACAAAAATCGTCAAATTTTCGAAATTTATTTTATTATTTTAAGAAATTCTCTGCGTTTTTCTGCTTAAAATGACGTTTAAATCCTGTTTCTATCTTAATTAGAACTAGAGATGTAATAATTTTTGTGGTGCGTTGTTTTGAAAATCTAACACTCTTGACAGTTGTTGTCATGGCAACAACATCTGTCTTTAAAACTTTAAATGCGTTTTTCTCCATGAAACGTTTTTCAAGATTTCCTGTATTCAAATTGCTATAAGTCAAAAACCGATAAAGTTTAAGGGTTGAAATTCGGAATATATCTTTTTCAAACATTATACTTTAATTTTGATTCAGCAAATTTGAAACAAATATTTACTTTTAAAAATATAACCTTTTAAAAATCAAGTACCTTAAAATTTTCAAAAATTTTCATTCAAATATTTTTTATTTTTTATTAAATTAATATTTTTTAAATTACTGAATCAAAATTAAAGTTTATAAATTTGTGAATAATTTACTATAAGAATTTTGAAAATCGACCAAGAATATTTTGAGCCTTAGCAATTTAAAATGACCCCTCTTTTTTTCAAAAAATTTTAATTTAAAATTTTTTAAAAACTTTTGGAAAAATTTTGTGTTTTGATTTTGCTTATTAGTTAGATGGGTAATTGGTACAAAAAAATTCAAAATTCTAAATTAATTAATAAAAAAAAATTATGATGTGTCCCGGACCCCCTTAATTACAATTCTTGCAATATTCGAGTCGACTCGCTGTTCATTTTCATTAATAATTTCCACATATTTGTGAAAGATTTTAATGAAAGTGCTAATGCATTCAACTTGCGAATTCCAATGTGTATCATTTGGAATTTGAGGCATGAATCCGCCCTTTTCCTTTAATAACACTGTTCTGCAAAAAAAAATTCTATCATCAATGCATTTGAATTAGGTCCGAACACTAAGGCTTCATCTTCCAAAAATAGTAATTTCAGGGTTGACTGTCTGGTCCTATAAGAAGAGATTTTTACGCCCTTTCTAAGAGATTCTACTGCTGAAGTTGAAATCCAAGAAGTTTAGATTTACTCTTAGGTAACTCCAAATCCCAGACGAGATCATTCAATTCTGATTGAGTAACGAGGTGAGGTTGTCGATGAACTAAATTAGCTGGATATTCTTCATCGGTTGACGTTGATGGTTCAGGCTGTGGCTCAAAAATTTCCAAATCCGTTTCTGGCTCTAGAGTAGAGGTTTTGGGGCCACTGGGATTGTCAAAGATTCGTTGTGAGGAACTGGTCTTACAGCTGAAGGGATATTAGGACACTGAATTGTGTGCTTACTTTTACTAGAGAACCCGACGGTATAAGTCATACAAAAGTAACTATCTGCGAGATGACAGCGAGGTTCGCGCCAAACCATGGGCACAGCAAATAGCATTGATTTACGGGTACCTTTGAGCCATTTGGTCAAGCAACTGTAACAAGTAGTGCAGCAAAACCTTTGAGCCCAATCCTTGTACTGATCGCCAACTTGGCAATTAAAGTAAAATAGATAAGCAGTTTTAAGAAGCGGAGAAAGAGCTTTTCGTTGCACTTTTAAAGACAATTCACCTCAAACATAATCCGGATTATTTTTACACTCGCGTGGCTTAGTTAAACGGTAAATCAATGCTTGGTATTAATCACAAATTATACGCACGTACTGTAATTCACTTCGAAAAAGCCGGAGCAAAAAAAATTTGGACTGTTTTACACAATTTAAACAACTTGGAAGCCCAGAATCCCCGCCTAGAACACCGAAAAGTTGACTCTACGATCGCGAAAGATGTACTGAGGTAAGATACTAGCGCCTCAGCGTACAGCGTAAGTGTCCGACAAGTTGACTCTGATTGGCTCCTCATATATATGTTTATGGTTGTTGTTAGTAGTATTTCTCGCCAACTTATATATATATAATAAGGGGAGGCAAAAATGAACTCTTCTTTTAAAGAGCTTCTCTTGGTGAAGCAACGATGGCCAAGTGGCTAAAGTCACTTACCATCAGATTGGCGTTAGCGGCGGAGGATGACTTCCCGAGTTCGAACCCAACTGGCGGAAATATTTTTAGATCATCCAAATTATTTTAAAACAATTCCAATTTAATTCCTTTTGATTCTAAATTACTTTTCCTAATTTTTAATACCCTTTTTTTATTTTTCCAAATTTCCGTTGATTTTACATAAATAATCTAAAAACCACTCCTGAACTCACTACCAGCTGATATTTTTCCGCCCCTCTGCCGTCCCCTTTGCTTTAGGATGATGGTGTCGTATCCATCCCTGGTTTAGGACCATTCTGATGTAACAAAAAGCATACATAAAACACTAACTTATATAATTATTAACTTATATAATAAAAGGATACAATTTTCGGTTCAAAATGTTAAAACCTTTCGAAAACCGTTCCTATCAGTCAAAGAGATCTGCGCCAAAACGTAGATAAATAGCCAAATGAAACACCTTTACGTCTCAGGGACATGATCATACCAGCCAATCAGAGTCAACTTGTCGGACACTTACGCTGTACGCTGAGGCGCTTGTGGTAAGATAACGATTACAGTTTACAACTATAATATTGGGTGGAGTTGTCGTTCACGGTAAGACGTTTGTCGCCAATGAAACAACGCAAAAAATACCATTCAGAGCGTGGAGTGCGAGAAATTTTTTCAGGTAGGGTTGCCATAACAAAAACGGCAGATGTGAAGAAAATCCGCAAAAGGTGAAGGTTACAATATTTGGCGACAAATCGCCTTCTTACCGTGAACGACAGTTCCACCTAATATTGCAAGTTTAAACATGTCAAAACATGAAAATTCCTGTGCAAACCACTAAGCGTGCGAGGCATTGACGGCCGTATTCACAAGTTCGAGTTAACTCGAGGATCAACGATAATCCGTGAGTTATAGAAAAAACCGCATTCACAAGTCCTAATCCGTGGTTTAAACTGCAGTTTCGGTGTTACATTTTGATCCTCCGAAATCGGCGAGTTAACTCGCGAGTTACATTTAACGCATGCGCAGTACTATCTTTTTGCGATGTATTCGAGCAAAACAAAATGGATGACACATTTCATTCTATGCTCAATTACAGTATTCTTGCAACGACTGGACTGAGCCTATCATTACGGAGCAGCTGCTACATAGCAGCTCATCTCCTCATAATAATATTGTTTAAATGGAAAATTTTTAAACAATTTTATTGAAATTCTAAGAAAAATGGAAATAAAGATAGCTGATTAAGCAGCTTGGCGAAAAGATAGATGGCGGCACCTCCGTTGGCTAAGAGGGAAAGGTAGAATACGACCATGGCAGATGCAAATTCGTCGTAGAATAAAAATTATTCTGTTGATTTATTACGAATGAAAGAAAATTGATGATGCAAGTTACTTTTCACACCACCAACACACAACCATAGGACAAGTACAAAGATAATCGGATTACATGCATCTGTCAAGACATTGTGTACAATTCTTTCTTGCAAAATTTAGGTTTCGCTAAAAATCCAATTTGAAATTAAATACCTTTTCATTTCTTTTCCCAAACCTATATTAAAATGCTGTGCGAGTCCTATTGAATCACAATTTGGAATCAATTCTACGTCGAAGTTCATGCTTGATCAGTATAGACCAAGAGATAGGACACGTTTTATTTACCCGAGTTTACCACAAACTTTGTCGTGTGCTTAGGAATACCCATAACCCACAGTCTTCAAAAAGGTATTTCTTAAGGTTGGCGAGTGGTGGGGGGCCGAGTAATGACTTCATCAATATGGCTGCCGCGCAAACGTGTGACACTTTACTTAAACGAACCTAGCTCCTCAACGAAGCGTCGTAATTAAATAACCACTGTGTGTGTTTTATCTAATAACAATATAGTTCATAAGTGTAATAGTTTTCCTGATATTTAGCCCCAAACGTACATTTTACAAGTTTTTCTGTTTCATAGGGAATGTTTAAACCCAACAACTCTTAAACCGATAAGACAATAAAAAATAGGCAAGATTTAAAATTTTCCTAAGATTGTAGGGATTTAAAAAATACCATAAACATGGCTATGGATGCAGGACAAGATAGTAAATGGCGGTTATTGTCTTACTCTTGAAACCAAGAACTGCTTGACCAGCCCGCTGTGGCGGGGATCTTGAGAGTTAACACCTCTCTGATATATTAGTTTGGAGTTGTAATGTGTTATAATCACAAAGACTAAATAACAAGCAAATAAAATAAATAAGTTTTATGTGTATTTCGTCTATTGTACTGTGCGTATCTTCATAGTAGTACTTATGGACCTCTAAAATATGTTTTGATAAGTACTCTAACGTAATATTTATCTGCTAATTAACTAAATCTAAAAGTAATGCTAAATCGTACAATAGATGTCAAATTGAAAAAAATGCTTTAAGCAAAAACAACTTAAAATTAGCACTTGCGTTCTTATTTGAGTAGTTTTTTAATCTACAGTCATTATAACTTATCATCGGAGTCTGTGTCACTATCACTGCTTTTTAAAGCAACTTGATCCTGTACAGAAGTATCGTCATTTTCAGACGGAATAATGCCAGGTGGCATAGACCCTTCATGCCACTTAACCTGGTATTTCCTGGTTTCTAAGTTCCATCCAGGACAGGTTGGGCCAATGTTTTTCAGAGGGTTACAGAGGTTTGCACGTTTCCACATCCAAGGTACAGCATTGCTCCGCTTGACGTTTTGTTCCAAAGCAGCTTTTGAAGGAC
Source organism: Metellina segmentata (assembly GCA_947359465.1). Taxonomy (NCBI): domain Eukaryota; kingdom Metazoa; phylum Arthropoda; class Arachnida; order Araneae; family Tetragnathidae; genus Metellina; species Metellina segmentata. Next base: position 56,477,136 of record OX375883.1, on the reverse strand, counting down.
GAAGAGTAGGAGCAACAGTTTACTTGTCAACGGTTTACTTGTTAGCAGAGTCGACGTTTTCTTTTCAAAAATACTGTATCGCACTTCTGATACTGAGACGTACGAAGGATGGCTATAAATACCACACACAAATGTCTTTACACCAATCAGCGATGATTCATCCACCAAGACGGATTCTCCTAATTTAGCCAGATTTTTTTTGATGAGCCATGCTTTTTGTGAGACTATTAAAAGGTTTTATTTTACCTTGTCTGGTAAAAGCAACAGTATAATCTGAACCAGTCAAGGCGTGAAAGCCTGGAAGGCCGTCTGCTATTTTACTTCCTATTTCTTTTGCTATTTTTGAGACGTTAATATATATTCTAGAGTTTTTTGAAGTTACATCACATTTATACCATAAGGGTGCATTCTTTAAGTTCTTTTGGTGATAGATCATTAACACAAAAATATCCGAATCGTTTACTCGCACCAAAAGTTTTTTTTCTTCACCATTTCGCGAGTCGTGTGTATAATATACCAAATTATCCTCCTATCTGCTTCATTGTGTTGGCATGCAAGTTCTTTCGCCTCATTAACGTTCATGTTGGTGCCTATACATGAGTACATGTAACAAGTCTGTTATACAGCAACATATAACTTTTTATTACCAACAAGTGACAATATTTGAAAGATCTCCATTCTTTACATAAAAACTTTGTTAAAGATGTCTTGAACGATTCACTTCTTAGTGTCACTGAAGACTTTTTTGGAGTTTTTGTTCAGGTTCAAACATTTTTATTTCAGTCACTAGTGTTTTAGCATTACGTATGTCATGTTCCGTATCCTTGATAGTTGAAGTGCCATAGACGTCAAACACTAAGTGAATTTCTCTGGCTTCTTCTTTACAGATTGATCCCAGAATGTTGTTGGCAAGAGCTCCATAGTTATCTGGGAATTGAATTGTGTGCAGAATGAACATAGCATCAAAGACTATTGTGTCCACAGTAAGTGGAGCAGATACGATATCTTTTTTTTTTTTTAAGCTCTTCCAACTTATGCACCAGTTTTGATATGCATGTTTTATTCAGTGAGTCATCCATCTGTCCAAGAGCTAGGGGAACTGAGGTAAGAGGATAGGCCAAAACATCCCTCATATCACACTTCTGTTCAGAGGCAATATTGGTCTTGCAAAAAGATCACGCGTGCATTTTACGACATGGAGTTCTTAATCTGATCCTTGGATAGTTTTAGAAGCACACACTAAAGCACAGTTCGAAACAATTTTTCTTGGTATTGGAAGTTCAACATTTCTTGGATCACTAACATACAACGTCTTAAAAATTTCAAAGGCCTCTGTGCCTTTGAAGTATGCACTAAGTAGATCTTTACTTACTTTATCGTCCACAACATGCCCATTGGATATGTTTCTAAAAGGAGTTTCTCTGTCCATTTCTTCAAAAGAATCTGATAAGTTCTCGAGTGAAGATATTACACACTCAACATCTTTGTTGTCTTTTTCGATCCGACTTTCTTGAAGGTTCTGTTTAGAGTCTGGTTTCCTGGATACATCACTGCCTTCAAACAAACTTGTTACTATTTGCTCCGTAATTATCTAGTTTTCATCCACAAAGCCATAGCTGAATCAGAGTTGGCAAACGCTGTAATATTAATCATGCATCCATCCATACAAAATTAAAATTTGTAAGTAGATTATTACCCTTATCAAGATAAAAACTTCTTAATGCAATATTTTCCTAATATGTTACAGATGCAGAATGTTTCTTTCGATTCGACTAATTTCTGTAAAACGTATTAATATTGCTAGTGCAACAATTTTAAATTTTCTTAGATTGCAAAAAAAGTCAAAATATATATTAGATACAATAGCCACCTCTCCTTTATTTTAAATTTAGAAGTGCAAAGTTAATTTCACTTAGCATTAGTTAATTAGCTCTGGTAAATATTACAATAGAGTAATTATTAAAACATTTTAAATTCATAGGTACTAATATGAAGACACTTACAATACAAAAGACACAATATACATAAACATTTGTTATTTAGTCTTAGTTTGTGATTACATTACAACTCCAAACTAATACATCAGAGAGGTCAGTGTTAACTCTCAAGATCCCCGCCACAGCGGGCTGTTCAAGCAGTTCTTGGCTTCAAAAGTAAGACAATACCCGTCATTTACTATCTCGTTATGCATCCATAGCCATGTTCATGGTATTTTTTAAATCCCTACAATCTTAGCAAACATTTTAAATGTTGCCTTTTTTTATTGTCTTATCGGTTTAAGAGTTGTTGGGCTTTAAATATTCACTATGAAACAGAAAAACTCGTAAAATGTTCGTTTGGGGCTAAATATCAGGAAAACTATTACACTTATGAACTATATTGTTATTAGATAAAAAACACACAATGGTTATTTAATTACGAGCAATTGAAAATAAAGTACAATGCTCTACGACGCTTCGTTGAGGAGCTAGGTTCGTTTAAGTAAAGTGTTACACGTTTGCGCTGCGGCCATATTGATGACGTCATTACTCCCCCCCCCCGTCCCCACCACCACTCGTCAACCTTAAGAAATACCTTTTTGAAGACTGTGGGTTATGGGTATTCTTGTGGAAAATTAATATGTAGATTGGCCAATTAGAGCCGAGCTAGGTGGCGCTGCCACTATACGACGCCCTCCTGGACTGGCGGGAATGTCACTCAGATTTGTAGACATGTAGACAATAGTTGTAGATGTTACTGAAGAAGATCTTTGTGTCGGTTGTAAAACCTCACATCTCTGTACATTTGTATATAATATGCTTAATTATCAATAAATAGTGAGTAGAATAATTACTCGTGTAAATTAATGGAAAGAAGGTGAAAGGAAATAGACCATAAAGTGATGACATCGTAAGAACGAACCACCGAAGACAAAACGATACGGTGTTGTGACAATGGTGCAATCGGCAGTGGAACCTACTGATTCGAATTTGCCTTCTTAAATAACGGTTTGGATTACACGTTAGATAATTGTTGAAGAAAGCATCAGAAAGTGGTAAGTGGAAAAATTTTGTTTCCTTGAATTTGAAAATATCTTACCACAATGAGTAATACAGAGGAAGATCTTAAAATGAACAAAATCAAAAGAAGAATTATTCGCACTTCAGTAACTAAACTTATTAAAAAGATTGATGATGAACTTAATAAGGATATTGACGGTAACCCAGATCTAATAACAGATTCTCTAGCGGTTCTTATGGAACACAAAGCAACATTGGAAGATTTAGATAAATCTATTGCAGCTCTAACTAATATGGATGATTTAGAGGCTGAGATGGAAAGTTCATTGGAATATAATGAATCGATTGTGTTCTGTAAGTCGCGAGTAAGTAGATATTTGGGAAACTTAAATAAAAATCCGACTGAAGTCTTGTCTAGTCCAGTTGGAAATCGATCCAGTACGGATACTGTATCAGATGTTAAAGAAAAAACCAACACAAAATTACCGCGTATTTCTTTAAATACATTTTCAGGTGACATTTGTCAATTTCAAGAGTTTTGGCCTCAGTATGAAGCCGCGATTCATGAAAATGAAACTCTTCAAGATATAGAAAAGTTTAATTATCTTAAAACATTGCTTAGGGATTCGGCAGCAACGGCCATAAGTGGTCTTCCCTTGACATCCGAAAATTATAGGAAAGCAATTGAAATTCTAAAAGATCGATTTGGGAAAAAGGAAATTTTAATTGCCGCGCATACCAACCGTTTGTTAAATTTAGAACCAGTTCGCAGATCAAATGATATGTCCGCATTAAGAAAGTTAAATGATGAAATATCTGTGCAAATAAGAAGTCTTGAGTCTCTCGAAATTAATTCTGATTCATATGGTTGTTTATTATTACCCATTTTGTATAAATGTATTCCAAATGACCTTGTTTTGCAATTCCACAGGGAACAAAATAACAAAAAGGAATCAAATGTTACAGACTTGTTAACTTTTCTAAAGAATGAAGTAGAAGCACGTGAAAAATCCCTAAACGTAACTTCTACAAATGTCGAAAGTACAAAACCCTATGAAAACAGAACTATATATAAGCAAAACTTCCCCAAATATTTTAATCCTCATAAAACCAAACCTTCTTCAGCGTGCGCATTAAATACTCTGACTGAAAATTACTGTGCTTTTTGTAATGAAAAACATAAATCTGATAGTTGTAATTTGGATTTGGAGCAACGTAAAACTTCTTTACGTAAACAAGCTAAATGTTTCCGCTGTTATAAAAAATTCCATAGAAAGAATCAGTGCAGATCAGTTAACATTAAATGCACAATTTGTAGCTCCAAAGGCCATCAAAAATCCTTGTGCGAACGCGCAGTTCAAACAGAACCTTCGGTTATGGCACAAACAAAAGAGGAAAAGGCTATACTTTCTTCGTTAATTTATGAGCCGAAAATTGCCGAGTCATCTCAATCGCATGTTTATTTCCAGACCATCCGCTGTAAGTTGATCGGTTCGCATCAGAGTGTGAATGTTCGAATTTGTTTAGATTCCGCAGCTGCAAGAACTTTCATAAACAAAGATCTGGCTCGAAGGTTAGATTTGGAAGTGAAAGGTCAGGAAGAACTTAAAATCATTACGTTTGCGGGTAGTGAAAATACTCCCGTTACCTTTCAGAATAGAGTGTGTGTTTTGTTGATGGATAGTAAGGGCGAATTTACAGTGAGCTTAGAAGCATTAGAAACGGAAAGCATTTGTCCAGACATTATCAGCGTTCCTGGTTCTGAATTGCGCGATGAAATTAAAAAATTGGGAATAATTTTATCTGACTCTCCCGATGATTTGGATAAAAAGGAAAATCTGATAGATATACTAGTGGGCGCCGATTATTATTGGTCGATTATGACAGGTAAATTTAAACGTCTTTCATCAACTGTTGTTTTAAGTGAAACTAAATTTGGATGGACTCTACATGGACGATTTTCTAATGGATATAATTCAACAAATAATTTAGTAAGCACAATGTATGTTTCTTCCATTTGGGAGGAAAATACAGATGATAAAGCATCAATTGAGCTTCAAAAATTTTGGGATCTTGAAGCTTTAGGAATAAGAGATGAACCAATAGATAAAAATTTGTGCGACAAACAAATTTTGGAACAATTTGAGGAATCTATTAAATTTAAGAATAACAGATACGAAGTTAAACTTCCTATGAAATTTGACGATGTTGAAATTCCGAACAATTATGATGTAGCAAAAAAGAGACTTGAATTTTTAATTAAGAAATTTCAGAAAAATCCTACGTTGTTTGATGATTACAAAGCTGTAATAGAAGAATATTTGTCATTGGGAATTATAGAGAAGGTTGAACCTCAGGAGATAAATTCAGATAATGGGGCTCTGACATATTATTTACCCCACCATCCGGTAATTCGAAATGATAAATTAACTACTAAACTTCGCATTGTTTTTGACGCATCTGCTCATGCTCCTTCTAAACCATCGTTAAATGATGTACTATTACCAGGTCCTAACTTAAATTCAGACTTATTTGATTTAATATTGCAATTTCGAATTAATAATATTGCAGTAGTAGCAGACATAGAAAAGGCATTTCTACAAATAAGCCTTACAGAAAGTGATAGGGATCTAACGCGATTTTTGTGGATTGATCCAATTCGCCAAGATCTGGATTCTGCAATAAAACCTGTGATTATGAGAATGACTCGTGTATTATTTGGCGTAACTTCTAGTCCGTTTCTACTAGGAGCCGTTATTAAACATCATGTTAAAAAATTTGAAACTCAATATCCCGAAACTTGTGCTATGATAAATAAGTCAATGTACGTGGATGATTTGTTGATAGGCGGATTCACAATAGAAGAAGCTTTAAAATTATCAAAGGAGTCTTCAGAAATCTTTCAAAAAGCTAACATGTGCCTACGCAAATGGCAAAGTAATTCTCCTCTTTTAAAGGAGCATTTACGAGATTTAAATTTCGACACATGCTTTGAAACTTCACAAAAAGCAATGCCTTTTAAAATTTTGGGATTAATATGGGATATAGATAGGGATGCTCTTAGATCAGATAATAATAACCTTTCTGAATTTGTAAAATGTCAGGAGAAAACCAAGAGAACTGTAATTAAAGTGGCAGGAAGAATTTTTGATCCGATTGGATTTTTATCTCCATTTACAATCATTGTAAAAATTATTTTCCAGGCATTGTGGGAACAGGGCATTGATTGGGACGAAAATTTACCAGAACACTTAGAGAAAAAGTGGGATAGTTGGTGTGATCAGCTACAGTATCTCAGTAAAATAGAGGTTCCCAGATGTTACTTCCGTGACTTTCAGGGCACTTACGATCAAGTAGAGATTCACTGTTTTTGTGATGCCAGTGAGAGAGCCTTTGGTGCAGTTATTTATTTGAGATACATCAAGGATGAGAAAGTAAAGACAGCGTTTGTTACGTCTAAAAGTAGATTGGCTCCCATTAAACGTTTAACATTACCCAGATTAGAGCTTATGGGCGCCGTGATTGGAGCTAGATTAATTAACCGTGTGACGGCAGTTCTGAAATTTGATTCTAAGAAACATCTATGGACAGATTCTAGTATTGTGCTACATTGGGTTAAAAGTTCTTCTCGAACATGGAAACCCTTCGTGAGCAACAGGATAGCAGAAATTCAGTCCTTGACCAATCCCATAGACTGGAGACATTGCCCTGGACGGGACAATCCTGCTGATCTACTTACAAGGGGACTTTCACTTATAGATCTCGAAAGAGATAACTTATGGTGGTCAGGACCCTACTGGTTGACCGAACATATTGATACGTGGCCTAAAGGAACCAAAGAGGTTGAGAAAACCATATTAGAAAAAGAATCGAAAGGAAACATAGTTTCTCAGAATTTCTGTGCTTTAGATTCAAAGGAGGCACTTATAGAGATAGACCGATTTAGTTCTTTACTAAAGGTAACTCGAATAATATCCTGGATAAGGAGATTTCTTTTCAATACAAGAAACTCAATTAAACGTAGTGGTAATTTAACGGCAGAAGAATTAGAAGAATCTGAAAAATTCTTGATAAGGGAAATACAATCAAGAAATTACGAAGAAGAGATAGAATCTTTGAAAGGAAAAGGGTATGTGAAGAAAACTTCGAAGATTTACAGTTTATGTCCCTATTTAGATGACTCTAATTTATTACGCATAGGAAGTAGACTGAGCCAAGGTGATTTTAGTCTAAATGAGATTAATCCAATCCTACTACCCAAAAATGAGAAGTTTACAGAGCTGTTAATTATGCGAGAACACCAAATATTGATGCATGGTGGAGTTTCTTTGACACTCTCACAGCTCCGGAAACATTTCTGGATTCCTCAAGGACGACAGCAAGTCAAAAAAGTCATTGGTAAATGTCTAGTTTGCAAGAAATATCATGCAAAACCAGCTGACCAATTAACAGGCCAACTTCCAAGGGACAGAATCTCAGAATCACCTCCATTTTGCGTCATCGGGTTAGATTTTGCTGGTCCAATCATAACTAGAATTGACAAGAATAACACAGCAAAATCATATATTGTGTTATTTACGTGTGCAACAACTAGAGCTGTACATTTGGAGTTAACAATGGACATGACAACGAAATCTTTCCTTTTTGCTCTACGTCGATTTCTATCAAGACGTGGTGCTTGTAAGGTAATTTACTCCGACAATGCAAAAAGTTTCAAGGCTGCTGAAAGGGAATTACAGCATTTTGCGAAAATGATAAGAGACCAAAAATTGCAGGACTTTATCTCAAATAGAGGTGTCACATGGAAATTTATTGTGGAACGTGCCCCATGGTGGGGAGGGTTCTATGAACGCCTGGTGAAATGTGTTAAGGATCCTCTGAGAAAGATCCTAGGTCGAGCTCTCATCACATTTGAGGAGTTATCAACCATTCTCACTGAAATTGAAGCTGTTGTCAACATGAGACCTCTGACTTACGTAACTAGTGATTTAGGAGATCCAGAACCGCTGACACCTACTCACTTCCTCCAATTCGGAAGAACAGAATTTAGTTTTCCTTTACATTTTGCTGAAATAGAAAACAAACTTTCTACTAAAGAGACTCTCACCAGAAGAAAACTTTACCAAACCAAGTTAGTGAAACAACTGTGGACTAAATGGAAAGAACAGTATCTGTTCAACTTGAACTCTGCTCATCATTTTAAAACTCCAGAAAAATACAAGAACTTAAAGGTTGGAGATATTGTACTGGTTGAAGGAACTCATAAATCGAAACTTTTGTGGGACTTGGGAATAATTAAGGAAGTAATTCAAGGCAGAGACAATCTCACTCGTGCCTGTTTGGTAAAAACTGCAAAGGGACTTTTCAGAAAACCTGTGCAGCTGTTGTGTATCCTTTTGAATTAGAAATTTCTTAAATTATGTTACGAAATTAGATGCTGAAGTTATATATAATAGTCTTTTTTATTATTATTATTATTTTCAGAATAATTTTTACATTTTTCAATGTGCAAATACTAAATAGTAACCTTGTGTATGAATATTTGTTTGTGAATGATATTATAATTCGTTTTATTAATTATACTTACTAATATGACTATTGTATGCATATCCTTGTTTTCTAGAATTATTGAAATACAGCTATTTTAAATCTTATTTAAAATTTTCAATAATAATTTTTATTTGGAAGTTTGAATAATAACATTTTAGTATTGTTGTATAATGGTAATTGATTTATATTACTTGTTACTGTTCATTTTTGATTGTAATAGTATGTACTCTTAAAGGAGTCCAGGTGGGGAGGATGTGGAAAATTAATATGTAGATTGGCCAATTAGAGCCGAGCTAGGTGGCGCTGCCACTATACGACGCCCTCCTGGACTGGCGGGAATGTCACTCAGATTTGTAGACATGTAGACAATAGTTGTAGATGTTACTGAAGAAGATCTTTGTGTCGGTTGTAAAACCTCACATCTCTGTACATTTGTATATAATATGCTTAATTATCAATAAATAGTGAGTAGAATAATTACTCGTGTAAATTAATGGAAAGAAGGTGAAAGGAAATAGACCATAAAGTGATGACATCGTAAGAACGAACCACCGAAGACAAAACGATACGGTGTTGTGACAATTCTTAAGCACACAACTAAGCTTATGGTAAACTTGGGTAAAATAAACGTGTCCTATCTCTTGGTCTATATGGTAAGGTATTTTTAATAACGGTCAAACTGGGTCCATACAACAGGCTATTGGTGACCCTCCGGGATCAACTCCCGAAGAGGAAGATCCGAACCTTAATAATGCGAGATCATTTGGACAACTGAAATAAAATATTCACAGACCATCTGGTTTTTTTTTGCACTGAAAATCTCTCAATGTAATCGAAAAAATAAATGATCTAAGTGGAAAAAAAAATTCCGTTAGGTTCAAATATTAGAAATACCTTTGTCAAAAAATGAAGATTAGAGATATTAAGCATTAAAAACTATGGAGTTGTGAGTTCGAGACTCTGTCCAATGATAGAACATCGTGTTCATGGGGATGGTAAATTCTCTCATGGCATTAATTGGCTCGGTGTGGAAGTTTGGAGAGTGGGGTGCTAGCTCAGGTGTTGCCTCGACATCTGACCATAGTTTAAAATTAAGTGGTGCTGTCATCGAATCTTTCCATTGGGGATAGATCCCGAACTGTCGTCAGTAGCCCGTTGTGTTACTCCAGTACGAGGTTAGTTAAAAATACCAAATAACATACTTCATGGCATTAAGTGTCCTCACGTTGATCTGGTGTGGAAGTTTGGAGAATGTGATCCCAGCTCAGGCGTTGATCTCGTCATCTGGATAAAAATTACGAAGCAATGTCCTTGAATCTTTCCCTTATGAATTGATTTCGGACTGTCGCCAAAAGCTGGTTGTTTCAAATTGACTGCTCGCCAAAAGCTCCAGTGCAACATTGATTAACTACCTACCTACAACAAAGAACTAAAAGAACGGAACAGCTACAGTCTACGTTTATGAGCGGTGGCAACGCCCTTGGCGATATTTTTGGCGAACTTCTAATGTCGCCAAGGAAAGAATTCTTTCAAAAATATTTTTCTTTTTACAACGGAAAATGAAAGCTTGAAAACACATTTGAGAACGTTTTGAAAAGAAGTATATTTTTTTAAACTTTCAAACAAAGTAATAAGCTTAAGCACAATTGTGAACCAGCAGAAAGACTAAACTGCATTTCTTGGGTGCAAGAAAGCCTTGAAACATGAATCAAATTAGATCCAGTGGGCATGTTGAAAAAGAAAAATATTTTTAAAAGAAAAAAAGCAAGAAATAATACAACCTGATAACGTCAGAACTCATGCGTGAAAAAATAAATAAATGATGAAATCGAAAATGGTCAAAAAACAAAGCTCTTAATCCTTTCGTGAAAACTATTATAATAAAATAAAAATTCCACAACTGTCGAAATACAATTAAATGGACCAATGGTATCACAGAAAACGATTTAAAAGGACCAATGCAATCAAAGGATATTTTAAAAACAAAATAACCAATGGGAGCAAAGAAAACATTTCAAACGAACCATTGAAATCAAACGATTTTAACGGATTTTGGAAGAATTTTCTAGAATATTCAAAATGAAAATTGAAAGTTTCCGTTTGCCTATGTTGCCATGAAAACCACAACAACCGTAACGACAGATGGTTTGCCTTAATTTATAGTAACTCGCTACTAGAAGTGCGCCAAAAAATATCGCCAAGCCGTTGCCATCACTCATAAACGTAGAGTGTAGCTGTACCAAAAGAACTGTTTCCCACATTGGTAAATTAATTCTTTAAATATAGTAACACGAGTGGTAAGACTGACGCTATCCAAAGCTAGTGTATGAAACAAATATACGCATTCCAAAGAAATCTGTTATGGATGAATTTCTCGGAAGATTTTACACGTCGATTTCCCAACCCAAAGGTAAATTTTGTTCGTGAAATGTATACGCGGAACGGACCTGTGAATTGTGAACTTTTAATCATTTTCATGTTTATCGGCAATTGGATTACGACTTTTTCGCAGATTCTGAAGGAGAACAGTTTAGATCTGGCACCACAATCTAAAGGTGCCGAGTACATGACAGATGGATCCGCCGGTTTCTTGATGGATTCTGTGGTCATGGATGACCACGAGGAGTTCGAACTGGCCGACATTATTGCTTCATCAGTAGTATGAGGGTCACTATACCGTCAAATTCAAGATGGCCGCCGTTTGTTTATATTTAGGAATAAGATAACGTTGTTGGGGGGAGATAAGGATTCGTTGTTGGGGGAGATAAGGATTTGTGGTGATACTGATAAGAGATGAAGCGGACTACTGATAAGAACTTGACGTTTTGTTTTCATTTTTCGGTGGACGAGATGACGTCATGCTGTTGATGGTGAGGTGCCATGGTGATGAAGGACTGGTAGCGCCCTCTGATGGTGGGATGAGTAATTCTATTATATGAATTTAAAAAGGATTTTCTCGGATTCGAACCGAGGACCATGGGTTCCGAATGCAGACATGCTATCCGTTGAGCTATCGAGCACTTGTGGGAAGGAGGTGTTTAAATGTAGCGTTTGCTTTTTTTCTCAGTTTGGGACTTGTGAAAATATTGGGAGTGGTGGGATTTTAATTTTGAATAATTAATCTTCTGATGAATTGAGTTGGGAAACGATTGGTAGCGACATCTGGGGATATTTTAAGAAACTAATTAAATATAAGATTTTATATTCTTGTATATAATTTCTAATGGTGTGAAAATGACAAGTATTGCCATCTAGGGGTGGACAGAGTAACAAATAGTTTTAAAAGGATTTATTTCCCAGCTATATTTTAGAATTAAATGGATAATTATTTGAAAGAAAAATAATAATACGTGGATTCGAACCTAGCAAAAGGTAATCACGGCCAACCGATTTTACACAAGCACTTTATCCGTTCGACCATGATCACCTATATGGTCGTGTTGAATTTAAAATAGTCTATCATTTTGTGAATGCGTATACTATCAAAGATTGAAAAGTCTAGAAGCTTCTGGAACGGGTGACTAAGAAATAACTGTGCCCATAAGGGAGTAAGATAACAGAGTTAAACCCTGACTATACAAAATACGTAGTATCAAAGATTGAAAAGTCTATAAGCCTCTGGAACGTGTGAGAATTACACATGACTAAGGATAATGTTTTTGCACGTGTAGGTTAAAGAGAAGCAAATGACTTATACAAGGAGTCATCGATAAAAGGCACTCAAAAGAAAATTAAAGATTAGCTTAAACTACCGAAGTACATGTGTTGTGGTATCTGAAAATGCCTGGGACCAAACAAAAGAAAGTGATTATACTGTTTGATAACTAAGAGGTTTTTAAAAGCATAGTTGAACTTGTTTCTTGGGTCTTTGAATAACTTTGCTACTCTGGATTTTTGCCCTTCTACTGTTTTTAGATATATCATGGATTCTAGTGATATTAGACATGTAAAGAAAATGCGTACTGACAAAGAACAGTGTTTTCAGAAATACTGTAAAGATTCTTTATGCTATGAATATGGTAAATTGTTTACAGATTGTGATGGTTGGTCATATTTCCGTCGATTGGAAAACGAATTAACGTATTTAAAGAAAGAGGAAACTACTATAGAAATTTACAGTAGGAAACATACTGTGCCTCAACAACTTGTAGCATACGGAGACGAAGGTATAATCTATACCTTTAGTAGATCTTGTATTGCAGCCAAGCCCTGGTCTCCTTTACTGTTGGAAATAAAGGGTGAAGTGGAACGAATAATTGATGCAAGATTTAATTTTGTGTTGGTGAACCGTTATAAAGATGGCAAGGACTGTATAGGTGCACATAAAGACAGCGAGAAGGACTTGGATCATAATGCGCCCATAGCGTCTGTTTCATTTGGACAAAAAAGACAGTTTGTGTTTTCTAGAAAGAATTACAACTCGTTAAAAATTGTTCTGGAAAATGGAAGTTTACTTTTAATGATTTATCCAACCAACAAATTTTGGTTACACAGCTTGCCCCGTGGAAATGCATTATACCCTAGAATTAACTTAACGTTTTGAAAAACTATTGTATAAATTAGTGATAATCCCCATATGTACCCCCCTGAACTGGAACACAATGCAAATAAGAATGTACACTAAACGATATTTGGAAAACGTTACAATTAATATTTATGCCCTTGTGAATATTATTTTTTATACTTACATCTTATTGTTATTTTAAAGAAACTTTTATGCGTGTCCTACCACATACACTGTATTCTGGATTTTTTTTAAAATTAAATACTAATTTTATAAATTGTGTCTTTTTTTAATGCAAGATCTTAAATGAAATTTTATTTGCTATAAATATTTATGTTTTTTAATTTAGATGCTTTCACTTAAACACTAATTATACATTAGATGCTATAGCACATATTTTACTGCAGAATTTATTTTTAAATACTGTACACTTAAGTAAAAATACAAAAATATTTTTTATTTTATTTGAAAACTTTGCAAAAACCCATACTATGAACATGTTTGCTTGTAAATTTTTTTTATTTGAACTAAAGAAAATTCACCCATATACCACAGAAGTACAACATGGGACTTACAGAAGTAAGTTGATTAAACAAAGAAACAGTGGAACAAAGTTAATTAAACTTACAAGATTTGATGACCTTAACAAATGAGTAGAAACGCAGATGACTACTTGTACATTTGAAGAAGTTATAATCGTATTGAAATCTAAACCATATGTTATTTTTTTTAATTATTATTTCCTAGTCGTATAATTTTTTTTTAAATAAATCTGGCTAAAATTTAGTGATTCAATTTTTTAGATTTACAAACTTTTTGAAATGAAATTTTCTTTGATTTATTGTAAAATATTAAGATGCTTTTACACAAAAATTAGATACTATTACACATATTTTATTAATGATTTTGAAAAAAAAAAAAAACGATTGAAACATATAAATTAGCTATTATTAAAAATATATATATTTTAAATGCAGATTACAAAAAAAAATTATCTTCAATTTACAGTTAAGACATTTAGCAGTTTGATTTCTTGAAGCATGTTTTTATGTAAAAAAAAAATTAAGAAGAAACCTGTAAAAGTAAAATATTTTTTACCTTTAGTTGAAACTTTGCAAGATCCATACTATGAAGATGTTTACTTGTACATTTGAAGTAGTGAAAATGAATATTAATAAACTTTTAGTCCTTGAAATTCTAAATTAAATGTCTTTTTTCTAATGCTCTTGCAAATCATACATTTTACTAAACATATGAACTTCTTTTTATTTACTTGAAAACCGTGTGTATATTATGCAGTTTAAATTGCAGAGTCAAATGCCAATTTTGCACAAGTATTTTACAAGATACTTTGTATAGGTCTTTTATAATTTTAGATGTACTACATTGCTACGTTAAATGGATAGTAAGTGGGTTTTTGTGATTTTTGAAAATAATGTGTACATTTTAAGGCTGCTAAACAAAATAAATTATTGCCCTTTCTTGATAGTTAATGCATTAATAGTTAATAATCTAAAGATTTACTCACACCACTGATAGTTTTACACATGAGTAAAATTAAAAAACAACGGAAATTTTTAAATACTAATTAATTTTTAAATGAACAAATATCATTGAAATAATGTTTAAGTATGAATTTTATGTATTCTTCAAACAATCTCTGCAAAAAACAAATTGTTCTAAAACATATTGAAAAATAATTCTAAAACATATTGAAAAATAATTCTAGAAAGAAGTCATACTGAAACAAAGTAAACTATATAACACTTTTTAATTGAAAAAACAACAGGATTCATATATTTTACACAAAGTAATGCATTATAGTAAAAACAAAAGAACGTATTTTTTACATGCCTGCATTTTTTAAGAGACAAATATTTCCTATAAGCCAGTTATTAAAAGCCGTCACCTCAGCTTTTGGGCATTGTAAATGATTTTTGTGATGACCACATGATAGTTTTTTGATCTCTTTGTTGGTGCTTCGAGCACATAGTACATCGAATTTTGGACATCCAAAGTGTTCCAAGTTGATGTTTGGAATATTCAAGGCATCTAAGCGTTGTTTCTCAACACAACCACCTTTGTAAGTAACTAGGTACTGAGAGACACTCTTTGTCTGCTTGTACAATTCCAAAAGTTTAGAGTCTAGACTTTCCAAGGGATACACGTTTTCCCATGCTATGGGACAGAAAGGAAGTCCACACACGTAATTTTCAACATATCGCACAGTTTTACGATCTTTGACACTAAGTTTATACTTATAAGACGATAGGTTAAAACGAATACTTGCAACTACTTGCGATTTTATAGCGATGTAACCGTATTCACGTACTAAGAAACCTTCGTTAGTTTGAAATCCATCAAAATCCACAATTGCGCAAATGTTAAACATTGCTATTGAAAAGCGTTATATGCTCGTGGAAAAATAATTATAAACTGGAGACACAAAGAACCTAACTATATATAACACCATACACTTACTAATCAGTAAAGTTAATTTTATTTTAGTCTTTTATCTTTTGTAAGTAACAATAAACTCGTAAGTGAAGAATGTTCTCAGAAAACACGTGCTTGTGATAATGTGACAAGTAAAGCTTTATGTTGTATTACAGGTTTTTAACAAAAGGGGGTATGCTTAAGTGTGCATGTAATTTGTTCTTTTTTTTTTTTTTGCTCTATCACGTAGATGAGCTGAATACAATTCAATTCGGTGACTAAACTTGAGCAAGAAAAAAATATGTAACCAAATATAATTTATACTCGAGGAACTTGTTTTTTTACTTTCTTTAAAGTACACTGATTTCTCTTGATTATGCTGTTTTATTTTTCTAAATTTACATCAGTAAATTGAATTACTTATTTATGGGCACAAATCTTTGCCTTTTGTTGAACAAAAATTAGTATCTTTGACTAGTATCAGATTTTTTTAAATTGACGAAGATAACCTTTATGAGGGGATTCAACTCAATAGGCCCTATAATTTTACACTTAAGAGCAACAGAGCAGTATAGTTTTTTGGAAAATGAATAACCATTATGTAAATTTGAAGCCAAAATTTCCAAGCATGTCTATGCTTAATAAACGTCTATCTACGTTTAGAGATTGGCCACGCACAAACTTTGAGATTTGGGACCTGGCCGAAAACGGATTGTTTCATACGGGTGTATCGGACAAGGTCAGGTGTTATTGGTGTGGCGAAGGACTTGAAAATTGGCAAGAAGAGGATGTAGTGAGACACGAACACATAAAGTTTTATCCAAAATGTTTGGTAGCCCAACAACAGCAAATGATTTCTGACCCTAGATCAAAAAGAAC